>LPNX010498448.1:0-159276 GCA_001517045.1 Pseudotsuga menziesii
TATGTTAGTGTATATTTATTTGATGTTGGGAAGCATTAATAATGTAATTAAGGTATTATAATTGTTTTATTTTTTAAATTATTAAAAGCTTATTATATAATGTTTGTTTTATAGTTATATTTAGGATTATGTAATTATAGATAAAATATTTATTTGAAAATATGAAAAGTTTATAAATTTAAATAATTACGTTGAGAAGCCTTTTCTACAATTTAAATGGGCATGTAGACTCAATAAAAATAAGAATAATAATAAGTAAAAATAAAATAAAAAATTATAACAAATTAGCTTATAATTAAAACTAAAAACTAAAAAATATTGTACTCATATAATATACAACCATATTAGAGCAATATTCACAATATTACAAAAATGAGGAACATATAAAATTTAATTTTAAATTAACTAAATTGCAAAACACATTTATGTAATTATATATTAAATTTCAACTTAAAATTTAGTTGACTTGAAACCTAAGCACGGATAATGTTAGAAATAAAATATGTGATAGAAATAGAAACTAAATTACAAAATAATAGCGATTACAATATCAATGCTAGATTTAGCTTAGAGCATCACATTTGGATAAATGGTTATAATCACTATTTCAAAAATAGAGAAAAACAAGTCATTTCTCAAAACATTTGGATAAATGTTTAAAATCTAGATTTTAAATTTTATATGGATTATTTTACTCATTAACTACTCTTAATATTCATTATTAGTTTTAAAGAAAGACAAGTAAAGAAATTTTTGGTAAACTATTTGATTATATGATTATTAATGCTATTCAACTCGTTCTTCTACTGATATTTACCCTATTTTGAAATTACTTAAGCAAATTGGCTATTTCCCTCTCAAGTAGGAATACTTATTAGACATTTTTGTAAATTAAAAAGGGTTTACACCTCGAGAGAAGTTGATCCCTCTGGATGCTTGGTAGAGCTATAATTAAGATAGATCTATACTAGTATAACTCCAAAAACTTTTAATATTAATATTACCACAAAATATAAATAGTTATAATCACTATTTCAAAAACAAAACAACAAACAGTACAACTACATAAACTCATAAACTCTTTGAGGAAAAGCATAACTTTTACATAATATAAAGGCTTAAACAATATCACCACATTAAGGGATTTTCATATCGCCACATTAATGCAGCATAATATAAATGATCATACCCAAAGTTTTCAAGGTACTACAACAATGTATAGAATCAATGGGTATGACTACACTGAGGTAGCATCAGCCAATAACATTGTACTTAAAAATATATCATAATTAAAGTTTCCATAACTCCTAACTCACTAATTAATATGAGTAATAAAGGTCAAATTTTCAATGGTTTCCATTAGTGAGTATCAATGCATGTATTTTAATTTCAAACCCCGCTGTCGCTTTTGCACAATTTAATGTTGTACATTTATTCATGGGGTACTAATTGTTCAGTACCACTGGATCTTGGTGTCATATAGCTATGAATACAGTGACTAGCCCATAATATTTCTCGATGCTATATTTATTAGAGCATAAACTTGAAATAAGCTGTCAATTCGATAAGCTAAATGCTACAGCATGGAGGAGTAGGTGCCAATGTGCCATTACTACTAGAGCAACATCAGCGCACCAAATCTATGGCTCTATGCCGGAATATTCATTACCAAATTTTTAAGGGAGACAAGAAAGAAAGCCATTCTGATTATCTCACTGTTAGAATTGCCTTCCTTGGAAGGTCTGGCCAAATTTCCAGTTAGAAGGAGCAACATTATACGAAACAGTTGTCCTACCATCTCTAGTGGCGACCTTCAACGAAAGGCTCTGCCCATTCAGGTACAAGTTGCTTTGCCAATTCTGTCCCCAGTTGCATGACATTGCCTGCCAACCAGTCCTTGACCCTTTTATCCAAACTCCCTAGATATCCCCAGCCCCTCCCACGTTGGTGATGAGCACTAAATTGAAGTATGAATGGCCGTTGATTGTAAACCTGATTCCTCCCCTTTTCAAGCAGGATACCCTGTGTTGCATTCAATATAACCGCTTAAAATAAGGTCGCAGATAGACCAATTTGAATTGAATTAGCTTATGGAAATGATAATGGGGCAATGAATTACCTTCTGTAGAGGATGGGGAAAATCCCACTCCTGTACTTGGCAATCTTCAGATAAGCGGGCTCCGCCATGTCGAAGTGTTGCAGCAGTGGGTTGCACCACCCACCGTTGTTGTTGGGTAGAGTGTAGTTTGGCAGGAAAAAGTTGGTGGCTGTGATGGTGATAGTCCCTGGTAAACACCATTGGAGATCGTCATTACATTTCATTTCGTAGCAGGCTCCGCAGCTTAATCCGCTGTTGAAAAGCGTAGTGCTAAGAACAGCAGTTTATGTTCCATAGCCTTGGCTATAAACATTACCATAGCCACACACCCCTCCTGGAAAAAGCCATTAGAATTTTCCGTGCCAGCTTCAAAGATTGTGGCTTCAAGCGACAGTGAGTTCATTATAAGATGGGTATCGGGTGGGAGATAAAACCAAACCACGCGTCTACTGATAATTGAAATTAACCAGGTGTCTACTGATAACTAAAGTGATCATTCGTAGATTAACACCGAGTTTGGGGAGGTGGCAGCAGTTTAAATGTGAGTGTTGAATCGTTGGATGCGTGGGCGAGTTGCAGATATGTAACCTACGCGTCCACCACCAGGTATCTCCTCCACATACACTAACAGAATCCTCGCGTTCCTAAAATCAACGATCAGGCAATTGGCTCACCTAACAAACTCCTAAATCAACGGCTAGTTAAGCTAGTTAAAAGATCAGACGATTGAAGAAATCTCAGTCATACACTTGTCATGTTTTGGTGGATCTTGATGATCTGCTGAAGCAAGTCCATCCCCAAAATATCACATATAAACGCCTATCGGCGTAAAAATTATATATATACAGCTATTAGATTCTGGTGGTTATACAAATGAAGAAATGTAAGCTTTAATTTGTATATGGGTGAAATGAATAACCCCTCTCTTACAATTACTATCTATTTAGTTAACCTGCTTATTTAATCTCTTTTTTTATAAAGTCTATAATTACTATAGTAATAATCTATCTACTGTGTAATTAAATACACACACAAAGTAAATTTTATACTTTAAAATATTTCCTAAGATAGGTCTGTTTATGTTATTCAAAGTACTCTGTCTATTTAAAAACATCTAAGATAGAAAGGGAAATCATACATATAAACTACTTTTATGAAACCTATGAAAGGTAATAAGTCACATTCATGCATACCTCATTTATCTAAAGTTAATCTAACCTACTCTACTAGAGTACTACCTTTAAAAATGTGTGGAAAAATACACTTAGGTGTTTTTTTATCTATCAGTAAAAATTGGAAATTCTTCTAATCATTACCCTAAACTTTCTAATCTGGCATTTAACTATTTTTTCATGGTAAAAGTATTTCTTTTAACTAACCCTAGCAGCAATAGAACATAATCATAACATATCATTGCTTAAACTCTAACTTTCTAGTTAACAAATAACAATTAGAAAGCTAGATAAATCAAGTAGAACTTGGAAATGTAGATGAGGTGACAACAACTTAAGGAACTTGTTCCTCCCAACCAACTCCTGGAGAAAAGTTGGACTGCAAATCTTAGGACCCCCAAGCTTGTCTCCTGGTCCACCTAGTAGAAGTACTAGGTGAGAGATGTAGTTTAGAAATCCTCTGTAACTCTACTAATTGTTCAGCAGTCAATTAATTCTACATGCAACAGTAACTTTCCACTCAAAACATACTTCAATTAGTTCCCTCCATCAAATTTTCTTATGCACTTCATTCACCCAGAATGTTCACAATACAAGAATGAGCAGCCTCAGCTGTCTTCAATGAGAAGTTTTATTAGCATGCCTAGTTCTTTTGGGTCAGTTTTCACTTAATGAGCCACCTGCTCTTGTTCCACTTTCTTGGGGAACATGACCACAAAAATAGGGAAGTTGCCTCCTGCAACATCTAGAAGTAGTTTGAGGATGCTACCAAGTGTCAATTTGCTCTCAACCCAGCCTTCTCCACCAAGTGACCAGTAAAACACTAATTTAACAACTTCCTTAATCTATTGTCTCATCTTCCATTTATTAATTAATAAAATATTCAACAATTACATTCAATTATCCTTGACCCCACTTAGTCATTGATTACAAACTTTATAATAAAATATAACATAATGTTTCTTAAAACATAAAATGTTTTGCAAATTGGGGCATGTGACATCCCTACTACTGCTAGTGGATACCCTATCACTGTTGGGAAATAAGGGACTATGTGGGATGGGTCCATTCTTCTCAGTCATTTTCCTGAAGGTACTCATCATTTCCTTTTTCCCAGTAGTGAGTTCTTTTATGGCTAATATGAGACTATTGAAACTTGTTCTATCATCATCGGCCATTGTTTCTTTGCCCTTTCCAAACTGATACTCCCTGTCCCCCAAATCTATGTCCTCTAACTCCTCTTCTCTATCTATACACCTCTATCTACGGTGAGTAATGTTGTATGGGCCCCCTGAATTCATTTATAATTTTGTATGCCCACAGCTGGCAATAAAAATAGCTCTAATACCACTGTAATATCCCAAACTGGTATTTTTCTTTTTCTGTGTGTACTATAGATGGCTAATAGACTTATGCCTCAATGAAATAGGAAAGCAAACCATGATCTCGCATGCATGCAGATGAATGCATATTTGTGCCCTAGAAAATACTGAGATGCTATAAAATAGAAGAAATCAATGCATGTACATACCAGTATATAGATCAACTGATGGTGAAGAGGATGGTCCCAACATGCAAGGATTCTGCTGGAGGAATAGGGAGATAAACCAAATCGTCCTCCACAGGTGAATGTGCCTTCCTCTCAAACTATATATGCTCCAGAATAATAAATAAACAACTGCTGAAAGCCCGGATGATACGCACTAGGGTTATAATACCCCTATGATGGTGATGGAAGTAGCATGTGGAAGAAATAGAGGCACACTAGCACAAAATGTGAATGCTTCCTCAAATCAATTCGCTCATGCAAAATAGCGCCTCCAGAAAAGGGAGCACTGATGATAACTCGCTTGATACTCAAGTTGAACGGTCCTTCTTCTAGGGGAAGGGTAATGGAGGTGCTCCAGGATGAATGGAAGTAACATGCGGAAGTTCTGAACCTTGCAGATAGGAAAACGAATTGCTTGGTCTTTGACCACGGTGACACGGCGTGATGGTGGAACTCTCCGGTTGGATGAATAATCAACCACCCAAAATAACTGTTGAATGTAACCTGATGATGAATTAGTGCTGAACCTGGATGATCAAACATGATGATGAACTAGGGCAGATAGATTTCACTGCCGAAATACACCAGTTAGCTAAGCATGTGCTCAACCCCAACTTAGCTCGTCGAGCTCTCCAATTTGACTCCACAAATCAATAATCACATATGTGTCTTCTCCATTCACTTTATCTTTCTTTTATAACTTTCAACTGTGAAAACCCTAACTTTTGACCTAATTAGGTCACTTTAAATTCTAATCTGCAGTTGACTTGCATGCATGCGCATGGAAACTTAATCGGGTGCATGCATCATTAAATAATGCTCAGATGTCATGCATGCAGATGGCCTTTGGATCTGGTGGCCCTCTTCGACCCAATGGTGATATAATATTGATTCCATAGATCTT
Source organism: Pseudotsuga menziesii (assembly GCA_001517045.1). Taxonomy (NCBI): domain Eukaryota; kingdom Viridiplantae; phylum Streptophyta; class Pinopsida; order Pinales; family Pinaceae; genus Pseudotsuga; species Pseudotsuga menziesii. The sequence continues at coordinate 5,724 of LPNX010498448.1, forward strand.
TTGTAGATGGCATCAGTCTTCAACTAATTCCTTGACTGTCAGTACCCGCTGGAACCCACAGGAATCACATAGGTTAGCGGGTTGGTCCTATGATGCCTAGGTAGAAGAGGACATTACACAATGGCTCGACACCCTGGGCATTTTTTTATGGGCTTCTCATGGAGATCAAATATTTTTTTAAGTTAGAGGAGTTCTACACCTACCTAAGTCGTTAATTTTATCTTTCAATGTTGGCTTGAATATATGTACAAATAACTTCGTGGAGTTGAGTGCTTTATGGATTCTTCTTCAATGAGTGCTGGAAGAAGGGATCTAAAGATTGCAAATATTCATAGACTCAATGTTTGTTGTAAATGTATACGGGAGATAATAAAAATTATAATTTGCAACTAGAAGCATTACTAGAAGAGATCAAAAGAATTAGCAAATATTTCGTCAAAGTAAAATATCACCATGTTTTTAGAGGATTAAATCATGAGGAAGATAAGCCAGAGAATTAAATCATGACGCAGATAAGCTAAAAAATGATAGAGAAAAAATGAGAAATGGAGATTGGAAAATTTTCAAGCCAGACGATTTAGCAAGGATCTACCTTTTGAGGAAGACATGATAAGGTGTTGAGACTGGATTATATCACATTGGTAAATAACATGTTGATAATATTTTTGGTTTCAATTATGTGACTGAGAGCAACTTGTTTGGAGGAAATCCTGGAATTTTATGAAATTGGATAGTTGAGACCATCATGGGCCATAATGATCTAATAAATATGAGTTGTATGTTTGTTACAGAGCTCTGGTTAATGACTAAGATTCTTGAAGTATCGAATTTGGTTTCTTCTTACGAAGACAAATCATATGTATATGATCAAATCTTTTGAGAGTGAATTGATATAGGCCTATTGATAATATATTGAGTTACTTAATATATTGAATTTTGAATTATGGAGTTATGCACAGATCAAGTTTGTGGAACTGAAAACAACTTGATGCAAGAATTGTTTTGATTGTTATTGTTTTATTGCGATCATAAACACTTTGAAATACTTATTATGGTTTCTTCCCAAGGAAACGTGTTAGGTATATGATTTGTGTTTTACAATAGCAAGACTTGAATGTGGAAATTAAAAGGTGTAACTAGACTTGGTTTGCATTGAGCATGCATGATGCATATGAAGAATGCAATATTTTTCTTAATAAGAATATTATGAGTTTTTTCTATGAAAAATAAGTCATCTTGTTTTGAACAATAATTAATTTTCAGGACTTTAATTCCATTTTTTAGAAGTCATATTAAGTCTCTTATAGATGATTCATTTAGTTAAATCTATTTGGTCTTTAATGCAACAAGCACTGTTAAGTTGAATTACTTCAAGATATAAAAATTGAATAAAGATCCATCCATGTAATTTTAAGATTTGCATGATATCATATCTACTATATAGATTGATGTGCATACCATATTGTATGCCTAGAGTGTGAAGACAATTTTGATTGTGCATACCATAATGTTTTGTTAAAGGTGCATTAGTTTTAAACACTTACTTAATTTATTTAACATAGTATTTGTATATTTGTCATTTTCCAAGGTTCATATTTCTTTAAATTATTTGTATGCCTTCAAATATGTGTTTATGTGTTAATGTGTTGTTAATATTTTTGAAACAGACTTCTAAATGTCTTTTACAAAATTGGTTTGCTTAATATTTTTTACAAAATTGATTTCCATAATAAATACAGGTATTGTTATTTGTTTTCAATCAAAGCACATTTTTTACTCTCTATTGTTTCCATATCACATATTTTACCTATACCATTGGGTTGATGCTTTTGCAATTAATCATAGTTTTTCAAAAAAAAAAGACTAAGAACATGTCCATCCTATATTCTCTTTACAAGGGTTCTTTCATATTTTACTTTGTGTTTGTTGTTACTCCAGACTATCTAATTCCCTATTTGGTTGGTATAACAAGAAAAATGTACAGAGGCTGTAGGAAATGCTAATGAAGGGATTCTATTGGAGTTGGTTTTTGAATTTATATTGAACTCCACATAAGGAAGAAGTATTCATTGATTAAGGTTTGACCATATTTTATTGCTAATTATAATTTAATTTTCAAAGTTCTATGTCCTAGTTAACTATTAAATCATCTATCAATTAACCATGATATCTTATTTTCTTTAGTTTGATAAATTATTAACTTTAAATTTTGTTAAAATATACTATAAATACTAATTAAACTTATTTTCTATAACTTGATATATTATTAATTTTAAAACTTATTAAAAATATACTGTAAATATTAATTAAATGATTAATTTTAAACTTGGTTTAAAATATAGTTTAAATATTAAATAGACACACTAGATGAGTTCACGTACTCATTACATGCAAGGATAATGTACTTATAGCTTATATCAAGGTCACCTTGACCTTGAGCTTGACTTGTGTGGAAATCAAGTAATTTTTATCCACTTTTTAATTTATTCACGGTTTTAACTAGTTTTCATAATGATGTAAAAAAATAATATTTTGTTATATTTTTAAAAAGTTAAGTTAAAATTGTAGTTTTTTTTTCAAAACCAAAAATAGTTTAACTTTATATTACTCTAGTCAAAATGGACCTTCTTTCCTTGCAACATCAGCCAGGGGAATCAGATAATCTTGATCACTTAACTGGAAGATGGAAAAAAGACCAAAACCTCTAGGTGGTAAAGTCCTTAAGTAGTGTCCAAACTACATGTCCAAGAGAGAACAGAGTTAACCCGGACCTCATAATGGATGATACCATCCATTTCACCCATCCCAACCTTTGACATTTTGTTGGCCTCAAGATTGTGTTCACGATAAATATGTTGAAAGGAAATACTTTATAAAGATGAAATGAATGTGGTAACTTTCAACTTCCAATGTTCCAAAATGAGAGAGTGAAAGTTAGAATCCCCATTATCCCAACCAATGATAACTTGGGAATCCCCTACAATCATCTCTTCCTCAACCTCACATGCATTTGACACAAAAAGTATTCCCCAAAGTACCAAGAGCTCAGCTTTAGAGTTGGTACATCTTCCCTCTTTCATCCATCCTTTGATTACAACCCAGGGACTTAAATTTAAAACAAAACCAACTCCACAAACATCCGTCAGGGACGCACCATCAAAATAACCCACTGGGTGAGCTAAAGAAAAAATGGAAATATGTAATAACCATGGATTCTTGATATGCTTCACTTTATGCCACTCCGAGAAGGCACCCATAATTCTGGAGACTACAATCACATGATCACCCTTAGTGCCTTGAAATAGTTCTCTATTACGAACCTTCCAACATTCTCATAATACAAAAAGGGGAAGAGAGCTAAAAAGTTTCTCTTGTGTGTAGCAAAGGCGCAGGTTATCATTCAAGGTTTCTCCATGCCAATTAATAGAGAAATCATAATGATTGCTCAATACCTTCAAATAAAATTTTAAGTTTGACATTGTTTACTTTACTAGTGGACTCCACTATGGTGGAATGATGTTCTTCCTTGTTGTTGTGAACAACAACATGAATTCGATGAGTGTTAACAGAATTTACCATGGGCACTTTTCCTTCTTTCTACCTACTATTGGTTTGCCGCTTAGGATAATCCCCGTGAAAATGAGGACCTCCAAATCCCTAAGAGACATTGAGTGGTGCTTGTATGTTGTTTACAAGAGTCCTCTGGGACGGGTTCCTTCCCCTAGATCCTCTAAAATTTCTCGATCCTCTGTAGAAACTGCCCTGCATTCGTCCTCAGTTCTCATGGTTTGTTGATGAAACCTGTGATACTGATTTAACTGAAGTGTTACCTCTCAAGATAAACCTCTTACCATAAGAAAGAGGTCTCGATTTCCCCTATAACATACTAATTGGACCCTATTCCCCCTTTGCATTAACTAATTAATTATAATTATTTGAATTTAACTAATTAAGTACCAAGTTATATGTAATGTTGAACTAATTCAATTAATAAAGTTTTAACTTAACTCTTTTCTTTATTATTACAAAGTGCATTATAAATCATTTTTTATGATTTTTATTATAAATGAGCAAGTTTATTAATTAATTAAATTATTTATACGATTTATTAATTTAATCCTGTAAAGATTTATAATTTGAATTATTAGTATGATTTCCCTAGCTCCCAGCTCATCCCACAACCCGCATGTCTGCCACGTCGACCCTTCGGCGCTTACCCTCCCTCGTTCAGATGCGACTCCCGTACTCACCTTCGCCTTTCCTCGGCCACCTTACTACTTAACCAATCTGGGGCCCTGGTGATCTCGACCTGCATGCACTCCACGTGTTGGCATACATGCAGTGACGAGGTCGTATTCAGGAGCAGCTGCTAAGGGCGGCCCCCTCATTAAAACCAGGTCTGCACCCCCTCGCGCACGTGCCATTAAAACCAGGTCATACCCCATTCTTTTTGTGAGCTGTAACCTTGGCCCTTGATATGTTGCAAACGCGTTGTACAGTATGGAACTGAGGGCTTCGAGGCTTGGATTGTGGACTTGGTGCATGTTTAATAGTGAAAATGATGTACATCTATGAGCTGCTCCCTGGCGCTTTGAGACATGCAGGAATCGATACGCTCAGGGTGAATGTTCTCCGTAGTGAAGTTTAACAGATTATACGTTGGATTGTTCTCCTTGGTCTTCATACTTGGTCTTAACATGCAGGGAAATGAAACAAATACCAAAACAACTTTCAGATATTCCCATGAATATGTAAACAATTTTTGTTTTAAAGAAGGGAGTTGGAAGTTTGGTTCCTTGGCTCACATCAGCTCTGCTTTAGAGATGAATACAGCTTCGTCTATTTTACCGGGGGGTCAGGTAAGGATTGCTCTCTCGCCCACCTCATTACAGTTTGAACGAGTAATGGTCAGGTGCTTGTATGTTTTAAAACATTTAAGTATGATGCTACCCATAATATCACCTGTAGGTAATGGGTGTAGCCAAGGTGGCGCAGCCCTCTTGTATTCTATTTTATGCATCATAACTTCTTCTTTTTTCTCTATTATGATAACAGTCTTATTTTATTTATTATCCCTCTACCAGGGTTTGCTTGCGTCTTTGCTTCCTCTGTTTATTTGGGCAATTTTATATGCAGGGTCTCCCAGATCTTACATTTTGTATTCTATTTTATGCAACATAAGTTTTTTTTCTCTATTATTATACCAACAACTGGCATATGGCATAGCTTTCAAGAGATACCAGTCTTATTTAATTTATTATCCCTCTACGAGGGTTTGCTTGCGTTTTTGCTTCCTCTGTTTATCTGGGTCTCCCAGATCTTACATTTTGTCCATTCATCTTTCCTTGATCGCACAGTGCCGATTAGAACCACTGTGACTCTGCTCTCTACAGGTCCGACCGCTCCTATTGAGTCACACTGTCTCATTTCTGCAGCTCCGATCTTAAGGTGAGGGTAATGTGTTTGGTTTTAATGCACAGTAATTGAAATTTTGACTTAATATATATGTATCTACATATTGTTCTATATAGTTTTATTCCATTTTTATATATTATATGCCATACAAATTTTATATTAATTAATGCTTTAGCTTCTTTTTCGTAGGAATAAAGTGGTAGTCCAATAGAATTCATTATTTTTTTTTAACTCTTTTTTTTTACAAGGAAAATAAATTCACTCTCTTTTATGGTGTGAAATGAAATGAACGGTAGATTTACAATCATAAATAGAAAAAGACCGCGTCACGAATTGTATTTTGTTGGGTCAGGAAACCATGGCCGCCATCGCCATCTCTTTACTGGTTGGCGCAGTTAAGCCCGCTTCACCTGCAAAGAAATATAATTTAACCTACATATCTCCATGTGAAAGCAAAAGCTATTAGAAATAAAAAGGCAGCCGCTGCTGCTGCGTAAACTAATGCCGGTTTTCCTTCTTGTTTTAACTAATGCCGGGTTTTTCTTGTGAAATGGCAGCTTTTCTGTCAGAAATGGAGTGGAGTTCCTCGTTGAACATAAACAAAAGCTCGTTATACGAATGAATACGCCCAGGTTACTACTTTCTTCTCTGGGCTTCATTTTACCTCCTGTGAGGAAATGGTCTGTAAATTATAAATTTGATGTGGAGACTTTGTTCTTCTTTTGTTTGGGAATTTTGATTAGTTAACCAGTGAACAGACTTTCTATTTCGATTATTACTATTGAACAAACTTTTAATTAAATGCTTTTATTACCATTTAATTTCAGTGTTGTGATTGATAATGCTGCCGTATGTGAATCTCTTCTCTTTGTTTGGGTTCTCAATTTCGGAATTCCATAGTTATTGGGGTAGTTTTTCATTAAGCATTTGCCCCTGCATCAAAACAGCCTCAGCCTGTGCGTTTTAGTAGGAATTGGCCCTTGCCATGTAATTCTGAAGTTGAATTTGGGTTTTTTCTTCTTACAGGTACAGGTGGACAGTGCAAACAAGCATGGTATTCTGTTGTTGGCTGCTGTTCAACTGCTGACAGACTTGAACCTTATTATCAACAAGGCTTCTTATGGGAGATGATGGTTCATGGACTGTATGTATGTTTGTAATTAATGGTATTATGTTTCTGTTAATACTCTTAGCATTATTCTAGTCCTGCCCAAGCTCACAATTTCTTCTGCTGTGGCAGTTTTCCATGTCACAGATGATAACAATTTCTTCTGCTGTGGCAGTTTTCCATGTCACAGATGATAACAATTTCTTCTGCTGTGGCAGTTTTCCATGTCACAGATGATAATGGCAACAAAGTTAGAGATGAAAGCATAATTGAATTGGGTACATTGAGAAGGAGGTACGCTTGAAATACACAAATATTTATATTTGAATCTTATAATAAAGGAAAGGTTGCCCTAAATCATATTCATTCTTTGTTTTGTAGACTTTGGCAACAAATACTTCCATTCTGACTTCTTCTTTTGGAATATCGGTGGGCGTGGAGTTAGCAGCTGATCAACCGACCGGCTTTACTATTCGTTCCATGCTGAATCTTCAGTGTAAAGACAGGCCCAGGCTTCTCTTTGATAGACTCTCAGGGCCCAGAAACTTGTCAGGTATAATAGCTACAGCAACCTCAAGGGACTTGGCTTTTTGTTCACATATGTCTTTCAATCTTTGATTTTGTCAAAACCGGTATAAACTATGCATGAATGATAAACTAGATGTTGGTAGTTTCAGAGCACACCCCTAATTCTTAGATTAATGAAGAGTTGTTGCTGTATTTATTTCCGTTCATAGATTAATGAAGAGTTGTTGCGGTATTTAAATTGACTATCCATTTATAATATAATATAGGTTTTTATATTTATAATATAGCCTTTTATACCTAGTATCACTTGAATATCTTCCATTCATTTGAAGATAATATCATTTTTTAAATTGACCATCCATTTATAATATAGGTTTTTATCTTAAAAAAAATGCATAATGATAATGAAATATAATATTTTTATTATGATAATGAAATATAATATTTTTATTTATTAATATGGTTTCATTTTATTTTTGGATTTATTGAATATAGGTTTTCTTTATCTAGTATAGGTTTTTATGTAAAAATGCATAATGATATGAAATATATTACTTGACATTGCAATTAGAATCAACTTTCTTAAAATGCAAAGCTTACCTCAAAAATTTTAAAAATATTTACATATACCAAATTTTTAATTCTATAATTAAGAAAAAAAGCATATTTGTTTTACACATACCAAATTTTTAATTCCTTTTATTACTCTCTTAATATATAATTAAGAAAATAGCATATTTGTTTACTTTATTATTAATTATTGCTTTTTTAATTAAGAAAATAGCATATTTGTTTACTTTATTATTAATTATTGCTTTTTTAATTTTTTGGTCTTTAATTTGGAGTGTTTTTTTTCAATTTAATATATGTCTCTAATTATTTTCTGAGACATATGATTGAAAGAATTTATTTACTAATTGTATGTATCTTTGTTTTATTTAATATTATAATATTAATAATATATTTTTAAGTTACTAGCCACACAAAATTTGTATATAAGATTTACTCCTTAATGAGATACGATACGACTCTTTAATGACATACCAGACCTCCTTATTTATAAGATGAAATGTTATGTTTTCCATTTAAATTTTATTCTTAATTAAGTAAATTATCAATATAAAAATGTTGAAATTTAATACAATTTTATATTTATTAATATATTCTTAATTACGTTAATTATCAATATAAAACTATTCAAATACAATACAAGTTTATATAACATTTTTTAATTTAATTTCACAATAAAATTGTAAAATATATTGTTCTAATTGCTAATTTTGAGATTATTTACAATGTTGTTACGATTACATTTTATTCTATTTTGCAATCTAATTGCTAATTTTGAGATTATTTACAATGTTGTTACGATTACATTTTATTCTATTTTGCAATGCTCCACATAGTTTTGGAGGCTGGGGAAACATACAAAGGGGCCTGGGAAACGAACGTCAAAGTCATAAATATTAATGTAAAATATAAAAATCCCAATTGTCACTATTACCATGAAAAAGAAACTAAAAACTAAATTCATCATTATTGGGTGTACATTTATTTATTATTGGGTGTACGTTTATTATTGGGTGTACATCTATTAAGTTAATAGCATATTAAATTTCAAACTCATAAATGACACTAAACTATGTTATTATACCTATGTAAAAACTAAATATCATAATCATAATCATCATTATGCAATTTATATCTAAATTCAAATTTCATATTTGTAAAAGATGTTGAAGTCTGAAATAGTCAAATAGATACTTAACAATGAACATACTTAACAATGAACATAAAGAAGTTGCAATATGATTATGAAACGAAATCATGAGAGGATAGCGTTTAGGAAGGTCTTAGACTCTCAGGTTAGTCTAGGATTTAAATTAATTTTTGTTTAATTATGTTTTAATTTTAAAACATTTTTTTTAATATTTTAATTTGCATTTATTTTTATTGTGAAAGATGAAAATTTAGGAGACGGGAGACGCCTCCCTTAGGGGGAAACACGTTTTGCACTAGGGGAAGTGTGGAACGTTTCCTCGTCTCAGAAGTGTGGGGGAGCGAGGGAGCGCATTTCCCACCCTAGAGGATGTGTCCCCGTGGAACACTGTTACTTTGTCTATTGTTTTTGTATATTCAAATTTTAAGTTTTAAATATCAAAATGTTATGGATTTCTCATAAAATATAAAATTGTTTTTTTTCTTTTTCTCGATAATATTGATGTATTTAATATTTTATCATAAAAGTTTTATTTATTATTATTGATATAAATCTTTAAATTTTTTAAATTTTAAATAAAAATTAATTAATTTAATTTAATTGGGGTAAATTATATATATATATATAATTAAGATAAATTTAGTACATAATTCGGTGAGTTTCTATACATGTCCAAATAATTACAAAAAAATTATATGATATTGGTGTATTAAATGATATTTATTTTCTGAGGGTGTGTCCATAAAGTGGTCTCACACTTTATAACAATCTAGTGAACGATGAAAACACTCTCTTTAGACCTTCAATCAAGATATTTTTGCATCTCTTGATTTAACGATTATACTAGATGCTATAAACCCTTGATTAATAGTTTATGATAAGTAAATAAATTTGAATCAAGAGCTTACTTAATCCTTGTAGAGCTTATGAATACCCTTAGATTGGACTATGTACTAATGTGGAAGCCTCAAAAAGTCTTGGCAACAAGCACCTTCCATGCTAGATTTTTGGTGGGCATAAGGTAGTGTGGGAGGCTCATCAAGAGCCATAGGAATTATGATCTCTTAAGAAAAATTATATGTCAAATGATATTTGGTATTCAAATTCTCATGTGTACATATCCCATGTATCATACTCAAAACTTGCACACTTTGTACTATTGTATGGGATATGTGCACTTGTATATCATTGAGTTTATCCTAACTCACATGAAATATGAAACTATTTATCTATCATTGAGTTTATCCTAACTCACATGAAATATGAAACTATTTATCTATGGTCATTTTAAGGGCGATCATATGTTTGTTTTGACATAATGTGGGCACCCGCAGGTTGCTTCTGGTGAAGGATGATAAATGATTGTCTTTAGACCTTCAATCAAGATATTTTTGCATCTCTTGATTTAACGATTATACTGGATGCTATAAACCCTTGATTAATGGTTTATGATAAGTAAATAAACTTGAATCAAGAGCTTACTTAATCCTTGTAGAGCTTATGAATACGCTTAGATTGGACTATGTACTAATGTGGAAGCCTCAAAAAATATTGGCAACAAGCACCTTCCATGCTAGATTTTTTGGTGGGCATAAAGTAGTGTAGGAATTATGATCTCTTGAGAAAATTTATATATGCCGAATGTTATTTGGTATTCAAACTCCCATGTGTACATATCCCATGTATCATACTCAAAACTTGCACATTTTGTACTATATCATACATGTGTACAAGTTTCGAGTGGGATGTATGGGATATGTGCACTTATATATCATTGAGTTTATCCTAACTCACATGAAATATGAAACTATCTATCTATGGTCATTTTAAGGGCACTCACATGTTTGTTTTGACATAATGTGGGCACCTGCAGGTTGCTTCTAGTGAAGGATCAAAACACTATCTTTAGACCTTCAATCAAGATGTTTTCGCATCTCTTGATTTAACGATTATAATGGATGCTATAAACCCTTGATTAATGGTTTATGATAAGTAAATAAACTTGAATCAAGAGCTTACTTACTTAATCCTTGTAGAGCTTATGAATACCCTTAGATTGGACTATGTACTAGTGTGGAAGCCTCAAAAAGTCTTGGCAACAAGCACCTTCCATGCTAGATTTTTGGTGGGCATAAGGTAGTGTAGGAGGATCATCAAGAGCCATAGGAATTATGATCTCTTGAGAAAATTTATATATGTCGAATGATATTTGGTATTCAAACTCACATGTATACATATCCCATGTATCATACTCAAAACTTGCACATTTTGTACTATATCATACATGTGTACAAGTTTTGAGTGGGATGTATGGGATATGTGCACTTGTATATCATTGAGTTTATCCTAACTCACATGAAATATGAAACTATCTATCTATGGTCATTTTAAGGGCACTCATATGTTTGTTTTGACATAATGTGGGGGTGTATGTCAAATTATATTTGGTATTCAAACTCCCATGTGTACATATCCCATGTATCATACTCAAAACTTGCACATTTTGTACTATATCATACATGTGACAAGTTTTGTGGGATGTATGGGATATGTGCACTTGTATATCATTGATTTTATCCTAACTCACATGAAATATGAAATTATCTATCTATGGTCATTTTAAGGGAATTCACATGTTTGTTTTGACATAATGTGGGCACCCGCAGGTTGCTTCTAGTGAAGGATGAAAACACTGTCTTTAGACCTTTAATCAAGATATTTTTGCATCTCTTGATTTAACGATTATACTAGATGCTATAAACCCTTGATTAATGGTTTATGATAAGTAAATAAAATTGAATCAAGAGCTTACTTAATCCTTGTAGAGATTATGAATACCCTTAGATTGGACTATGTACTGATGTGGAAGCCTCAAAAAGTCTTAGCAACAAGCACCTTCCATGCTAGATTTTTGGTGGGCATAAGATAGTGTAGGAGGCTCATCAAGAGCCATAGGAATTATGATATCTTGAGAAAATTTATATATTTCGAATGATATTCGGTATTCAAACTCCCATGTGTACATATCCCATGTATCATACTCACAACTTGCACATTTTGTACTATATCATACATGTGTACAAGTTTTGAGTGGAATGTATGGGATATGTGCACTTGTATATCATTGAGTTTATCCTAACTCACATGAAATATGAAACTATCTATCTATGGTCATTTTAAGGGAGATCACATGTTTGTTTTGACATAATGTGGGCACCCGCAGGTTGCTTCTAGTGAAGGATGAAAACACTGTCTTTAGACCTTCAATCAAGATTTTTTTGCATCTCTTGATTTAACGATTATACTGGATGCTATAAACCCTTGATAAATGGTTTATGATATGTAAATAAACTTGAATCAAGAGCTTACTTAATCCTTGTAGAGCTTGTGAATACCCTTATATTGGACTATGTACTAATGTGGAAGCCTCAAAAAGTCTTGGCAACAAACCTTCCATGCTAGATTTTTGGTGGGCATAAGGTAGTGTAGGAGGCTCATCAAGAGCCATAGGAATTATGATCTCTTGAGAAAATTTATATATGTCGAATGATCTTTGGTATTCAAACTCCCATGTGTACATATCCCATGTATCATACTAAAAAATTGTACATTTTGTACTATATCATACATGTGTACAAGTTTTGAGTGGGATGTATGGGATATGTGCACTTGTATACCATTGAGTTTATCCTAGCTCACATGAAATATGAAACTATCTATCTATGGTCATGCTAAGGGCGCTCACATGTTTGTCTTGACATAATGTGGGCACCTATAAGTTGCATCAAGGAAAAACATGAGCACCCATAGGTTCCTTAAAGGAAAAATGTAGGTGCCCACAAGTAACTACACACAAGGGTAGGGGTGCAAGGGATGAATCTCCAATTGAAGCCTAGCAAGTATCAAAATAATATTCTTCACTACAAATATTGTATTTATAGAGTGTAATTAGTAACTCAATCAACGGTAATCAAATAAGGTTATAGCATTAACTCCTAACACCTAACCCACTAACCATTAAACCATTACCATAGTTTCTAATCCACTATTCCATTAGCCTCTAACACATACCCCATATAGAACTACTAACCACTAAGCCATTGTCCCCTAAAACCCCTATTTTTGTAATCCATTAACCTACTAATGTGCTACTAACTTGTTAACCCATTAACCCACTAATCCACTAAAATTTGAAGCCTATTTGCCAATTTGCTTTAGAAGGGATGCAAAATATTTAATCCATACACTATAATGGGTTTAGTATGAGATTCAAAGATTCAAATAATGTCATCTTAAATTAAATGTCTTAGAAAATAATTTGGATTTTCCAAAATAACCAAGAAAGTGTATCCTTTAAATATCTACATCTACATTGGAGAAACATATCTTGAACTAAAGAATTACCTTAAAGTTGATCATGTTCTTTGTAAGATTCCATCTAATGTTTATAGTATGTAATGGGAAAATAGATTCCTTTGAACATCCATGTCATCCTATGTTTCCAGTGTGTAATGAGGGTTTCTTCTACAATTTCATTACGTAGATGATGAAACTTAACAACGGAGAAAGGAATGTTTGAATCATGTTCCTTTGCATTAACTCATTCTTCTTACTTTCAATTCATTCATTAAATATCCATGGCATCGTGTGATCTTGAAAGTCTCTCTTCATTGTATAATGAGGGTTTTTTCTCCAATTTCATTAGTTAGATGATGGAACTTAGCAATGGAGGCGGAAATGTTCAAATCATCTCCCTTTGCATTAACTCGTTCTTCTTACCTTCAATTTCATTCATTAAATATCCTTCATACCATGTGATCTTCAAAGTCTTTCTTCATTAAAATTTTATTCAAATATAATAATTATTAGAAACCTTATATTTTTGTATACATTGATATATTATTTATTTTATATAACTTTATGATATATTAAGTAGATTTCTACAAAAATATTCCATAATATCAACCCTGTAATTTTCATTTGAATACTCAATTCTAGAGTATTCAGAGTCAAGTGGGATGAAATTGTTTTGCTCATGATTCTCATAGAGATTGAATGAAAATGAAAGAATCTTAGATTAATCTTTCTATAAGCTTTATTAATTGAAAGGAAGAACACCAATAACACCAATTAGATGTATGTGATTGAATTGGATTGGTTTTGACTCCTCTTTATGTTGATGGTCAAAGGTCATAGACCCTATTTAGTTGAAGTGTATACTCATTTACTTTCAACCCTTTTCTCAATATGTCCAACTTATTACCCTGATGCGGGTGTCTTTCACGCTACCAATGACATGAGGGAGGCTGACAGGGATTCTCCTTCTCATGCATGATGTCACCGTGCACTCACCTCATGGCTGCGGGATTTTATTTCAACATGGGACATGGCCAACGCCAACTCCGTCGATGGGACATGGTTGTCAACTCGTTGCAGGGCATAGTTATAGAGCCAGCCTACTGCATGGGATGAGGATCCTGCCATTATCACCCTTAGTCCATCCCTCTGCTGGATAATATTCTCTCATTGCTCTAGCAATTCAGCACTCTAAGGATCCCAGCCTTCACCACCCCTAAAATTTCCGCACTCTGCTCTGGTTCTAATAGTTTCCTTCGCCATTTTTATCCTCAGTCTTGCCTTCTGTCAGTTCACCAGCCCTGCCTCTCCAATAATTCTAGTCCAACAGGTTTTTTTACCACGTCACCAGGCGCAGAAGACTGCATGGCACTCCTCGTCGTGCTCGTCAAGGTATAGGTGCTTAGGCAGAGTGCCTAAGTCAACTCTCAGAAATGGCCAGTCGGGATGATTTTGATATCGAAATCCATGAAGAGGTGTGGTTGATGATAAATGACTGGGAGGACAGATTATCTAGAGCTTCCAACCCTACTGGATGAACCCTAGTTCAAAGGATAAATTATTGGGTCATCAATAATTTTCTCATCCGCCTCATCCTCAGGTTTTTCTCCCAACCCTTGGTTCCTGCCCCTCCTGTTCCTCTGGTCCCTCCCTCGTCATTGGCTCCTCCAACTGCGCCTCCCCCTCCGCACACTCATGTTAGTTCCATTGTTTCCCCAACCTCCAACTTTGTCCCTCCTCCCTCTTCCATTCTTCCACCACAGAGCTGCACTTCCACTCTTTCGGCGGGTAAATTCTCCTCCAACCTAGTCGTGGAAAAAAAGGCAGCCCCTCTCCCAACAAAATCCCCCCTACATGTAGCAACGTTGTAGACAACTCCACTAGTGACAAGTTGATGGATTCCTCTAGCGATGATCCAGCGAACGCTCCAGAAGAGCCAACTCAGCCAACATCTATAGGTTTTGGCTTCCCCATAGAGGAAGAACCTTACCACACGCCATAATCAGGTTTTGTCTTGGTTTCTTGTCTTTTTGGAACATATGCTGGCTCTACAAGCCATACCCAAGTTTTGTTAGGGTTTCATGTCACTTATTTGAATGTATGTTAGTTGGTCTGGTCCTTTCCAGGAACCTGAATGTCTTTGTATAAGTCTCTCTTTCTGGGCCTGTTTTCCCTCCTGGAGGGAGGGTCCTAGCTCTTCACTAAACCTCTATGTTTTCTACTCCATATGTGCAGGCCTGCATCTATGTTTTGTAACTTCATATGTACCATTGTTTTATCTTTTTAATAGAATAGCATCCAACTTACAAAAAAAAAATATGTCCAACTTATTCAAACATGTTTCCAACATTTTTATGGTTAAACCATGTTTAAACTTGTGCTCTAGAATTTCCATTAGTTTAAAATAGAAATAAGATTTTCCCACACCAATAACACCAATTAGATGTATGTGATTGAATTGGATTGGTTTTGACTCCTCTTTATGTTGATGGTCAAAGGTCATAGACTCTATTTAGTTGAAGTGCATACTCATTTACTTTCAACCATTTTCTCAATATGTCCAACTTATTCAAATATGTTTCCAACATTTTTATGGTTAAACCATGTTTAAACCTTTGCTCTGGAATTTCCATTAGTTTAAAATAGAAATAAGATTTTACTTTGTACATATTCACATTTGTTTGGGAAAACAATCTCCATAACTTTCACCCCCCCAAAAAAATGAAAACTAAGCATTATCTCAGCATATTATAAAATTTAAATTCCCAATATCTTGTAATTTGAATGGTTATCAACCTCTAACTAAGTTATACCAACAACAACCAACAAACATATCTTGGTATAAAATTAATCGCATAATAATTACCACCTCTATCATGTCTTCTCACTAAGCCTCCCAAGCGTACATGTCTTATAATACTTTTGTAATGGAGAATCAGAAATCCGAGGTACATGAAAAGGAAAAGAGATCCCCCAAAAAATTAAACTATCCCAAACTTGAATGCTAAAGGAATAGACTTGAATAGATAGGCCAAGGGTCAATTTTTTTTATTAAAAATGAAAGAACATTAGGAAACAATTAAGGTGCATAGTAAATAAATAAAATTATTATCGGAGAAGCACTATCTTTCTTAGCAGACTAAATGAATAGAATTAGTTTGGAAGAAGCACTATCTTTATTACCTACACTAAAACCTCGCCGCACTTATGATTATATGCTAGACACCTTGCCTTACAACCTCGAAGCTATCTTTATTACCTGCCTCGCTATAGCCTTCCTCCTCTAAGCTCCCTTTACCTGCCTTTTAATATTGGATAAAAAAGCAAAATCAACTTCTTGATTGCAGTTTCAATTCCCTCTCTTGTATTCACCACATTGAAGCTATGCAGAAAGGAATCCCCTATCCTCAAGTAGAACACATATTTCCTATGAATAAACTTAGAAATAAAAAGCACCATGTTGAAGCCATGCATCATAATCAACAATGCCCATAGAGATCGCCACCTCCATGCTTAATCCATGTAAGGTATAAATAAAGTAGAAATAAAAAGCACCATGTTGAAGCCATGCATCAGAATCAACAATGCCCATAGATATCACCACCTCCACACTTAATGCATGCAAGGTATGGGAGTCTGAATTAGGAAACTAGCACTACCACGTTTAAGACATGCAACAGAATTCACGATCTCTTTGACTTTGCTCCATTAAAACCAATTAAGCTTAATTAAGCTCTAAAGACTGCTCAACCTTTCCAACTATATGGAGGCCCAAGAGTCTTGTGCTGGTAATCCGAACGATAACAACATTAACACCACACAATCGTTACAAGCTAATCAGGGTCCCATTGATTTTATTTATTTAAAGGAAAATGTAGAGAATCGAACTTGTGCTAGAAACTTTGCCAACCTGTTTCGGGATTCCCTGATTGCTACATAATACGAATGGCAGTCGTTGCTGCTGTGTAAAAATAATGGCCAATGGAAAACAATGGCCATTGATTTTATTTAGGTTGAAAGGTGTATGCCTTCCCATGTAATTCTGAAGTTGAATCTAGGTTTTTTCTTCTTACAGGTACAGGTACAGGTGGACAGTGCAAACAAGCATGGTATTCTGTTGGAGACTGTTCAAGTGCTGACATACTTGAACCTTAATATAACTTGAAGGCTTATGTTTCTTCAGATGGGAGATGGTTCATGGACGGTATGTATGTTTGTAATTAATGATATTATGTTTCTGTTGTTTTTGTAGGTTAATACTCTTACCATTATTCAGCTAGTCTTGCCTAGGCTCACAATTTCTTCTGCTATGGCAGTTTTCCCCGTCACAGATGATAATGGCAACAAAGTTACAGATGAAAGCATAATTGGGTACATTGAGAAGGTACACTTGAAATACACAAATATTTATATTTGAATCTTATAGTCCAAACAACTCTCCCATATAATGAATCCTTGGCAAAGAGAATGAATTAATACATCTTTCAGAATCGATATGTCAATAGTTTCCATCGTCAGCACTTCTTTTAACCAATTTGGAGGTTTCGTTCACTGGGATGACAAGCTCCAACAGAAAAGTTAAAACAGTTATAAATTTACCTATAAAATCCAAGAATCGTTCCCTTCTCCCTATTGAGATTAACACATTGACACTTCAGTTTATGATAACACTTCTCCCTATCTTGAAGATACGCCCAGAAATCCATTTATTTTGGCATGGGAATACAAAAATCACAGCGTACAGTCAATGTGAAAGAGCCTTAGTCTGGGTTTCAAAAAGAGGAGTAATTTCTAGATTGCAATTAGTAGGATCATAGTCTGAGTAGAAATTTTGGATATTATAGCACAACAAACATTCATTGTAAATTTTATTATGGGCCTTGATGTAATCTTTCTGCTGTAATAGTTCATTTAAATAAAATATTACCAGTTTAATTCTATGTTCATTTGTAGGAGGGATCTACGTTACTTTTTCACCATCATCTTCGCTTTCACTGCCACGTTATTTACTGTGACCCGTGTTACGTTGTTTGGGCAGCCGACATGGTCTTAAAACACAAATAAGTTCGGAATCGGGCATCCATGTTGCGATATGGACTGATTCTTTCCTATTCTTACCCATTCTTTCCTATTCTCTATGATTCTTTCCTATCCTGTAGATGGTTGTTTCCTATCCTTTTTAGGATCTGCAGCTTGATTATAGGATCTGCAGCATGACTGTAGGATCGGCAGCTCTATTGTAGGATCTGGAAATTGATCCATTGATGTATATGTACCTATACAATTCATTGTAATAAAACAAAATTATTTTTCTCTTGAAATCTGTTTTGAACTTGGTATCAGAGCCAAGAAGCTTAAATCGTTAGTACTCTCCATTGAACCATGGCCGACTCAGATTCTAAAACATCCGGGATCAAATCTGCTCCCATTATTATTCAATCTGAAGGTTCATCGTTCAATGCAGGGATTGTACTCGATGAAACAAACTATGATTTGTGGTCTCAAATCATGGAGATGCATATTGCTGAGAAGGAGAAACTCTCTTTCATTCGTGGTAATTCACAGTCACCTACCGAGAAGGATGATGGATATGAGAAGTGGTATGTAGACAATCAAAAGGTCAAGAGATGGTTGTTGATGTCTATGTCCCCAGAAATCATGAAGCGATATATTCGCTTACCCATTGCTCGAGATATTTGGAAAGCTCTTTCAAAATCTTTTTATGATGGAGCAGATGAATTGTAGGTGTTTGTCTTGAATCAGAGGGCCTTCTTTGCGAAACAGAATGGAAGAACACTCTTGGTGTATTATGGAGAATTAACCGAGATCTTTTGTGAGTTGGATCATCATGATAAGGTGATTATGGAAAGTGAGAATGATGTTGAATCTTACCGAAAATCAGTTCAGCGACAAAGGGTGCATATTTTTCTTGCTGGATTAGATGGTGAATTCGAACAAATCCATGGTGAAATTTTGAGAAAGGATCCTATCCCCAAATTGGAAGCATGTTATGTTTTCGTCTGCCATGAATCTGTTCGACTTGCAATGATGAATGGAGAACCAGAAAAATTTGAAGCTTCAGCCATGGTGACTCGAAATCGATCTAATCAAAACTGATCTTCCCAAAGCCAGCCTAAGAACACTGATGGTGTTGATAAATCCACCTACAAATGCACTCATTGCAATCAAACTGGTCATACCAAGAGCCACTGCTTTGAACTTGTGGGGTATCCAGAATGGTGGGATCATAGCCGCGATTCATGAAAGAAGAATTCCAAGAGGACCTCCAGTGCTACAGTGGTTGAAACAGAGACAGCGGATGGTGTTGTTTTTCAGATCTCGGCATTAGCAGCAGCGGCAGGTAATGGTGGTAAGGTTTTAAATATTTCTACATTTGTTTCTAATAGTGCATGGATAATTGATTCCGGTGCTATGGATCATATGATGTTTGATTCTAGACAGGTCTTGCCTCTTAAACCATCTGCACAAAAATTTGTTTCCACTGCCAATGGCTCTTCGGCCCCAATTATTGGAGAAGGGTCTTTACCACTCACTGATACTTTAAATCTAGATTATGTTTTAGTTGTTCCATCTTTGGATTATAATCTGTTGTCAGTTTCCCAAATCACCACTACCTTACTTTGTATTGTAATTTTTTGGCTTGATTTTAGTGTGTTTAAGGACATCCGAACGAGGCAAATGATTGGTTGTGGTGTTAAGCGAGGAAAGTTGTATTACTTGGACTTAGTGTCAAAGAGTTCGGACAAGTTACGTCAAGCTTTAATGATGGATGGCTCTGAGGGGGAGAAGAAGAAATCTGAAATCTGGTTATGGCATCGATGTTTGGGGCATGCCTCCTTTGGTTACCTGAAGAAATTATTTCCTAGTTTATTTGTAAAATTTGATGTTTCTAGTTTTTGTTGTGATGTTTGTGAACTTGCAAAAATCCATCATGCTTTCTTTCCATTAAGTTTGAATAAAATTCCAGTTCCTTTTATGGCCATACATTCTGATGTTTGGGGTCTGTCCAAAGTTACTACCTTTGGTGGATCACGTTGGTTTGTTACTTTTATTGACGACTGTACCAGGATGACTTGGGTGTGCTTGATGAAGTCTAAAAGTGAAGTGAATTTGTTATTTCAAATTTTTTATAAAATGGTTCGTACTCAATACAATGCACATGTTCAGGTTCTCCGTAGTGACAATGGAGGAGAATATTTGAGTTCTAAACTTCAGCAGTATCTGAAAGCACAAGGAACTATTCATCAAACTACTTGTCCTAATACACCTTAGCAGAATGGGGTGGCTGAGAGAAAAAAACGCCACTTGTTGGAGGTTTTCCGTGCTTCATTGATAGAATCCCATATGCCATTATCCTATTGGGGAGAAGCACTTACCTCTGCAACATATTTGATCAACCGGGTACCCTCCAGCGCTATTAATTTCCAGACACCATCTCAGGCTCTTGCTGAAGCGATTGTTGCTCCAGCCGTCCCAAATTTATCTCCTCGCATCTTTGGTTGTGTAGCTTTTGTACACCTCCATAAGAATCAGCGCAACAAGTTGTCTCCTCGAGCGCTATGATGTGTCTTTCTTGGATATGCTGCTTATCAAAAGGGGTACCGATACTATCATCCTCCAACCCAATGAATGTTTATTACATTAGATGTAACTTTTCATGAAGACTCGATGTATTTTTCCTATGAGACTGAACTTCAGGGGGAGTACCAGAAGGAAATTCAGACTCTAGACTATGATGATCACATCTCTGAAGATGTGGTTGTTCACATCCCCGAAGTAGGGGAACTCTCTAATGTGTTGAATCAAGAAGTGGGTGAATTGGATGTGGGTGGTTTGACTTTGGATCCAAGTAGTGATGAACACCAAGAAACTAAAGTTGTGGCTCCACCCATGTCCGAGTCTCTTACACCACAGTAAGCTGATACACCAAACCAATCGCTTGCTGAGGATGCTCCTGAACCATTTAGAAGACAACTACCACAACGTCACACCAGAGGTATTCCTAAACCCACATATGAACCCGAGCTTTCTAGTAACGTTAAATACCCCATGAGTCATTATGTGTCTAACCATCGTTTGTCAAAATCAAATCAGTCATTTGTAAATCAGTTATCTACTGTATCTATTCCTAACAATGTGTAAGAAGCCTTAGCTGACCCAAGGTGGAAATCCACTATGAATGAGGAGTTGAAATCTTTATAGGAGAATAAAACCAGGGAACTTGTTGACCATTCACTAGGAAAGAAACCATTTGGATGTCGGTGGGTTTACACAGTGAAGTACAAAGCAGATGGTGCAATTGAACGCTTTAAGGCGAGACTGGTGGCAAAAGGATACACCCAAACCTATGGGATCGATTATACAGAGACATTTGCACCTGTAGCTAAAATCAATACAGTACGAGTCTTGTTGTCTCTTGCTGCAAACTTGGGTTGGCCATTACAACAGTTTGATGTGAAGAACGCCTTTCTACATGGCGAGTTGTCCAAAGAAGTTTACATGGAACTCCCACCAGGATGCATGATACCAGAAACGCATAGTTGAAAGGTGTACAGATTAAAGAAGTCATTGTATGGGTTGAAACAGTCTCCGAGAGCATGGTTTGGAAGGTTCACAAAGTCTGTGAAAGCCTTTGGTTACTGTCAAACCAACTCAGACCACACTTTATTCTTGAAGAAACAATAGGGTAAGATAACTACACTTATTGTATATGTGGATGACATGGTGGTTACAGGAAATGATCCTGAAGAAAGGGAGGCTTTACAGGATTACTTGTCCAGAGAATTTGAAATGAAATACCTCGGCCCCTTGAAATATTTCCTTGGGATCAAAGTGTCTCGATTTGATAAGGGGATTTTTCTATCTCAAAGAAAATATGCCTTAGACTTGTTACGGGAAACTGGCATGTCAGCATGTCAACCAGCTGATACACCAATGGAAGAAGGATTGAAGTTATGTGTTGGGTCTGATAAAGTACCAGTTGATAAGGGGAGATACTAGAGACTTGTAGGAAGATTGATGTACTTAGCACAAACAAGGCTGGACCTTGCCTATGCCTTGAGTATTGTTAGACAGTTTATGCATAATCCTGGTGAGCAACACATGAATGCAGTTATGCGTATTCTGAGATATCTGAATTCTGCTCTTGGAAAAGGAATTTTATTCACTAAAAATGAAGATTATCAAAGTGTGGATGCATATACTGATGCTGACTGGGCTGGAGCAGTCGATGACAGGCGTTCTACTTCAGGTTATTTCACCTTTGTAGGAGGTAACCTTGTTACGTGGAGAAGCAAAAATCAAATTGTTGTTGCCCAATCAAGTGCAAAGGCTGAAAATAGAGGTATGGCACTTGGAGTATGTGAAGCATTGTGGCTAAGACTTCTCCTCAAAGTTTTGGGCTATCCTCCTAGGAATCCAATTCGACTGTATTGTGATAATGAAGTAGCATGTGGTATTGCTCATAATCTGGTTCAACATGATCGAACAAAGCATGTGGAGGTAGATAGATTCTTCATTAAGGAGAAGTTGGATCAGGAGATCATAGAGTTGCCTAAGATTCGATCAGAGGATCAGTTGGCCGATATTCTCACCAAAGCAGTTTCAAGTCGAGTGTTCTCAAATTTTTTGGGCAAGTTGGGCATGTGTGACATCTATGCACCAACTTGAGGGGGAGTGTTGCGATATGGACTGATTCTTTCCTATTCTTACCCATTCTTTCCTATTCTCTCTATGATTCTTTCCTATCCTATAGATGGTTGTTTCCTATCCTTTTTAGGATCTACAACTTGATTATAGGATCTGCAGCATGACTATAGGATCGACAGCTCTATTGTAGGATCTGGAAATTGATTTATTGATGTATATGTACATGTACAATTCATTGTAATAAAACATAATTATTTTTCTCTTGAAATATGTTTTGAACTATCCAAAATCCACAACATCGATGGAGAATCAAGTCCACAACATCGATGGAGAACGGGTCGTCTGTATCGCGAGCAGAACGACAAATTCCCGTATCAGGTCCTCTTTATGTTTCCACATGGGACTATAAACCAACTTGGATGGGCCAAGTGGCGTACGAAGAGACCTGGATTGTGGCCAAGTTGTGTATGGAAAACCCTAGATTGTGGTGTATGGAAAGACTTGATCGAGTCAATATGGGCGTATGGAAAGCCTTGCGCAACCGTTGGATCGCTTCCAATGTGTTTTGCATCTTGTTTATGATCTAACTGTATATCTGTTATTGCTCTATGGTCCTGTTTTCTAACCATAGCATGAGCAAGAGGGAGAAAAGACAACAAACCATGAGCTTTGTTTATGGAACGATGAGCATTATTTATGGAACCATGAGCATTATTTATGGAACCATGAGCAATGTTGGTGGAACCATGAGAAATATTGATGGAACCAAGATTTAGTTATTAAACCATGATCTACATTTATGGAACCATGAGATCCATTTATGGAACCATAAACATTGTAGGTGGAATCGTGAGCTCTAGCTATGGAACCATGAGCATTGTTGGTGGAACCATAAGTATTATTAGTGGAACCATGAGCATTGTTGGTGGAGCCATGAGCACTATGAGTGAAACCATGAGCAATCCAGTCAAGAACTATCCTCTAAGAATGTATGTAACAATTCTCCAGATTATGCTTCATGTTGTTGCATCTCTATCCACTGGAATCCGGAGGAGTCATATTTCATTGCTTGTTAAACTAGATGTGATCGGTGGAACCATGAGTGTTGTTGGTGGAACCATGGATTCTATTTATGGAACAATGAACATTGTTGATGGAACCATGAGCATTGATAGTGGAACCATGAGATTTATTTATGGAGCCATGATCATTAGTGGTGGAACCATTAGTAATGGTCGTAAGGTGGTGGAACCATGTAAGGAACCGTGAAGGAACCTTAAACAAAATTCATGGTAAATTAGCATTGAACCATGAAGAATGTATATGGAACCATGGACAATTTTGATGGAACAATGAAATGTAGGTGGAATCATGTACAATGCATACAACACCATGTGAAATTAAGGAACCTTGAACAACGTTGGTGGAACCATAAATATCATAATCATTATTTTTGGACCATGAACGATTTGGCGAGTAACGCATGTGTTCACGAGGTTGTGAAATCTTGAATAATGCATATGGAACCTTGAACAAAGTTTGATTTGATGAAATCATGAACATATTTGGTGGAAAAATCTTGCACATTAGGTGGTTGAATCTCCAACAATGAGCTCTATTTATGGAACCATGAACATTGTTGGTGGAACCATGAGCTCTAATTATGGAACCATGAGCATTATTGGTGGAACCATGAGCACTATTGGTGGAACCATGATCTTTGTTTATGGAACCAAGAGCTTTGTTTATGGAACCATGATCTCTATTTATGGAACCATGAGCATTGTGGGTGAACCATGAGCAACTATTTTGGAACCATGAGCTCTATTTATGGAACCATGAGCATTGTTGATGGAACCATGAGCATTGGAAGTGTAACCATGAGCATTGGAAGTGGAACCATGATCTCTATTTATGGAACCATGAACATTAGTGGTGGAAACATGAGTGATGGCAGTAAGGTGGTGGAACCATGCAAGGAACCTTGAACAAAATTTATGGTAAATGACCATTTAACCATGAAGAATGTAAATGGAACCATGAAATTTTTTGATGAAATGGTGAACAATGTGGGTGGAACCATGTACAATGCATACAACACCATGTGCAACTAAGAAACCTTGAACAACGTTGGAAAAACCATGAATATCACAAGCATTATTTAAGGACCATGAATCATTTGGTGAGTGACACATCTGTGGTCATGAGGTGATGGAATCCTGAAAATTGCATATGGAACCTTGGTAAAGTTAAAGTTGATGCAATCATGAACATATTTGGTGGAAAAATCTTGCACATTTGGTGGTTAAATGCAACCAATGTTCT
Source organism: Pseudotsuga menziesii (assembly GCA_001517045.1). Classification (NCBI taxonomy): domain Eukaryota; kingdom Viridiplantae; phylum Streptophyta; class Pinopsida; order Pinales; family Pinaceae; genus Pseudotsuga; species Pseudotsuga menziesii. Next base: position 30,845 of record LPNX010498448.1, read on the forward strand.
TTGCTTGTTTGAGTAGTTTTCCCTCATTAAGGGGCCCTATATATCTCATCATTGTACAAGTGGCATTGGAAACCTTATTTTATTGTATTGTTTTCATCCCCGCATTCCAGCCATATTACCATGCTTTTTTCATGGTTTATACTTCTCTCTTACACTACAACAAATCTTGGAATTAGCGTCCCTTTTTAGTGTAATTTTGTTTTTACATTGAGTGGTCAAACTAGATGCCAAATGGGACGCGTCATGGACAAAACTTAAAGCATTTTTTTTTCCTAGATTCCATAATTTATGACATCCAAAATAACATCTATTTGTTTACTTCCAGAATAACGTCCAACTTTGCTTCCTAAACAACATCGAGGTTTGTTTCCTAAATAACGTCCTATTTTGCTTCCTAGCAAGTGTCAGCTTTTGATTATTAAATGGCATCCCCATTAGTGCCATATTTGCATCCTTAATAGCACCATGTTAGCATCCAATATTGCATCCATTTTTTCTACCACTTTAGCATCCCATTTTGCACCATGTTTTACCTCCAAATATGTGCCAATTTTTGCTTCCAAATTTGCACCAATTTTTGCTTCCTTTTTAGCATCGTGTTTTGCTACCAAAATGACACCAAATATTTCTTCTATCGTTCCACCATATTTTGCTACTTATCACTACTTAAGCTCATTTTTTTTATTCAGTCTATCTATATTTGGTAGGTTTTTCGATACTCAACAAGTAAGTAGAAAATGTAATCAACGCATCTACAAAATCGAAGATTCTGTAGAAGTGCTTAGGGTTATTTTGTTTGTTGTTCATTGATTAAATGCAAGTTTAAATGAAAACTTAATATTTTGTTTGAACTGTTATTGCAGGTGGCCTTCACATTTATCTTGGATGTGTTTTGTCTCTTATGATGCTGTTGGACTTATGGAAGTTCCCCTACCAGGTGCCTTTTGTTTGGGAGATGGTTTTAACTATTTTATGATTCCTTGTTATCTCATCGACAAAACAATTGTGTTGATTGTTTGTTTGTTTTCGACATTTGTTAAATTGACATGTTACAAGTTTTTTAAATGAAAAGTTTATCTTAGGAAATAGGTCCATAGAATTCTCTAGTTAGTTAGTTTGTTTTTAATATATAAGTCACTAGGGTGGTTGAAAAAAGGGATTGGAATTGAGAAGAATAGGTTGTCTTGTAGAGTTGCACATTCCTAAATTTTGGAGGAAATACAAATGTCATGATGATACTTGGGATGGCATACTACTCTGAGATATTCTGAGAAACTGGTATCATTGTGGTTTTGTTTTTCAGATACAATTATATATATAAATTATATGAACTCCTTTACAGTTTTATTTCATGTTTTGATTTGCATGCACATTTTACTATGTTGTATTGACTATATTTATGCTTTCGAATACACCATGTTTAAATTTTTGACTGTATGATGTTTAATGTTATCATTAGATAATTTTCATTATATGATTTAACTTTTATATCATTATTCAAGTAATTTATTGTTCTTATTATCTATTTGTATAGATGTTAAGATAAATAATAGTCATTATTATAATCTTTCATATATTGGACATAATATAACTTGTTGTTTTTGTGACAGTACATGTGTTCTAAGTGGTAATCATTTATTATTATTTCTTATAACAGATGACTGTAATTTACTCCTTATTGGGATTATGATATGTTAAATGAGATTTTTCTCATAGTATATTATATCTTCAAAACCATTATTTACAATACAACAAGTGACAGTAATTAATAGAACTCTCTTGGACAATATAGGTTAGCATAGCTCATAGATAAAATAGATAGTACTAGTTTAGCAACTGTTAAATAAATAGTTTTTTTTTGAAGTTAGATAACTCTTCATTATTTAGGTAGTTTCTGAGAAGACTTAAATTTTTTAAAAATTAAACATGGAGACTCTTCTTAAGAGAGCAGGACTTAGATGGTAGCAGGACCATAACTTGGGAGAATTAGCTACACCAAACACACCAGGGGATGTGTTAAGCGCCTTATGTGGGTTAGTTCTCTATAGTTGGCCATATTCATAAAATCAAGCCAACACCACCCCATCATCAAAGATCAACGATCTATCCATCGAATATCACCTATTGACCTTTTCTTCGCATGACACACACTCAAATGAAATCTAATTGGTTTCTATCTTCTCCCACCGACCTTTCATAAACTACTTCTCATCGATTTGGATTATTTTCCAATAGATGATTTTGATTGCATGCATATGGTGGTTTTGGTTTACCACTAACCATGTTCACTTGACCATTTGAAATCTAATTGGTTTCTATCTTCTCCCACCGACCTTTCATAAACTACTTCTCATCGATTTGGATTATTTTCCAATAGATGATTTTGATTGCATGCATCTGGTGGTTTTGGTTTACCACTAACCATGTTCACTTGACCATTATCACATGTGCTTGTTTCATCATTTACTTCCCCACCTTATGGTCCAAGGGAGTACCAACTTTGATTTCAAAATACACATAGAGTTGGGCCCCAATCATACCCAAAATTATTATATGGAGTTATTAATTCAAATTTCTTCGCTTTTGTAATTTCACTATTCAAATGTGTCTTTGTGCATATTTTAACTAGACAATAAGGCTTCTTCAACTTCTCAATACTTCACGGTTCCATCTCTAAGAACATATGCAACCATGATGTATTTTTTATTTGTGTCCTTCTTTCTACATTTGTATGTATGGTGATTTGTCCTCCCACAATGAAGACAAGGATGCAAATCAAAACATGCTATCTCCAAATACCCAACTTTGTGAAAATGATGGCATTCAAGGATTTCATTCATGTGTGTTTATCATCATCTACTTAAATAGCCTTCAAATCTTCATCAATGAATCCTACACTCACAAATTGAACTAGTTTGGAGCAATTTTGAATATGAAGTTATTATGTTTTTTCGTATCCTAAGTCATATCAAATTTTGTTATATTATAATTCTTACTAAGGTTTGATGATCATCTTGTATATATCATAATATTGTTGTTGCCATTCATTAATATTTTCTTCAAATTTGAATTCACATTCACTTCTATTGTTGTCACTTTATGCTTCTTCTTTTTTACTCATGTTTAGAACTTATATCAATTCATTGAATGATTCCTTCTCATGACCAATTAAGGAATCCCCAATCAAAGTATATTTTGCAACTTGTTTTAATAGATCACTTCATCACAAGTGGCATTAACATTTTCCATTATTTCATTTGAATCACAAGTTTTATCAACCAAACGAATTAGGCCACTTGTGTCACAAGTTGCATTAATCATTTTTTTAATCAACTGTATTTAAATAAATTCAATCAATTGATTCTTTATATCAAGTTGTTTGTGAAGATTAATCACCTCATTTTCCAAATGATCCAAGGATTCGTGTAGCTCTTTAATTTATTGATTTGCATTTTGTAACCACTTTCCTCATTTAGCCATATTTGATTTGTAATTTTATCATACTCCTTTCATGAACTTGCTTGCTTGCTCTTATTTATGTTCATGCATGTTTGGTTTGATCTCAGGTTTAGGGTGTAAAGTACATCTGATCATGCACCTCAAAGTGTGATTTACCATGAATTTTGACTTTGATTTCAACGATTCACTTGAACATTTTATTCCATTCAAGCATATCATTTTTTTTACAATTTTCATGAGGGTTTATAGTTTTACAAATCAATTCTTCTTCTTCAAGAATTCAAAGATTCAATCGACTCTTGATTTAAACATGTGTAGTTCTTGATGCATTACAATTTTCCACTTAGTGTCTGCTTGCTAAATCACAATGTGTCAAAAGGATAGACACAAAAGCGTCATTTTCAGGCATCTTAAAGAAATTATGCGCAATATACAACACAATTACCACCGCACACAAGGTGTACCCAATATCTCCTTATTTAAGTTTTTGCAGTTAGTCGAATCAGGGAGCATCCTTTGAAGACACATGTGGAACCCTTCCAGAACCTCGCCATAAAAAGAAAGACTACAAAAGACTACATGAGTAAGCAAAAGCAAGTTTCTATTGCATCTAGGACACAATCAACAAAAACAAACTTTTATTATTTTGTCATCAAATTTTCAACAAATTCTTTCAAAGAAATCAAAAGAAAAGCTAAGAAATTTTTTTATTAGACATTCACAAGTCTTTTTTTTGTTGAGATTTTAGCTTAGCTTTCATAAAATTTTGAAGTGAACCTTTCTCTCTTGTATTGCACAATTAGAAATATTTTTAATTGGAATTGACTTTATTTGTGAAAGAAAACTTACAACACAAGCCTGCTCTCATGTTACACACACAATTGTGACATATGGAAACCATTCACATCAAATAACCTACCTCTTTCCAGATTTGAACTCCTAATCTTTTAAAATAATTTAAAATAAAGGATATATTTTAAATTGTTAGAGCCATTAGTTATACACATAATCAAGTAGTATAGTTCAATCTTATATTAACAATAATTCAAACATAACTAAACTAAATAAATTAAACTTAATACACTATTAATTAAAACATAAATCAAATACATAATTATTTATTTAAATAACTTTTATATATTTTCAATTTTCAAACCATGACATGATTCTTTCATTTAAACATTATTAGTAACTTTATCAAACTATTTTATGACTCCTTTTAAAATTATTTTAACATAAAATTAAACAACTTTATTTAATATTTAACATATTATTAATAACATTTTTATCTTATGTTGGTTCATACCTTTTTATATTGTCACTTTTTATATATCATTTTAATTTATGTTAGTCATTTTGTTTAAGTATTTTTACAATAATTACAAATACTAAAGGTTTAAACATTTAAACATGCCTAATATTATTAATAATATCATATTTTTAATAGCAATGGTTTAACATGTAAATGATATCTTATAATTTTTGGTGGTTTATATATTAATTCCCATCAGTTTTTTATTTATTTAATTATACTGTTTTCAACCCATTCTTTTAAAAAACGAACTCATCATCAACAGTCATTCCAAAAACATTCTCCATTACTTGAATATAAAAAATAATTTTAAAAACAAAAACAAACCAACTATATAACATAAATGTTTTTCATTTAAAAAATGTTAAAATAAAAGCATACAAAGAAGTTCATATTCAAAGCTCACATGTTTAAACCATATGAAAACAACCAACCCTAACCAGTACCATTCAAACATTCATCGAGGCCTCTGCGTTCATATCAAAACTTTCAGCAAGCCACTTCTCATATGCATCCAAAGAAAAACTTGTTTTAAGATACTTAGCGGGTTGATGCTTTGTTTTACCTTTTCCTCATAACTGCTCGGATTACCCTAAGTGTAGACATGGTATCTTTACCTACACAAATGTCCTCCCACTCGAACGACGACATACGGAGGGCTTTGTTTTTCCTTAACTTTCAAATCGAAATATTCTCCCATGAATATCGTGTTCTTATGTTTCCATCTTCACATTCTTCTTCAGTGGGTTCTGCTTTCTCTGCTTTTCTTTTTTATTTTCTAGATTGTAATGAGCAATGAATTAGAAGTGTATATATAATGTGCATATTATCATCATTATATGATATTAATATATTCAATTCGAGTGTATTACTAGATAAGTACAGACCTTGATTTCATGCTTAACAAACATTCATGGCGCCTTCTGCTGGAAGGTACTTGAAAATACCTTTGGAAGTGATTTGAATGGCACTGATTTATTCTTTTAACAAATCCGGAGACTCCACAGCATTATATAACTGGTTACTATATGATTGCATAATATTTATACTCTCCGATGAAGATCAGTTCTTATCACATAGAAATCCCTAGAAACTTTGAAGGCATTGTTGTAATATTTTATCAAATGTTTGGTAGTGTTTAATTAAATAGTTTTCATGGATGAGATTTGCACCTCTTGTTTTTATAATAGATTCACGGTTGCCATGGATCTATGCTAGCTTGGCTTCACATAAAAATCTAGTAACATGAATTGCAAAATACGAAGAAATTTAATGAAGATAATAAATCGACAGCAGACATAACTTATATAGAAAATATGATATTGGAAAGAAACAGTGATTTGATTAACATAGATATTTTTCCTAATCTAACCATGCATAAGTTTTCTACCTTAGCACATCTTGTCATCAAAGAAAAACAAAAGTTTAGAGAAATTTCTGCAACTGATTATCTACGGAACTCTGAATGACCCAGTTTATTATAGGAAATTTTCATCGAATTCCTATCTTACATAATGTTTTAAAGTTAATAAGGTGGATTCAACAGGATTTTTTTCATTGAACAAATAATCTAAAAAAGGATTGAGGTCCATCATCAGGCATACCTATGATCTGTCTGTATCACATTGGATTGATTTTGAGTTAAATTAAATCTGATTTAGTGCATAACATTGCTATTAGAGCCATTAGATTGTGCTTCTGTGAATTCATGTTGGCACATATTGAAGATTCAATGTCTGGTGGTCATTTAAGTTTCCATTTAATGCATGTAGATCGGTCATCTTCACAAAAAAAATGCGAAATAGGGTCGAGTTTTATCACGATGTGTTGGATTCTTGATCACAAGGAAAAACTATGGGGATTCAAATGTAAAATTCCATAAGTTAAAATACATTTACTTGGAAACGACATGCTATTCTTATGTTCATCCCATAGATAGAATTGTCAAGAAAAATACAAAGCAAAAGCAAAAAGCAAATTTACAACAAATATTTTCCCAGCACATGACTAAACTCGGTCGGGAGTTGCCACTTGAAAACCTTGAACGAAATTCAGATTTGCGAGGTTGTGTGATTCACAACATATCACGATTTGATCGGAGAATTGCAAGTGACAAGGACAAAACAACCTACATTCTATTTTAAAACAAAAATGGTAAATCTAAGAGTGCGTGGCCTTATATTATTTCCCCTTATATCCACGTCTCCCTGCCCTCAAATACCACAAACCTCTCGAAGACTCATGAGGTGATTCCTGCATGTTGGATCATGTGTAATCAACCACATATTCACCATTGTACTCATCCTTGCCGGAACATAGATTGCACCGGCCTTGTTGATATCTTCATTGGAGAGACAAACCCATGATAGAAGCGATAAATGGATGCACTCGCAGGGCATCTTTGGAGGTACGACAGCTTTGAGATGTTCGAATCATTGACGCTTCGTCCCGCCCCACCACTACTTCCAACTCAAAGAACTTTGGTATTACTTCCAAAGCTCTAGAATCATGCTTTTACGATTTTCGTGGACTCTTCTTATCACACATAGTTGCAACTTATGTTCTACAATATTACACAAAAAGGACTTGTCATCCAACAGAGATGAAGGAAATGAAATTGGTTATATCCATGAATCTTCTTCCACATCAAACGCCAACACTGTGTTGCTATCATGTGAGACCACCAACGCAGGAAACGCTCTTGCTCCATGAATAGAGCATGACTTTGAAAATAGTAAGTTTAAGGGATTCTTTTCCATTTGCCTTATTGGAAGTTGTAAACAAAGATAGTCATTCCACAATCAAATGCTTCTGTGACCAGACAACTAGAAGCACACACAGAATTCTTGCACTGACCGCTCACGATAGAGAGCCACAATATAGCAAAACTTATAACCGCGCGCACAAAGAGTGCAGATAAACATTCATGGAACCATAACATAAGCAAAAATTTTGAAATAAAGTTGGAGGCAAATGTAACGTTGAAATGTTTGAATTTTGAATTTAAAATCGAGCGGCATTTGAAACAACCATCCGCACATCTGCCAACTCAGCGATCCTCCAAATCAATCAAACATCATCTGCCAACTCAACGATCCTCCAAATCAATCAAACATCATGGCGTGAAGGATGTCGGAATCGGAGTTCTTGCAAGTTGCAACAGGATGCCGGAAAAGGACCTACCATGGATGAAACTTGAAAGCCATGGATCACTCATGAAGATCACCGCTTCACCATACCTTATGCCATTGACAGTCGTGCGTCTCTGACATTGGACAGACTAGTCTTAAATACGACTCTGTCCAGTAAATAAGGCTCGCCCCAAGCTCATCACACACCCGGCATGTCTGCCACGTCGACCCTTCTGCGCTTACCCTCCCTCGTTCAGATGCGACTTCCGTACTCATCTTCGCCTTTCCTTGGGAGTCGCCGTCCTGCTACTCCACCCTTAAAGCGGTCGCACTGTCCGCCGTCGGATCACTCTTTCGAACGGATGACGGACAATGCGACCGCCGTCGCATTAAATACTCTGCTGCATGCAGAGTATTATTCGCCTTACTACTTAACCAATCTGGGGCCCTGGTGATCTCGACCTGCATACACTCCACATGTTGGCATACATGCAGCGACGAGGTCGTATTCAGGAGCAGCTGCTAAGGGCGTCCCCTCATTAAAACCAGTTGGTCTCCCGACTCACCCCCCTCGCGCGCGTGCCATTAAAACCAGATCATACCCCTTTTTTTGTGAGCTGCAACCTTGGTCCTTGATATGTTGCAAATGCGTTGTAGAGTATGGAACTGAGGGCTTCCAGGCTTGGATTGTGGACTTGGTGCATGTTTAATAGTGAAAATGATGTACATCTATGAGCTGCTCCCTGGCGCGGCGCTTTGAGACATGCAGGAATCGATACACTTAGGGTGAATGTTCTCCGTAGTGACGTTTAACAGATTATACGTTGGATTGTTCTCCTTGGTCTTAACATGCAGGGAAATGAAACAAATACCAAAACAACTTTCAGATATTCCCATGAATAAGTAATCAATTTTCGTTTTAAAGAAAAAGGAGTTGGAAGTATGGTTCCTTGGCTCACATCAGCTTTGCCTTGGAGATGAATACAGCTTCTTCTATTTTACCGGGTCAGGTAAGGATTGCTCTCTCGCCCACTTCCTTACAGTTTGAACGAGTAATGGTCAGGTAGTTGTATGTTTTAAAACATTTAAGTATGATGCCACCCATACGATCACCTGTAGGTAATGGGTGTAGCCAAGGTGGCGCAGCCCTCTTGTATTCTATTTTATGCATCATAAGTTCCTTTTTTTCCCCTATTTTCATAAGGTGGCGCATAGCTTTCAGGAGATATCAGTCTTATTTTATTTATTATCCCTCTACCAGGGTTTGCTTGCATCTTTGCTTCCTCTGTTTATTTGGGCTGCTTCCTCTGTTTATTTGGGCTGGGCAATTTTATATGCAGGGTCTCCCAGATCTTACATTTTGTATTCTATTTTATGCATCATAAGTTTTTTTTCTTTATTATTATACCAATATACCAACAACTGGCATAGCTTTCAAGAGATACCAGTCTTATTTAATTTATCATCCCTCTACCAGGGTTTGCTTGCGTTTTTGCTTCCTCTGTTTATCTGGGTCTCCCAGATTTTACATTTTGTCCATTTATCTTTCCTTGATCGCACAGTGCCTATTAGAACCACTGTGACTCTGCTCTCTATAGGTGCGACCGCTCCTATTGAGTCACACTGTCTCATTTCTGCAGCTCCGACGACCTTAAGGTGAGGATAATGTGTTTGGTTTTAATGCACAGTAATTGAAATTTTGACTTAATATATATGTATCTACATATTGTTCTATATAGTTTTATTCCATTTTTATATATTTATATGCCATACAAATTTTGTATAAATTAATGCTTTAGCTCATCGTATTTAAGCATCACCACTTTTGAGTTTTGACCGACTCAAAGCTTCTCCTTCGTAGGAATACAGTGGTAGTCCAATAGAATTCATTATTTTTTTTCAACTCTTGTTTTTTTTATAAAGAAAATAAATTCACACTCTTTTATGGTGTAAAATGAACGGTAGATTTACAATCATAAATAGAAAAAGACCGGGTCATGAATTGTATTTTATTGGGTCAGGAAACCATGGCCGCCATCTCTTTAATGCTTGGCGCAGTTAAGCCCGCTTCACATGCAAAGAAATATAATTTAACCTACATATCTGCATGTGAAAGCAAAAGCTATTGGAAATAAAAAGGGCAACGTTGAAGCCATGCATCAGAATCCACAGTCTCCATAGAAATGGCCACCTCCACGCTTAATCGCCACCTCCACACGCTTAATCACTGCCACGTTTCTTCCACTCTGCTCTAAAGACAGGTCATTCCCTGATGACTGCTGTATAAAACGAATGGCAGCCGCTGCTGCTGTGTAAACTAATGCCGGTTTTCCTTCTTGTTTTAACTAGTGCCGGTTTTTTCTTGTGAAATGGCAGCTTTTCTGTCAGAGATGGAGTGGAGTTCCTCGTTGGACATAAACAATAAACAATGAATATGAGAAGCTCGTTATACGAATGAATACGCCGAGGTTAGGTTAGTACTTTCTTCTGTGGCCTTCATTTTGCCTCCTGTGAGGAAATAGTCTGTAAATTATAAATTTATGTGGAGACTTTGTTCTTCTTTTGTTTGGGAATTTTGATTAGTTAACCAGTGAACAGACTTTCTATTTCGATTATTACTATTGAAGAAACTTTTAAATACCATTTAATTTCAGGGTTGTGATTGATAATGCTGCCGTATGTGAATCTCTTCTCTTTGTTTGGGTTCTCAATTTCGGAATTCCATAGTTATTGGGGTAGTTTTTCATTAAGCATCAAAACAGCCTGTGCGTGCGTTTTAGTAGGAATTGGCCCTTGCCATGTAATTCTGAAGTTGAATTTGGGTTTTTTTTTCTTACTGGTACAGGTGGACAGTGCAAACACGCATGGTATTCTGTTGGAGGCTGCTTTTTCAAGTGCTGACAGACTTGAACCTTAATATCAACAAGGCTTCTTATGGGAGATGATGGTTCATGGACTGTATGTATGTTTGTAATTAATGATATTATGTTTCTGCTAATACTCTTACCATTATTCTATTCTAGTCTTGCCCAGGCTCACAATTTCTTCTGCTGTGGCAGTTTTCCATGTCACAGATGATAATGGCAACAAAGTTAGAGATGAAAGCATAATTGAATTGGGTACATTGAGAAAGAGGTACGCTTGAAATACACAAATATTTATATTTGAATCTTATAATAAAGGAAAGGTTGCCCTGAATCATATTCATTCTTTGTTTTGTAGACTTTGGCAACAAATACTTCTATTATGCCTTCTTCTTTTGGAATATCGGTGGGCGTGGAGTTAGCAGCTGATCAACCGACCGGCTTTACTATCTGAAATAGTAAACCGACCGGGTTTACTATTCGTGCCATGGTGAATGTTCAGTGTAAAGACAGGCCCAGGCTTCTCATTGATAGACTCTCAGGGCCCAGGGACTTGGCTTTTTGTTCACATATGTCTTTCCATCTTTGATTTTGTCAAAACCGGTATAAACTATGCATGAATGGTAAACTAGATCAAGATGTTGGTAGTTTCAGGGCACACCCCTAATTCTTAGGTTAATGAAGAGTTCAGCGGTATTTATTTCCGTTCTTGTCTTCTGTGACACTGATGGATGTACCGTGAATTCAGAAACAGAGAGAGACCCAGCGTGTGATTCAGTGTTTGGAGGCTGCCATTAAAATCAGTTTCTATGTTCATCTCAGAACGGCGTCGGCTCTACGTTGCTTTTTCACCGTCATCTTGTCTTCCCCTCAAACCGGCGTTACGTTATTTACTGTGACCGGCTCAAAACCATGATGAGAAAACCTCGTATCGGGTCCTCCCTATGTTTCCACGTGGCACTACAAACCAAGTGTATGTTTCCACGTGGCACTACAAACCGAGTGTCGTACGGATAGCGGCCGAGTTTCGTACGGAAATCTGCGAGTGTCGTACGGAAAGACTGAATTGGATGAATATGGGCGTACGGAAATCCTTGGAGAGCCGTTGGATGGCTGCCAAGTGGCTTTATGCGGGCCCTTGGATCTAACCATTTGGATGGCTGCCAAGTGGCGTTATGAGGGCCCTTGGATCTAGCCATCCGGTGCGTGCCAAGTGGCGCGGTGAGGGCCATGTGATCTGGTGGTCCGATGGATGCCAAGTGGCGCGGTGAGGGCCATGCGATTTGGTGGTCCGATGGATGCCAAGTGGCACAGTGAGGGCCATACGATCTGGCTGTCCGATGGATGCCAAGTGGCACAGTCAAGGCCATGCGATCTGGTGGTCCGATGGATGCCAAGTGGCACAATAAGGGCCATATGGTCTGGCTGTCCGATGGATGCCAAGTGGCACAGTGAAGGCCATGCGATTCGGCTGTCCGATGGATGCCAAGTGGCACAGTGAAGGCCATGCGATCTGGTCGTCCGATGAATGCCAAGTGGTAGAGGGAGGGCCATACGATGTGGTCGTCCGATCGATGCCAAGTGGCGCAGTGAGGGCTATGTGTTCTGTCCATTCATGCCAAGAACTACTATTCCATTCCAACGTCCATAAAGCATTGCTTGCTGGCGGCGAAGAGGCGACCATTGAACAGAGCTGCGATCAGTAATCCTCAGGCATACCAATCCATTCCCTTACAGGCATTTCTAATATATGATTACAACCATTTCTCTCCATGCTCTTTAATGATGAGCACTCATCCTCAGCCTCAGTTAATGGATGGAGTTGGATTTTGAACTTCGCTGACCCACCAAAACCTGGCTACCTCTGCACACAAAAAACCAGCGTTACCTCTGCACACAAAAACCAGCGTTAGCGTTATGAAATCCCTATTGCACTCCTACCCTTGCGACAAAACTCGAACACAGCCAACTCCAAAGGTATGATTCCTTCGTTTGCTCGTTGAGATGGACCTATCACTTGTTGTATGTTAAGTTGGAAAATGAAACACATAGAATTTAGTTCATAAAACTCAGAAAATTCAGTGTCCAAGGGAATTAGGTTCATTCAGAAATTTTGCATGCTATCGAAATACCTACCTTAGTCATGTTGGCTTCCTCAACACCCTCGAAAATATCCAGAACCTTCCCTTCCTTTTGGAGATCCCTTGAATCCGTCAGTTCTTCATCCTCTGGTTTTTGCATCTTATGCTCAAGTCTCTGCACCCTATTCCTCCATTATGCTATGCAGAACCTTCCCTTCCTTTTGGAGATCCCTTGAATCCGTCAGTTCTTCATCCTCTGGTTTTTGCATCTTATGCTCGAGTCTCTGCACCCTATTCCTCCATTATGCTATGATTGGATTGTCTGGTAAATCACTGAAGGGATGGCTCTTGTCTTATCTTATTCTCTATGTAGTTTTGTTGTTGCACACGATTTCGATCCCTCCAAGCTTAGACTGAACCCCAAATTCTTCACAGGAAAACAGGGCAGAGCGTGTGCATGGCGCTGACTTTAATATGGCAGATTCATAAGTTTTTTAATCCTCACAAAATCCCTAAACGACCTCATATATATATACTCGGAAAATTGTTGCACAAGGAGCCAAATAGACCCTTTTCTGTTTGAAGGTTTCAATACATGAAAATTTGCTTTAGGATCACACAATTCATAACAATTTGAATTTGCTACTGTTAGTGACATAACAATTTGAATTTGCTACTGTTAGTGACTTATCTATTGAATTGATATGCATTTCAGAATGTCTGCTTTTCTAAATTGGTGAGTATGCTTTTCTAAATGAGTAAGTATAACTTCAAAGAGACTTTCGTGCACCGTATATTAGATTATGACAACGCGAAATCGATTCAACAATGACGCATTACTGGTAATGGTTTATATTAGATTTTGACAACACTTGAAATTGATTCACAATGACGCATTACTGTTAATGCCTTTGCAAAGGCATACTCTGTTTTACTCGGTCTGCACAGAATATGATAAAAGACAGTTGCACAGCCACAAAAGATCAAACTTAGGTATGGTTTGGTTTTCTTTTGTAAAAATTGGGTTTATCTTCCTTGTATAAGCACATTTTTAATATTAAATACTCTTCTTCTTGTATAAGAATCAGTTATAAACAAATATAATATAAAGTAAGGCTATGTGAAAAAATCCCCCTTTATATTATTTAACACTTTGTATAATAACCCCATTATCTATGTAAGCGATGAGAAATCAATGAATCTAACTTGAGTAGGTTTTGTTTAGTGTGGGAGGGAATAGATAGATGAACATCACTTAACCAACAACCAATTTTGGATTTTGTACTCTATATTCCTTAATAAGGGGGTCATTCTTTTTATATATAATAAAGTGAGGGGATCACCAGTGTTTATATTAAATACTCTTCTTGTTGTATAAGAATCAGTTATAAACAAATATAATATAAAGTAAGGCTATACCAAAAAGAAGTGAGTTTTAGGTGAAGATTGAAACGCTGGAAGAAGAAGTGAGTTTTAGGTGAAGATTGAAACTTTGGAAGAAGATAGGGAGTTAACCTTCTCTCTCCGATTTATCTTGCACATGAAGAAGATTAAGGACTGTAAGCAAGCTTGAACTCACAAGATAGAAAGATTCAACTCACAAGATACATAGAGTTCACAAGATAACGGAGATCACATCGTTTTTTATAGTTCTTTTTACAATTACTTTATTTTGTACTTTCTAAATAGTTAGAAGAATCAATTTAGTTTGTAATTTGTAAATTGAAGAACAATATCTTCTAAATTATTAAATATTAATTGTCCATCTCTTACTACTAATTCATTTACTCTTACTACTAATCCATTTACTGAATGTATGCTTCTTAGTTGGGAGTACCACTGTGAACTACCCCAAATGCTTCTTAGTTGGGGTACACTATGAACTACCCCAAATGCTTTTTAGTTGGGGTACACTATGAACTACCTCGCTTAGGAACCTTCCGAATATGATTCATCCATTAGAATCCAGTGCATTATAGGAAGGAATAGACCTACCTTTAGTTTAATGCTTACTCCTGATAGTTACCCACCTGCAATAACTATAACTAACTATAACTAGACCTTTTATACCTAGTACCACTTGAATATTGTCCTAGTATCATTTTTTAAATTGACTATCCATTTATAATATAGGTTTTTATCTTAAAAAATGCATAATGAAATATAATATTTTTATTTATTAATATGGTTTCATTTTATTTTTGGATTTATTGAATATAGCGTTTAGGAAGGTCTTAGACTTTCAGGTTAGTCTAGGATTTAAATTAATTTTCATCTAATTATGTTTTAATTTTTAAACATTTTTTTAATATTTTAATTTGCATTTATTTTTATTGTGAAAGATGAAAATTTGGGGGACGAGAGACACCTAGAAGCTTTCCTTAGGGGGAAACACGTTCTGCACTAGGGGAAGTGTGGGGAAACGTTTCCCTAGGAGTTTCCTCATCCCAGAAGTGTGGGGGAGCGAGGGAGCATGTTTCCCACCCTGGAATCCTCCCTTGGGGGGAAACACGTTCTGCACTAGGGGAAGTGTGGGGAAACGTTTCTCTAGGATTTTCCTCGTCCCAGAAGCGTGGGGAAGCGAGGGAGCGCATTTCCCACCCTAGGGGATGTGTCCCCGTGGAACACTGTTACTTTGTCTATAGTTTTTGTATATTCAAATTTTAAGTTTTAAATATCATAATGTTATGGGTTTCTCATAAAATATAAAATTGTTTTTTTTTTTCTTTTTCTCGATAATATTGATGTATTTAATATTTTATCATAAAATTTTTATTTATTATTATTGATATAAATCTTTGAATTTTTCAAATTTTAAATAAAAATTAATTAATTTAATTTAATTGGTGGAAAATTTTATATATAATTAAGATAAATTTAGTACATAATTTGGTGAGTTTCTATACATGTCCAAATAATTACCAAAAAAGTTATACAATATATGATATAGGTGTATTCAAGGATATATATTTTCTTAGGGTGTGTCCATAAAGTGGTCTCACACTTTATAACTATCTAATGAAGGATGAAAACACTCTCTTTAGACCTTCAATCAAGATATTTTTGCATCTCTTGATTTAACGATTATACTGGATGCTATAAACCCTTGCTTAATAGTTTATGATAAGTAAATAAACTTGAATCAAGAGCTTACTTAATCCTTGTAGAGCTTATGAATACCCTTAGATTACTTAATCCTTGTAGAGCTTATGAATACCCTTAGATTGGACTATGTACTAATGTGGAAGCCTCAAAAAGTCTTGGCAACAAGCACCTTCTCGGCTAGATTTTTGGTGGGCATAAGGTAGTGTAGGAGGCTCATCAAGAGCCATAGGAATTATGATCTCTTGAGAAAATTTATATATGTCGAATGATATTTGGTATTCAAACTCCCATGTGTACATATCCCATGTATCATACTCAAAACTTGCACATTTTGTACTATATCATACATGTGTACAAGTTTGAGTGGGATGTATGGGATATGTGCACTTGTATATCATTGAGGTTATCCTAACTCACATGAAATATGAAACTATCTATATATGGTCATTTTAAGGGCACTCACATGTTTGTTTTGACATAATGTGGGCACCCGCAGGTTGCTTCTAGTGAAGGATGAAAACACTGTCTTTAGACCTTCAATCAAGATATTTTTGCATCTCTTGATTTAACGAGTATATTGGATGCTATAAACCCTTGATTAATTGTTTATGATAAGTAAATAAACTTGAATCAAGAGCTTACTTAATCCTTGTAGAGCTTATGAATATCCTTAGATTGGACTATGTACTAATGTGGAAGGCTCAAAAAGTCTTGGCAACAAGCACCTTCCATGCTAGTTTTTGGTGGGCATAAGGTAGTGTAGGAGGCTCATCAAGAGCCATAGGAATTATGATCTCTTGAGAAAATTTATATATTTCAAATGATATTTGGTATTCAAACTCCCATGTGTACATATCCCATGTATCATACTCAAAACTTGCACATTTTGTACTATATCATACACATGTACAAGTTTTGAGTGGGATGTATGGGATATGTGCACTTGTATATCATTGAGTTTATCCTAACTCACATGAAATATGAAATTATCTATCTATGGTCATTTTAAGGGCGCTCACATGTTTGTTTTGACATAATGTGGGCACCCGCAAGTTGCTTCTAGTGAAGGATAAAAACACTGTCTTTAGACCTTCATCAATATATTTTTGCATCTCTTGATTTAACGATTATACTGGATGCTATAAACCCTTGATTAATGGTTTATGATAAGTAAATAAAATTGAATCAAGAACTTACTTAATCCTTGTAGAGATTATGAATACCCTTAGATTGGACTATGTACTAATGTGGAAGCCTCAAAAAGTCTTGGCAACAAGCACCTTCCATGCCAGATTTTTGGTGGGCATAAGGTAGTGTAGGAGGCTCATCAAGAGCCATAGGAATTATGATATCTTGAGAAAATTTATATATGTCGAATGATATTTGGTATTCAAACTCCCATGTGTACATATCCCATGTATCATACTCAAAACTTGCACATTTTGTACTATATCATACATGTGTACAAGTTTTGAGTGGGATGTATGGGATATGTGCACTTGTATATCATTGAGTTTATCCTAACTCACATGAAATATGAAACTATCTATCTATGGTCATTTTAAGGGATATCACATGTTTGTTTTGACATAATGTGGGCACCCGCAGGTTGCTTCTAGTGAAGGATGAAAACACTGTCTTCAGACCTTTAATCAAGATATTTTTGCATCTCTTGATTTAACGATTATACTAGATGCTATAAACCCTTGATTAATGGTTTATGATAAGTAAATAAACTTGAATCAAGAGCTTACTTTATCCTTGTAGAGCTTATGAATACCCTTAGATTGGACTATGTACTAATGTGGAAGCCTCAAAAAGTCTTGGCAACAAGCACCTTCCATGCTAGATTTTTGGTGGGCATAAGGTAGTGTAGGAGGCTCATCAAGAGCCATAGGAATTATGATCTCTTGAGAAAATTTATATATGTTGAATGATCTTTGGTATTCAAACTCCCATGTGTACATATCCCATGTATCATACTCAAAAATTGTACATTTTGTACTATATCATACATGTGTACAAGTTTTGAGTGGGATCTATGGGATATGTGCACTTGTATACCATTGAGTTTATCCTAACTCACATGAAATGTCAAACTATCTATCTATGGTCATGCTAAGGGCGCTCACATGTTTGTCTTGACATAATGTGGGCACCTACAGGTTGCATCAAGGAAAAACATTAGCACCCATAGGTTCCTTAAAGGAAAAATGTAGGTGCCCACAAGTAACTACACACAAGGGTGGGGGTGCAAGGGAGGAATCTCCAATTGAAGCCTAGCAAGTCTCAAAACAATATTCTTCACTACAAATATTGTATTTATAGAGTGTAATTAGTAACTCAATCAAGGGTAATCAAATAAGGTTATAGCATTAACTCCTAACACCTAACCCACTAACCATTAAACCATTACCATAGTTTCTAATCCACTATTCCATTAGCCTCTAACACATAACCCATATAGAAATACTAACCACTAAGCCATTGTCCCCTAAAACCCCTATCTTTGTAATCCATTAACCTACTAATGTGCTACTAACTTGTTAACCCATTAACCCACTAATCCACTAAAATTTGAAGCCTATTTGCCAATTTACTTTAGAAGGGATGCAAAATATTTAATCCATACACTATAATGGGCTTAGTACGAGATTCAGAGATTCAAATAATGTCATCTTAAATTAAATGTCTTAGAAAATAATTTGGATTTTCCAAAATAACCAAGAAAGTGTATCCTTTAAATATCTACATCTACATTGGAGAAACATATCTTGAACTGAAGAATTACCTTAAAGTTGATCACATTCTTTGTAAGATTCCATCTAATGTTTATAGTATGTAATGGGAAAATAGATTCCTCTGAACATCCATGTCATCCTGTGTTTCCAGTGTGTAATGAGGGTTTCTTCTACAATTTCATTATGTAGATGATGAAACTTAACAATGGAGAAAGGAATGTTTGAATCATGTTCCTTTGCATTAACTCATTCTTCTTACTTTCAATTCATTCATTAAATATCCATGGCATCGTGTGATCTTTAAAGTCTCTCTTCATTGTGTAATTAGGGTTTTTTCTCCAATTTCATTAGTTAGATGATGGAACTTAGCAATGGAGACGGAAATTTTCAAATCATCTCCCTTTGCATTAATTCGTTCTTCTTACCTTCAATTTCATTCATTAAATATCCTTCATACCATGTGATCTTCAAAGTCTTTCTTCATTAAAATTTTATTCAAATATAATAATTATTAGAAACCTTATATTTTTGTATACATTGATATATTATTTATTTTATATAACTTTATGATATATTAAGTAGATTTCTACAAAAATATTCCATAATATCAACCTTGTAATTTTCATTTTAATACTCAATTCTAGAGTATTCAGAGTCAAGTGGGATGAAATTGTTTTGCTCATGATTCTCATAGAGATTGAATGAAAATGAAAGAATCTTAGATTAATATTTCTATAAGCTTTATTAATTGAAAGGAAGAACACCAATAACACCAATTAGATGTATGTGATTGAATTGGATTGAGGTTGACTCCTCTTTATGTTGATGGTCAAAGGTCATAGACCCTATTTAGTTGAAGTGCATACTCATTTACTTTCAACCCTTTTCTCAATATGTCCAACTTATTACCCTGACGCAGGTGTTTGCCACACTACCAACAACACGAGGGAGGCTGACAGGGCTTCTCCTTCTCCTTCGTGACATCATCGTGCACTCACCTCATGGCTTCGGGATTTTATCTCCGCATGGGACATGGCCAGCGCCAGCTCCATCGATGGGACTCGGTTGTCAACTCATCGCAGGGCATAGTTAAGGAGCCATCCTACTGCATGGGCCGAGGAGCCCGCCATTATCACCCTTAGTCCATCCCTCTGCTGGCTAATTTGCTCTCTTTGCTTTAGCAATTCAACGCTCTAAGGATCCCAGCCTTCACCACCCCTGACATTTTCGCACTCTGCTTTGGTTCTAATAGTTTTCTTCGCCATTTTTATCCTCGGTCTCGCCTTCTGTCAGCTCACCAGCCCTACCTCTCCAGCAATTCCGGTCTCAGAGGCTCCCAGTCTTCACCACCCATTGCAATTCAACTCTCGACTCTGGTCCAACAGGTTTTTTCACCACGTCACCATGCCCAGAAGGCTACACGACACTCCTTGTCGTGCTCATTAAGGTAGAGGTGCTTAGGCAGAGTGCCTAAGTCAGCTCACAGCAATGGCCAGTGGGGATGATTTTGATATCGAAATCCATGAAGAGGTGCAGTTGATGATAAATGACTGGGAGGACGTATTATTTGGAGCTACCAACCCTGGTTCAAAAGATAAATTATTGGGTCATCAATAATTTGCTCATCTCATCCTCAGGTTTTTCTCCCAACCCTTGGCTCCTGCCCTTCCTATGCCTCTCATCCCTCCCTCGTTGTTGGCTCCTCCAACTACTCCTCCCCCTTCGCACACTCATGTTAGTTCCATTGTTTCCCCAAACTCCAACTTTGTCCCTCCTCCCTCTTCCATTCTTCCACCGCAGAGCTGCACTTCCACTCTTTCGGCGGGTAAATTCTCCTCCAACCTAGTCGTGGAAAAAAAGACAGCCCCTCTCCCAACAAAATCTCCCCCTGCAGGTAGCAACGTTGCGGACAACTCCACTAGTGACAAGTTGATGGATTCCTCCAGCGATGATCCAGTGGACGCTCCAAAAGAGCCAACTCAGCCAACATCTATAGGTTTCGGCTTCCCCATAGAGGAAGAACCTTACCACATGCCATAATCAAGTTTTGTCTTGGTTTATTGTCTTTTTGGAATGTATGCTGGCTCTACAAGCCATACCCAAGTTTTGTTAGGGTTTCATGTCACTTATTGGAATGTATGTTAGTTGGTCTGGTCCTTTCCAGGAACCTGAATGTCTTTGTATAAGTCTCTCTTTCTGGGCCTGTTTTCCCTCCTAGAGGGAGGGTCCCAGCTCTTCACTGAACCTCTATGTTTTCTACTCCATATGTGCAGGCCTGCATCTATGTTTTGTAACTTCATATGTACCATTATGTTATCTTTTTAATAGAATAGCATCCAACTTACAAAAAAAAAATATGTCCAACTTATTCAAACATGTTTCCAACATTTTTATGGTTAAACCATGTTTAAACTTGTGCTCTAGAATTTCCATTAGTTTAAAATAGAAATAAGATTTTCCCACACCAATAACACCAATTAGATGTATGTGATTGAATTGGATTGGTTTTGACTCCTATTTATGTTTATGGTCAAAGGTCATAGACTCTATTTAGTTGAAGTGCATACTCATTTACTTTCAACCATTTTCTCAATATGTCCAACTTATTCAAATATGTTTCCAACGTTTTTATGGTTAAACCATGTTTAAACCTTTGCTCTAGAATTTCCATTAGTTTAAAATAGAAATAAGATTTTACTTTGTACATATTCACATTTGTTTGGGAAAATGATCTCCATAACTTTCACCCCCCAAAAAAATGAAAACAAAGCATTATCTCAGCATATTATAAAATTTAAATTCCCAATATCTTGTAATTTGAATGGTTATCAACCTCTAACTAAGTTATACCAACGACCAACAAAAATATCTTGGTATAAAATTAATCTCATAATAATTACCACCTCTATCATGTCTTCTCACTAAGCCTCCCAAGCGTACATGTTTTCTAATACTTTTGTAATGGAGAATCAGAAATCTGAGGTACACGAAAAGGAAAAGAGATCCCCCCAAAAATTAAACTATCCCAAACTTGAATGTTGAAGGAATAGACTTGAATAGATTGGCCAAGGGTCAATTTTTTTATTAAAAATGAAAGAACATTAGGAAAAAAGTAACGTGCATGGTAAATGAATAGAATTATTATTGGAGAAGCACTATCTTTCTTAGCAGACTAAATGAATAGAATTATTATGGAAGAAGCACTATCTTTATTACCTACACTAAAACCCCGTCGCACTTATGATCATATGCTAGACACCTTGCCTTACAACCTCGAAGCTATCTTTATTACCTGCCTCACTATAGTCTTCCTCCTCTAAGATCCCTTTAGTTGCCTTATAATATTGGATAAGAAAGCAAAATCAACTTCTTGATTGCAGTTTCAATTCCCTCTCTTGTATTCACCACATTGAAGTTATGCAGAAAGGAATCCCCTATCCTCAAGTAGAACACGTATTTCCTATAAATAAACTTAGATATAAAAAGCACCATGTTGAAGCCATGCATCAGAATCAACAATGCCAATAGATATCACCACCTCCATGCTTAATCCATGCAAGGTATAAATAAAGTAGAAATAAAAAGCGTCACGTTGAAGCCATGCATCAGAATCAACAATGCCCATAGATGTTGCCACCTCCACGCTTAATGCATGCAAGGTATGGGAGTCCGAATTAGGAAAATAGCACTGCCATGTTTAAGACATGCAATGGAATTCACAATCTCTTCGAATTTGCTCCATTAAAACCAATTAAGCTTAATTAAGCTCTAAAGACTGCTTAACCTTGCCAGCTATATGGAGGCCCAAGAGTGTTGTGCTGGTAATCCGAATGATAACAACATTAACACCACACAATTGTTGCAAGCTAATCAAGGTCCCATTGATTTTATTTATTTAAACGAAAAGGTAGAGAATCGAACTCATGCTAAAAACTTTGCCAACCTGTTATGGGATTCCCTGATTGCTACATAATACAAATGGAATCTGCTGCTGCTGTCACATACCCCAATTTTGTAAAATAATTTTAATTGTTTTAATTAGATTTCCTAAGACATTATGTTAAATTTAATGTTGAGTAGGAACGGATGACTCAGCAGAGTCAAAAGAAGTGGAATTTAATTCTGAATATTTTATTATTAATAAATAAAAAGTGGAGACAACAGCTTGGGAGAGTTGTTAATAAGAGTGTTACTGGTCAAACTGGTGGAAGGAACTAGGTGGAGAGAAAAAGGCAAGTGGCAGGATCCTCAAACACTTCCTATGTTGCAGGTGGAAACTTCCCTACATTTGGGGTCATGATCCCCCAAGAAAGTGGGATCAGAGCAGATGGCTCAATAAATGACACCTAACCCAAAAAGACCTAGGCAATCTTTTAAAAGTACCCAATGAATAGAGCTGAGGCTACTCAGATATTTTCCAGAGAAAAATCATTCAAGAGGAATACTATTCAAGGAATTCATTGGAGAAAAGGAAAAAACTGTAAGGAAGGTGTTTTGAGAGATAATCTGTAGTAACTTGGTCTGATACAGCTTGCTAGCTGAGAGAACTTACTGATAAGTTCAGGATAGGTATCGAGTCTAAAGACTGGTACTTGATTATTGCTGCACCTAGTTCCAGCCAGGGAGACCAGAGCAAGCTCGGGGGCCCCGAGGAGTCGCTGTTTGAGCGCTCTCCAGGAGTTGGTAGGGAGGAACGGCCTCCCATTGTTGTTGTCGTCCAAGCTCAAAGATCAGGTTCTATTGTTTATTAATTTCTGTGTATTATATGTGGATGATTGAATGATGCATTGTAGCTTATGATGTAAAGATTTAGATGGTTTAGTAATGAAGTTGTTCTTAGTTTGTTTAGTAACAGAATCTTTTTGATGAGAAACAAAAACCCCACCTGTGTTTTTCCTCATCTGGGTTGACCCAGACCGTACTCCAGCACAGGCGGTGAAATTAGAATTAAAGATAGAATGATGAAAATGTAGAATAAAATGTTAGTGGAATAATAGAATGTTTTCTTTATCTATTATCAAAAGAAAGATCATTTACTGACAATAGTATTCGTTAGTTGATAAAACTATTCTTTGTACAATATTTACTTTCAGTAAACTTATTATTTTTAAACCAAAGAAAAGAATATAATAGTTACGCTGGAGTAGGACTAGACTAGATAAACATGCTGTTTAATTTTACAGTTTATTTCTTTCAGTTAGAATAATTTAACTACTATATGTCTACCAACCAAACTGAAAGTAGGAATAGTTAAATATTGATTTAATTTTACTCTCAAACCAAACTAGTATTAGATTTTATGTATGATTAGTAATGTAACTAATTCATACATTATGTGTTATCTAACTGAGATCGAACAATATTTAGAGCTGTTAATCTATTTTTCTTAAAGTTTAAACGAATATTACATTATATAATTACGAGATAGATCCTAGATAATTTGTTAATTGATTTATTTTACCTATACTATCTCTCTATGTACTCATAAAATAAATTAAGTATAAATCACTATGGAAGCAATAGTACTCACAGGAAGGATAACATCCTTATTATAATAATTACAATATACTTTCTATTATATAGATTATAAGGACTAAGTATGCAGGTAAAATACAAATGATAAGAATAGTATTATTATGTAAATAAGGTAATGTTCTTATCTCATTATTGTAAACCTGAATTAAAATGTAAATTCTGTAGTCAAAGATTAACTGACAGTTACATAAGAGTTTCATTAAAAACATAAAGACCTTATATTTCGAAGAGTATAAACAATATAACAACATTTACAATTCTTTGAATAATAAAGTAAATCAATATATTAACAATGAACAGAAAACCCTAGCAGTTAATAATTTAAATAATTAACAGAGAGTAAATTAAATATATTAACTTACAGGAACCTAAGTAACAGAACTTAGATATGCTCATTATGCTGAGCTTAAACAATATATTTTATAACACAAGTAAACAAATTGATTTCAGTACTGTACTGTAAACAAAAGATATTTTCAAGAAGACTGTATAGACAGCTTTACATCTTCGAGTTCAGGGTAAAACCCTACCAAAATTAAAGTATACAATGGAGTTAATAAAAGGAAAGAGTCTAACTCCTTTATGCCTCTTAGCTTTAAACAAGATCTAAAAAGTAAGGCTTTTACAGCCTGTACAACATTTACATATATATATATATATATATATATATATATATATATATTACACAGTAATCAAATAAAACCAAAAATCACAGTCTCAGCCTCAGCCGAAGATCCCATGCTAAAACGAAGGGTTTAACCTCTTAAACAACAGCGAGTGGGTCCATTTAATTGAACCAAGGAAACCGCGAGTGTTACAGGTCATGAAGACCAACCCACGACTGTCCCTAAAGGACCAACAAGGAGGAAAATTCCATGGTTAAACCAGGCTTACCGTTAAATAGCAAGTCACCACGGTCTCGCACCAGCCTCACAGATGGAGACAAGCCATCACCTGCAAACGAGAAGCACGATAGTGTTAAATCCAGTGAACAAAATTTTATTCATACATCAAATTTAAAAACTGCGAAGTGTAACAGGAGGATGGATAACATTCTTACCTAGAACCTTACGAAAGCACGACCACCCACAACCAGAAGGGAAATCACCAACGCGAGGAAAAGGAAACCCTTCATTGCTGCAAGAAGGAAGGAGGTTACCACCCAGCAAGCAACCAATCACGACTGAGAATGAAAACAGCAAGTGCAGCAACTGTTAGGCTTGGGTCGGCACATCAAATTCTATTAGAGGCGCTACTCTGCAATGAAACCCTATGCACAGCAACCCCGAGTCGAAAGGCCACGACTCGTACACCAAGCTAAAAAGTGGGGACTCTACACATTTAAAGAGTTCAAGGCTGAGCATGCAAGACGATGAAACCCTGAAGAAAAATCACTGACCTACACTCAAGCAAACAAAATTTTGGTTACAGCACTTCTTTGTAGTGCTTTGGACGAGCCCACGAGGAGTATAACTAGCAGAAAGACTGCTAACAGATAGTGCAAGCGACGGTGCCGATAGGAAGGTTTTTGCAGAGTGGCCGGAGGCCCGAAGGCAACGAAGGAATGTCAACTAGGGTTCGAGACTACCCCTTTTAACCTTCAAACACTTGGCTGGGACGAGCCCACGTTGACAGTTTAATAATTGGCATGCAGTGGGTGGGAACAATATAGTTTACAACGAACAATTATCCCAATATTTCGTAATCCAAATCATACGTTGGAAAGTTCTACAAAGTTCATTGCATCGAATGTCAGCCAACCTGCATATTGTAAAGTGCAACCACGCAAACCTTAGAACAATGATTGGGATGTATCATAGCATGAATCTCTACCATTGCATAACTTAGAACTCAAACTTGTAAAGGAGGCACGTTTTAAGAGTTGGTAAAGCCTAGATCAAGGGTAAACAATAGTTTATTTTGTTGGTGCGTTCTATACCTTATAACCCTTTTGTTTGTGTTTGCATATTAGCCTTACCATAGATTGTAATGATTATAATAAAGTTTAAGCCTCTTATTATTTTAATAAAAGATTCATCAACTTAGAAACTAAGCCTTAAAACTATTATGTTTGGTATTCTACCAGTGGTTATAATCTATGAAGAATATGCCCTTTTTCATCTATGGAAGGATTGGTATAAAACCTGTTTATTATAAGATATAAATCTTACTTTAAGTTATGCTTTGGAGCAGTTGTTGAGTAAAACCTTAAATGGATAAACAAAGGTGATAAGTATTTTAGTAATGATTAGATTTTGACAATAAATAACCTTTGGATGATTAATAACACTAACTAAACCTTATTCTCTGAATTTAAGTTATGGGTAAATAAAATTCTATGCATCAACACTAGTATATTTCCTTTCAAAGGGAAATTTGAAATGAAGATGTAAACCTGTTAAACTTCAGAGCTTGAAAAGGGAACAGTAATACGTAAACCCTTATCTTTTTACATTACGTTCTTATCTTTCTCAGTAACCCAATCCATCATGAGGTAAATGTATTTGTGCACAATGTAAACTAGATCTTTAACATAGAACTCTGTCATTTCTTAAAATTGCTTGTAGAGAAAGAATTAAAGCATTTTTATAGTTGACAACCTTGATAGACATCAAATAGTTCAGTAAGCTTTAAAGAACTATAATATTACGTCTACTAGAAAGAAGACGATTACAACCATTACTAATAGAACTAAATCACATCCCTTAAGAGTCTTAAAAAGGAAGACAGTATAATGATTATACCTTGATCACCTTGGAAATCGATTAGCATTTATTTCTTTACTGAGTTATCTTTTATGCGACGATCTTATATCAAAATGCTTTAGAAATTACGACAAGAAGCACCCAAACTTCTTACCTGTAAGTCTGTAAACACAAGAAAACTTTATGTATTAGCTCGAAAGCTAAGTAATCCCATATTTTCATGACAGTCCCACCTTGTGGTCGCAAAGAGAAAACAAGTTAGTAAACTAAAAAGAAACTGTTCTGTAAAGATAAACATGACCAAGTAGACAATTCAGATAACGAAGTTCAGTAACATATAACTAATTAAATAATTAGTTCACTGCATTTATGAAAATTATATGCATTTTAAAAATTTTAAATTTTTCGAAAAATTGGGGTTTTGACAGCTGCTGTGTAAAACTAATGGCCAATGGTAAAACAATGGCCATTGATTTTATTTAGGCTGAAAGGTGCATGCCTTGCAATGTAATTCTGAAGTTGAATCTGGATTTTTTATTCTTATAGGTACACGTACAGGTGGACAGTGCAAACAAGCATGGTATTCTACTGGAGGCTGTTCAAGTGTTGAGAGACTTCAACCTTAATATCAACTTGAAGGCTTATGTTTATTCAGATGGGAGATGATTCATGGACTGTATGTATGTTTGTAATTAATGATATTATGTTTCTGTTGTTTATGTAGGTTAATACTCTTACCATTATTTAGCTAGCCCTACCTAGGCTCACAATTTCTTCTACTGTGGCAGTTTTCCATGTCACGAATGATAATGGCAACAAAGTTACAGATGAAAGCATAATTGGGTACATTGAGAAGGTACACTTCAAATACACAAATATTTATATTTGAATCTTATAGTCCAAACAACTCTCCCATATAATGAAGCCTTGGCAAAGAGAATGAATTAATACATCTTACGGACTCGATATGTCAATAGTTTCCATCGTCAGCACTTCTGTCAACCAATTTGGAGGTTTCGTTCACTAGGATGACAAGCTCCGACAGAAAAGTTAAAATAGTTATAAATTTACCTATAAAATCCAAGAATCGTTCCCTTCTCCCTATTGAGATTAACACACTGACACTTCAGTTTATGATAACACTTCTCCCTATCTTGAAGATACGCCCAGAAATCCATTTATTTTGGCATGGCATTACAGAAATCACAGCGTACAGTCAATGCGGAAGAGCCTTAGTCTGGGTTTCAAAAAGAGGAAGAATTTCTAGATTGTGATTAGTAGGATCATAGTCTGAGCTGCAATTTTGGATATTATAGCACAACAAACATTCATTGTAAATTTTATTATGGCCTCTATGTAATCTTTTTGCTGTAATAGTTCATTTAAATAAAATATTACTAGTTTAATTCTATGTTCATCTGTAGGAGGGATCTACGTTACTTTTTCATCGTCATCTTCACTTTCACTGTCATGTTATTTACTGTGACCTGCGTTACATTGTTTGGGAAACCGACATGGTCTTAAAACATAAATAAGTTTGGTGTCGAGCATCCAAAATCCACAACATCGATGGAGAATCAAGTCCACAACATCGATGAAGAACGGGTCGTCGGTATCACGAGTAGAACGACGAATGCCTGTATCGGGTCCTCTCTATGTTTCCACGTGGGACTATAAACCAACTTGGATGGGCCAAGTGGTGTACAGAGAGCCCTAGATTGTGTCCAAGTGGCGTACGAAGAACCCTATATTGTGGTGTACGAAAAGACTTGATCGGATCAATATGGGCATACAAAAAGCCTTGCACAGCCGTTGGATCACTTCCAAGTGGTGTAATGAGGGCTCTAGGATCTGGCCATCATGTGCATGCCAAGGGGCGTTCTCTGGAACCTACGATCTGGTCGTCCGATGGGTGCCAAGTGGCGCAGTGAGGGCCATGTGATCTAGTCATCCGATGGGTGCCAAGTGGTGCAGAGAGGGCTATGCGATCTGGCCATCCGATGGATGCCAAGAGGCGTAGTGAATACCATGCATTCTAGCCTTCCGATGGGTACCAAGTGGTGCAGTGAGTACCATGCATCCGGGCCATCCGTCGGATGGGTTCCAAGTGGTGCAGTGAGGCTTTACAATCTGGCCATCCGATGGCTGCCAAGTGGCTCGCCCTGGCTCTACGAGCTGGCCATCCAATGACTTCCAAGTGGTGTTCTCAGGTCCCTTCGATCTGGCCATCCGACGGGCTTATATTTCTAAGAGGAAATAGTTAGAGCCTTCCATAGGTGTGACGCTCTTCCCTGCAAAGGAGGAATGTAGTCTGCCTTTGATGCACTGGACTTGGAGGCAGTTATGCCGGTGGAGTGGGGTGGAGGGGAGAACTCGCTAGACAAAGTAATCATGCATAGTATGGGTTGTGCCATTTCCAGATAGTTGTTCTCTAATTTACAATCTGATGACTTGAAGTCATTGATCTCTATTAATTTCTTGAAGTCACTGGTGATGCAATGCACAGTCATTGTTCTCTATTAATTTCTTGTCCATCACTCGATTGTGTTGCAATGTTGTTTTCTATTCATTCGCTTCTTTCTTTTGCATTGCAATACAGTTCTATATTCATTCGCTTCTTTCTTCATCTGATGACTTGAACATCTTCAATAACATGTAAAGTTTATGTGCGATGATAATGATGAGTGCGTATACTCCTTCACTCCTGTTCTTGAAAACGGGTTTTACGATGTGAATGTTCTTGATCTCATAGAAGGAAACTGTGGCCGGTTGAATAGACTCCCATCCTTCCTGTTCTATAAGGAGAATTGTGAGTATTGTGTTTATAGGTGTTCTTCTACTTCTACTCTGAATGGTAATTGGATCATTACTTATCTTGTTTACATGAGAAAGAAGATTAAGAGCTCCATAGAGGAAGACCCCTACGCCTTTTCTCGATGGACATTCACTTTGATAAAAAATGAAAACGGTTGTGAATGACAATGGGAATGGCGATGTTTTAGTAGCACGCCATTCCTCTTTGCTGCAGAAGAGAAGCAATCGCCCCCCTTTTATATTGAGAATTTGTTCTGTATTCATTCGCTTCTTTCTTCATCAAGTGCAATCCCTGTGCCTGCTTGGATTTCTGATGCTTCTTTCTTAGTTTATTTTTATCTGATGACTTGAAGACATATTTTGTTTGGGGCTAGGACTTGGATCTTATAAAACGTTTAAGAGGGAAAAGAAGGCAAATTTTGTCATCTGAAAAGGAGACAAAAAAACTCGGTAAGTTTTCATGCCTTTTCCTAACAATGAAGGAGACACGACTCTATCTAGAAGATTAAGGATCAGGGCAGTCTTAAATTGACCTCTCAACAGGATATCGAAGAGTCAACTACCAGGTATTTTGCAATGCTATTTAAAAAAACCCGTGGGCAATAATCTTTCTGCTCAAATAAATGTTTTGCACTGCATGCCTCAAATTTTCTCTGATGAAGACAATGCTCAAATTTTCCAGTGCATGCCTCAAATTGGATATCTGTGATGCTATTCTTTTTTCTTCATTTGCTTTTTTCTTCATCTAATGGCTTGAACTCATTAATTTTCCCTTTTTGCTTGAATGTATGTGATGTTGTTCTTTTTTCATCATTTGCTTCTTTCTTCATCTAATGACTCGAATTCATCAAGTGCAGTTACTGTTCTCTATTGAGGTTTTCACTGGTTTTTTGTTTGGTTTAACATTTTTTTTCTAACTCTTAATCTACTGGTAAGATTATTTAGCAAAATATTGAAATGTAGGTTTACTCAATAAAGGTTGTTTCACTAATTTTCTAGTTTAGTTTCACAAATTCTTGATCTATGTAATCTTTTTAATTTCCAAGATGCATAAGGTCAAAAATGTTTAGGAATATTTCAATACTTACTTTCAGAGCTTAATTTCTAGGATGCATATGATCATAAATATTTAGGGATATTTCAATGCCTCATAATATTTCAATGCCTCATAATATTTCAATGCTTATTTAAATATTTCAATGATCGGAAATATTTATGAATATCTGTAATGCTTTTAATTTCTTGATGAAAATTAAATGCGTTGCTAATCAATAGATTACAATCCAACAGTTTCAGGAAATTGGTTGATTGAGTAGAATGTATGGCATGGTTTTAACTTTTGTATTGCTTGTGATCTGTTTGTTTGTTTGTTTTTTAAGTAAGGTGGAATCTAGATGAAGAATGCTGACAAAGCTAATTAATTTTTTCTTATTTAAGAGTGATTTGTGTTTATTTGCTTATTTTTCATGCTAATTTTTACTATTAGTAGAATATTTGATTGTTTTATTCGTATAGCTGGTGTTAAAGTGTTTTACAAAAATTATATGTCATCCTTGTCAATAGACTTAGGCAATATCTTTAAGGGTCGAGTACTCAAGAGATGATAAGAAAGGTTGTCATTTTTTCTAATCAACATGTTTATATTTGTGTATATGATTTACAATTAACGTGTTCTTTATTTGAACACCATTAATGGAGATAGTTTCTGCCAACTTTTTGGTTTCTTATACAACCTCTTTTATGTGTAAACTTGATTACAAAAATTTGAAATATAATCAATTGTAATGCTGATCAGATTTTTTTGGAAAATTGAATAATGCACATTAGATTTTTTTGGAAAAATGTTTGATGGTATGAGCTCTACATTTTAATCTTTTCCATTTTTTTCTTGGTGCTAATTCTAGTTAGCTCCATCTTTGCATTCCATGTGGATTGTATATTCTTTAGTTTACTCTAATTATTTCACTTTTTGATGTATTATTTTTCTCTATAATGATTATTTTTGGCAATTAATGAAATTATGTATATCTTATTTATGAACTTTAATTTTCATTGGGCAATTAGTGATTTAGCATAATATTGCCATGTTTAAATGGTTAATTCCATTGTTAATTTATTCATGGAAATTAAATGCCATGGTTATTAGTAGAATATGTTAACTTATGCATGGAAATTAAATGCCATGGTTGTTAGTAGAATACATCTTAACCCAAAAAAAAGTGATTGAGTTATAAATCATGTGTGATTTGTTGATATCCTAGCACCCTTGGAGTTGGAATCTTGCCCATGGAAATTAAATTCCATCTTACCCATGTAAATTAAATGCCATGGTTATTAGTAGAATACACTGCAACCAAAAAAACGTGTTTGAGTTATAAACCATGTGTGATTTGTTTTAACTGCATTGGTTGATATCTAGCACCCTTAGAGTTGGAATCTCACCAAGGTGATGAGAAATGCTAATCTAAAATTATGAACAACATTAAAGGAGGTTGTTTCCTTATTTTTTTTGGTTTCCTTTTACAAATTATGTGTAATCTTTATATTGAAATTTAACAGAATATTGGAATGGTTTATCTCAATTTGTTTGATTTAAATAGAAGATGTTAATCTACAAACATAATGCATTGCTAATGATAGGCTACAATTTTAGGAAAGTGTGAAATTTATTTTTGCATTAGTTGTTTTCTATTTAGTGGGATCTTTTATTTGTTGTAACTATCATTTTCCTATGCATGGCCCTTAGTTGAAATGCATCCAAGTAACACTTCAGGAACTGCAACACATCAAAAGTTGTATTGCAGAATGTAAATTATAGTTTTCATGTGCATATTGAATTTACATATATCACGGGTGCAAAATCTATCCTAGAAAAGCATAAATACCTCAACATCTTCATAAAACTGGACACTAATATTTTCTTTAAAAGTCCAAAATGAAAGGTCAAGGATTGTGATTAATAAGGAAAATAATCCTTGAACTGTCCTTTTCCTTTTAACCTCAATGCACCTATGAAACAATTCCATAGGGATTAATTGTAATCGGAATTCAAATTTCCAAGATTTTTTATGATTCCTACCATTTATGACCCTGTATTCTTTGTTGGATGTCTATTTTGTATTTTGTTTTAATGATTATTATTTTTATCTGTGTGCTTTATGTACAACATGTTTTCTATTTGAATAAAGTTAATAGTTATGTTTCCATTGATCTTTTGGATTTCTTTTGTTTGTAAACTTTAATTTCAAGGATGCACATAATCAGAAAATATGTAGAATATTAAATTTTTTACTCCTGCAATGTTGTGTTATCCATAGAGTGCGCTTTTAGGAGATTATGCATAAGGATACTCTTGGGAGATTGTTTGATTGAGTTCCGCATTAGTTGTATTTTATTTCCTGTTATTTGTTTCATGTTTTAAAGCTATTTATGCTATGCATAACCTTCAAATGGAACACTCTCAAGATGATGAGGAATCTTGTATAATTTCTTTTGTATATATATTTTATTAGAGATGTGAAGCATTGCACCCTTTGCATTCTTGTGCTAATAGTCTTAGAATAAGATTTCATAGATTACATTTATGTGAAATTGAAAAAATATAGATGATTCTAATCTTCCTTATATCTCTGGTTTTTTTCTTACAATTTTGCATTGTATGTTATGTGATAGTGTATAATCTATTGCAAAATTACAATCCTAATTGACCTATAATAATTCCAAAGCTATTGTCTTAATTCTGAATGAATATGATTAACTTTCAAGCCTTGCAATCCATTTCTTAGAAGTCATATTAAGTATCTTACATTGTCCTAGTTAATCTAGGATAATGTAAAGTTATAGTCTTAATTTTGAATGATTGTGAAATAGTATGTCATCTTGTTTTTTTCTATAATTAATCTTCAGGGCTTCAATTCCATTTCTTAGAAGTAGTATTAAGCATTTTATAGATGATTTCTTTAATTAAATCTATTTGGTCTTTAATGTGGTAAGCAATATCGAATTGAATTACTTGAAATATAAAATATGAGTAAAGGTTCATCCTTATTCAAAATTTCATTTTAATATTTACATCTCTTCATGTAATTTTAATATTTGCATGATATCATATCTTCTATATACTAGATATTTTGCAATACCTTAATTGTGATATACTGTTGAATGTGCATGCCATAATGTATGTCTAGAGTGTGTAGACTTTTAAATGTGCATACCATAATGTCTACATGGAGTATGCAGACTATTGCATATCATAATGTTTTGTTCAAGGTGCATTTGTTTTAAATACTTTAGTTATTTTGTTTAACATATTATTTTTATGGGTTCTTTTCCACATGGATATTCAAATTATTTTGTTATAGTGTTTATAATATTTTTAAAGTGAATTTCTTATAGAATTGGTTTGCATTATTTTTTTTTTACAAAATTGATTTGCATAATAAATCAGATTATTGGTTTTCAATCAAAGCACATAACATTTACGCCTTATATTTTCTTCTAAAAAGTTATTTGTTGTTTGACTTTGTATATAACTCCGGTAGGAATTGAAATGTTTGAAAAATGTTTTATTGCCCCATTTGGTTGAGTATAGAAAGCATTGCACAACTCCTATAGGAATTGAATTGTTTGAAAGATGTACTTAGGCTATAGGAATTGTTAATGAAGCTTAATAGATTGGAGTTTGTTTTTTAATATATATTGAACTCTACTTGGCTTGGCTATAGTAAATGTTAATTTGAATATATATATTGAACTCTAAATAGATTGTGGTAAACTTGGTTAATGATTGACAATTAAAATTTTATTAAAGTGTGTTTGTTGTTATTATCATAAAACTATGATCAAATTTTATTTTCAATTATAATTTTATTTTTAAATTTATATCCTTTTTTGTAATCCTTTATATTTATTTAGAAGTTAATGGTTTGGTCGCAGCCAATCAACCAAGATTACATATATTCAAGAGACCACTTGACGTTGTTCCATCATACCCGATTTCTATAATAATAATAAAACATGGCAAGTTCAAAGCTACAGAATTGAAATCTAGAAGGGAGTGTCCTCATTCTTGCTGCATAATCCTTGAGAGAATAGAGAACCCTTGTTTGATTTTTCATATGCTTCCTTATTTGAGGCTTCCTTATTTGAGCCTCACTAGACATGGAAAAAGGAGGAGGAGGTGAAGTATTACATAACATAACGTATCCTTTATAGGGTCTTATTGAGCAACGGATCACTAAAGTGATCATCCGATTTTAGTATCTTTATCAATATTTTTGAATCTCCCAAAACTTGTATTTCTTTAAATCCATTTTCTCGTGTAATCTGACAGGATTTAAACAGTCCAAGAATTTCAAGATAGTTGTTTCTTCGCTTTCCTAATCCTCAGTTGAAACTATCTTTTCTTTGTCCGTTCGGAGACTAGATCACACCACCGGCTCCTACAACCCCAATATTTCCTTTCGAAGCACTGCAAAAAAAGACTAAAGGTTTACCCTGATTCCTCCACCATCCTTGAAAAACTGCAAGTGCCTAGCCATTTATTTCCTCAAGGAACAGGGATATGTTGATGAAAGAAGGATGATTAACCACTGCCTCCTGATGAAGTGCCTTTGCCTTTGCTGCCACTATCAGAGGAGAATATATGGAATCATTGAAGATTTGGTTGTTTCTTACCAACCAAATTTTCCAACAAATGTATTTTGGTAAGGCTTGCCAAATTTTGGTCCATGAAGAATTTCTTTTGAGCGAGAGAGGGTACCTTGCCTTCCAGGTGGAGAAGAGGGTAGTTACTATTATTTGTGATGGAATAGTTGCATTGAGGCTGAGTAAGGAGAGAGACCGTACTTCTTGTGTAAATGAAAAGTCAACGAATAAGTGTTCCAAGGTTTCAAGTTCCATGCAGCACAGAGGGCATCAATGAGGGCCTGTAATTACTCTCTTTAGCAAATTTTCACCAATTAGAACTTTTTTGTGAGCTAAAACCCAAGTGAAAAAAATTATTTTGGGTAGTCCGAAGGTGTCCCACACTTGTTTCTAGAAGGAGTCAAGAAGGATCGACTCGAAATGAGGTTGGAGAGTTGCAAGGGCCTTAAGCAACTGTGTAAATACCTGACTTTCCCCAACCCCACTTGTCGGGTAGTTCTTGATGAACTGGTGCCATCTTGGTCAGTGTCTCTAGGAGGAGATTCTTTTGTTCCTAAAGATACTCGGGGAAGATCCCATGCCTGCCAAATTCCAGAAGGTTACCAGTCTGAAATTTCTGCTAGCTTAACGATGTCGCATTGGGTAAGCCATGATCGGATCTCTGTGAATTCAGTGGAGGAGGCAAGAGGAATGTGGCCCAGTATGATATCATCCCAGAGGATCGTTTTGTTCCCATTTCCAAGGACACGATATAATAGAGAATGGAAAAAACCCAACACTTTACGACACATGTTCCAAATCATCATGCCTTTAGGAGTTTTTTCTACCAGCAGATTCCTTAAAGAGACATCATTGAAATATTTTTCCCTAAGAATTTGACTGACTGGAATCTTACGGTTTGAGTATATTTTCCAAATAATTTTTCCTCCTAACACTAGGTTGGTGATCCTGGATC
The DNA here is from genome assembly GCA_001517045.1 of Pseudotsuga menziesii. NCBI lineage: Eukaryota > Viridiplantae > Streptophyta > Pinopsida > Pinales > Pinaceae > Pseudotsuga > Pseudotsuga menziesii. The sequence continues at coordinate 67,193 of LPNX010498448.1, forward strand.
CCTTACCTGCAATCTTCCTTCCATCATTGGGTGCTTGACAATATCCCAATTGACTAAGTGGAATTTTCTTTCATTGCCTTTACCTCCTCTCCACAGAAAGTCCTTAATCAATTTAGAGATTTTATTTGTGATCAATTTTGGTTCCAAGAGGAAGGAGGCTTGATAAACTGAATAGGAGGAAATGATAGATTTTATCAGGGTGATTTTCCCAGCATTGGCAAACCACTGTCCTCCCCATACGACTATTTTAGACTTTATCTGGCTGAGAATTCCAAGCCAAAGGGAGGCCTTGTTGGCTCCTAGATTGAGAGGAAGGCCGAGGTAAGTGATATTTTCCCAGGTAGTCGAGCCCGAGAACCCCAAGAATTGGGCAATTCGATGGACTGAGTGTTGGTCAATGTTCCATCCAAACACAATACTTTTTATTTTGTTTACCAATGCTCCATAGATATTGCAGAAGTTTTGGAAAATTTCTTTTAAAACCTTTGTTATTTTGATGGAGGCTCTTCCCAACAGTAAAGAATCATCTACAAAAAGAGCATGATTGATGGGGTCCAGACCCTTCATCGGCCTGATTCCCGGGATTATCCCAACATGCTTTTCAACTGTCAATTTTCTACTTAGAGAATCAACCATGATTACATATAGGAAAGGGGGGAGTGGGCAACCTTGCCTTAGTCTCCTTGTGGCTTGGAAGTAATTAGTCAGCTTTCCATTGATTAATAGAGCTATACAGAGATTTTATATACAATCTTTGATCAAATCAACAAATTCAAAGTTAAATCCAAAGAAAGAAGAACTTTGAACAGGAAGGATAATTTTACCCGATCAAAGGAATTTTCCATGTCTATCTTGATTAGCATCCCTTGCTCCTTCCTCTAATGATTAGAGTGCAAAGCTTCATGGACCATGCTTACATTGTTACGATGTGCCTCCATTTGAAAAAACCACTTTGAGAGGGAGAGAGGAGTTTCTCAAGCAACGGCTTGATCCTGTTTTCCAATAGTTTTGTGATGATTTTATATGAAGCATTGCATAGAGAGATAGGCTTGAAGCGATCAAAGGATCATGGATTCACCTGTTTGGGGATTAAAGCAAGAAAGGTGGAATTTGTATTGCCTCCCACTTTGGCCTTTTGCTGAAAGGCTTTAATCATTCTCAACAAATCTAGCTTGATGATTGTCTAGCAGATTCTATAAAACTAAATTGAGAAGCCATTGGGCATAGGAGCTTTGTCTGTCTCCATGGACCAGATTACCTTGTTAATTTCTTCCTATGTATAAGGCTTCAAGAATCTTAGGTTGTCCTCGCTACTGACGAGGGGAGGGATATAAGAAAGAAAATCAGAGGTGACTTCCTCATTGCCTATCCCATCATCCCTAAATAGTTTCTGAAAGTGAAGTTCTGTTGCCTATTTAATCTGCTCATACCCTTTAAAGACGGTTCCTTCTGCTGAGACTATTTCATATATGTGGTTCCGAGAGAGTCTAGCTCTAAATTTTCGATAAAAATAGGAAGTGTTTATGTCCCCCACTTTCAACCACAAGATTTGGTACTTAAGTCTCCAATACTCTTCTTCCTTTCGAGAGGATCAAAAGGAGGTGTGTTGGGAAACTTGTTCTTTCTCGAGGTCTATAGTGTTTATGTCCCTGCTCTCCATTTCCATTTGCAAATCTAATAATTGTTGTACTTTTTCTTTTCTGTGGCAGGAAGGCCTGGTATTATTGAGATTTTTTATCCAATCCTTCAATGCAATTTTGGTTCCTTTAAGTTTGTGTTCCCAAACATAGTTGGGTGACCCTGAGATGGGGGAGGACCAAGTGGACAGAACTAGAGTCCATAAAATCATCCCTTTCAATCCAAAGAGGGATGAATTTAAAGGGGATGAGTCCCAAATTTTCTTCCTCTTCCAGCTAAAGGAGGATGGGTTTGTGATCTGATGAAAGCTTTGGGAGGATTTTGGAGGAAATAAGTTTCTTTTCTAGAAGAAGCATGCTCTGCACTAAAATTATGTCCAAGCATAATGATATGTGCTTTGTCCCGAGCCTATTGTTAGTCCATGTGTAAAAACATTTCTTTGGTTTAAAATCAAGCATATCCCTCTGTTGTATTAGCTCCTCTACAAGGGGTTGCATTGAATCCCTACCACTATTTCCAGCTCTTTTCTCCTTCGGATCAAGGACTAGATTTAATTCTCCGACTACTATATGTTTGAAGGTGAATAAATTTCTAGAAATTAAGATAAAGAATGCCAACATTCTTTCTTCTCGGAGAAGAGAACATGCACATATATATTAAAGAGTGCAAAGGTGAGATTACTTGATGAATGGCGAAGTTTGGTGAAGATCTAATGTTGGGTCTCAAAGGAACTTTCCAGATGAAACTTATCTTCCGACCAAAGGGTTGCAAGCCCTCCTGAAGTGCCCCTAGAACTGACGGCCTTCCCTACATTTTTCTTTCATTTATGCTTGCTTAGATCAAGAAGGGTTTCCCCTTCAATTTTAGTCTCTTGGAGCATGAGAATATCAGGAGTTTCTATTTTCAGAAGGTATTTTACTGCTTCGGTGTTCGAGGGATTTCCCAAGCCTCTGCAATTCCAAGAGACTAAACACATTATTTACCAGGGATGGAGGGGGTAGGACCATCCTTTTGGGGCCTATCTTTGGTATTTCTTCCTATGGACATTTCGATTGTAGATTGGTTGCCTTGCATTTTTTGTGTCTCTATTTCTTCTCTTGCTTCCTTGCGATATTTTATCCTTGCTTTTTTTAGGGCCTCTCAAACATCTCATCTTCCGAAGAACTTGAGTTCTTCGTAGGTTTCTTCCTTGTCATTTATGCATAGGAGGGGGAGGAGGAGCCTCCTGCTAGGGATCTAAGGGGTGAAGGGGGTTTGTCTATATTTTATTTTTCCACTTCAGGTAAAGTATTTTGCTGTTCGGTTTCCCTTACTACTAAAGCTAGGGTGTCTTTCGAAATATTAAGGATTTCAAAGAGGCTTTTATTGGCCTCTGGATTTGTTGGGGCTATGTTTCCTTCACCTTGATTCTTCCCTACAAAAGGTGTGTTAGGTCACAGTTTCGTCCCTTTCCCTTTTGTCCTGATATTTTGCTTTGTCATGGTTGTTTTTTGCACTTGAATCCATTGCTCACATTTTGTTTTTCATGTCTCCTCTTCAATCCTCTTTTTACAATACCAAGCAAATTGACTATAACCATGACAGAATATGCATTTGAAGGGAAGTTGTTCGTAATCCAATTCCTTGATATGTGACTAGTCGGGGACCGTTGACTTGATGGCTTCCAGGAGGACGATTTCCAGATCAACCTCCACACATATTCTTGCACAGGAGTATTGATCCTTCTGTTTATCTCATTCAATGTATTTTCCCAAGGTATTACCTATTGATTCTAAGGCCTTTAGATTCAAACAATGCATCATAAGGTGATGGAGGTGCACCCAAACATGTACATCCGACGACACATCCTATGATGGGTTGAAATCAGGAGTCCACTTATTCAGATACAAGCCCTGAGGTCCCATAAAATACGACCCATTCCTAAATATGAGATGCATGTCTTCTACATTGTCAAAGAAAAAAATGAAAAAGCCTTTGCCTACTAGATAACTTATGATTCCTTCTATGATTAGTGGTATCCATTTTCATTGCACCCATGCCTCAACGGCCTTGGGAGAGGGCCATAATCCCATGAACTATCCTATTAAACCCCTCTCTGCTAATTTTGGAGCTAAGCGACAGGATTCTTCCTTTGGTAATGCGATTGTGGGGATACTGTCTAACTTCCTGACGAATTTATGAGTTGATTCATTGAATTTTTGTTGGATGCTACTATCTTTTGAAAAACTAGGATCTCAGTTGGAGAAGGAGCATGTTCCTCGAGGCCCCCTCTTGGGGCCACGGCTAAAGGCGATCAATTAAAAGGGGCATACGCACCTTTATCTCATTGCAGAGCGTTTTTTTATCAATTTTTGTTACTTACATATATCTTTATGTCCTAATTTAACCATTAAATCACATATCAACTAACCTAAATACCTTGTTTTGTTTAATTTGACAAATTGTTAGTTTTGACTTTATTAAAAATATACTATAAATGCTTATTAAATTATTAATTTTAAACCTTGTTAAAAATATATAGATGAGAAAATCATCTATGTGCCATGTGACCAGGGACAGGATCTCCAAGTAGGTCCTGCAGGTAGTTAATCAACTTTCAATCTGGGACTGAAGCTCAGCTTAGTATTGAGGACCATTCTCCGGGAGAATGGAGGACCCGGTTAGGGTCCAGGAGTTGATCAACATGATTTAGTTTGGAACTGAATCTCAGCTTAGTACTGAGAGACATTCTCTGGGAGAATGGAGGCACTAGGGCAATTACCAGGAATTTGATTCAGTCTGGGACTAAAACTCAGACTAGAGCTGAGAGTCATTCTTTAAGAATGGAAGACGATGTCATCTCTCCTAATCGTTAATGCTAGGTTTCTTCTTAAGGGACTGGCCACCCCTTTATGATGTCACTAGCATCAAACCCTTAGGAGCAGTATTGAGGACCAAATAATCATACCATCCAGTTTGGATCTTTCCCTTATACAGTGATGCCGAAATATATAAATCAATGTACCTTGAGAGAGAGAGAAAATATTATTGGTCTTGTTTGTCCACCTTATATGGTTCACCCTGATCTTGTGGGTTTGTGGGTTGTTTTGTTGTGTCCCCCTATGTTGATTCATGGTCCTTCATATTACTTGGTCCTAGCAATCTTATTGTGTGTGTACCCTTGTCATGACGACTCTCACCTTATGGGTTTCTTTGGTACACTATTCTTTTGGTTGGACCATTTACTTTATGAACTTCTATAAATGTTTACTTTAAAACCTTTATGGTTTTATTAATAAAGACCTTTGGTCCATTTTATCTTTGTGATTAAACCTTTGGACTATTTATTTGTTTTATGCTTCAACCATTGGTTTTTTTATTATAACCTTTGGACCTTTTGATTTTTGACTTGGACCATTTTATTAATGTTTAACCTTATAATTTTAAGGGTTAATGAATACATGATAGCATCGAACTGCTTCCTTGCCTATTCCTTGTGTGACTTTGCTGTGCGTGCTTCCTCAACTTCTTACATGATTGAGTTCTTTCGTGGTTGCCTTCTCTGCTCCAAGAAGATCACTTCTCTGTTGAATCATACTAGGTTGTGCTTCTTCTGCTATATGTGACCCTTGCTAGCTACGTGACCATTCTCTCCTTACTTGCACTTGCAGCGTGACTCTTCCATGGGTTCTTTTCTGTACTCCACACGATTCAGAATTCCCACGACTTCTAGCTATCTTGTGGCTCATCGCAGACTTGTAGAAGCGTCATCCTTCTCTCGCGTGGCTTCTATTTTTGTTTTGTGGATGACTTGCGTGACTCTCTCCTCTGTGCATGACTGACCAGGTTCCCTCTTCCTGCATGCCTAGGTTTTCCATGGGTTCTTCTGCATGGTCATTGCCCAACTTTTCTGTGGCCTTCTTCCACATGGTCATTTCCCAGCTTATCCGTGGCCCTCTTTCGTGGCTTCTTCCACGTGATCACCGCGCAACTTGTTTGAGGCCCTCTTCCTGCATGGTATCTTCCCACCTTTTCTCTAGCCCTCTATCCTCGGGTTCCTCTGCATGGTCTTGATCATGACTCTATCCTTGTATTTACTAGCATGACTATGGGTAGATCTTTGTTATGTGGATTGTGGTGTTTTCTTCCACCGTGAGCATGAGTTTGTTTCCTTGGGTGAGTTGTGTGTCCTTCCCCAATGTGATCATGATCTGTATGGACTGTGGGGTTTTCCTCAGCATGCCCATGAGCTTCACCTTATGTGTGAACTACGGTTTTTCAACATGATTGTGCAAGGTTTGATTGTGTTGGTTAACTAATAGGTTTGGGTCAGTATGCTTCCACTTTACACCTTTTAGGATCTCTCTTAAGGTATGTGTTATCTCCTAAAATAGCCAGTCGGTTTTTCACTATTTTAGGTGATAGGTTTGAGTCCAAAAAATTATTTTTAAATTTTTTAGAGTCAATAAGGAGGTCCTCGTTCTCAATACTAATTCAAAATTCTAATTTATTTGAGTCTTGGTTTCAAATGTTGGGAAAGACAGGTTGTGGTAGCTAACTCTGTTTTGTAGAGGCCACATTAGCTGCCAAAAGAGCTCAGTTTCGGCAGTTGGAAGGATTAAGCTAAGTTCAAGGCCAAATTAGCTGCCACAAGAGCCCAGTCTCGGCAGCTGGAAAGATTAAGCTAAGTTTATGTTAGCTGCCAAAAAACGATCTCATTAAAAAATTAAAAAAAGAGAGCACGTGTCCGTACTTGACTTCACATCAAGCGAGCCTGTATGTTTTACCGCCAAAGAGAAGATCAGAACGCATCTCATATGACCATCATGAAGTTTAATGTCGGTATACTGCTGAAAGCAAGTCATGAAGCACCATATCATTAACTACGCAGGATTACGCAGGGGGGGCTCATAATGTAATGCATATATGAGGATCATTCGAAGCTGATCGATTCATCATTTACGCAGGAGCTCATAATGTAAGGCATATCTGAAGATCATTCGAAGCTGATCGATTCATCATTTCACATGAGCTGGGCGATATCATAGGTGATCACCCGCTAGGCTCATTCAAATGGGTATCTTATTTCTCAAGCATTGCGAGCAGACCCGAGGTCCCCGGTTATGTCATCGCGCAGTTGAAGTTCCGGTTCAATCCAAGGGTTTTCTTTTATCAAAACAGGGCATCGATCCAGGAGTGTTCTCATCAAGACGATTTTTCAGCGCAGTGTCTCTTTATTGTTTACTACGAAACAAGGGTTCAGCTCATGGCAAAAACAAATCTGCCACTCAGGACAGAGCTAGATGGGATCTGGTACCTCGAGTCCCACCCACAAGTAGTTGAGTTCTTCAAGACCGCACAGGTGTTTGATTATTGTGAAAAGCTCACCAGTTTTAACCAGCCACTCGCTGAAGCATTCGCTCAGAGCTACAATGGGAGAATAGTGAAATTTGGCAAAGAAGAGTTTCATGTGGATGAGGCAGCCATAGCCGAGTGTACAGGTCTCCCCAGGACAGGGCAGAGTTGGTTTAAGACCACTAAGGCCTCAGATATTGAATTCAGGTCATATCTTCTACCAGCCCATAAGGAAACCATTCAAAGAAGAGATTTTCCCATCACCTTTCTTGAACCTCAATGGCAGACTCTTTTAAAGGCCATTTTCGTTTACATAACCTGTGAAGGCCGATATCACAGGGTGCTGCACTACCATTTCAAGTTATTGAATCATTTTACAGGAAGGGTAAGTATAAATCTGCCATACTTCTTCCATAAGACCCTAACTAAGATGGCAAAGCAAGTCCAGGCTATACCCAACAAGATAGCAAGCAGGATCTCTCACCAGGGTCTCATAACATTGATAATCAAAGAGCTGTTGAAGAAGAGAGGTATAGATTGGAACTATTTTTTGTTTTGGCATGAATTTCCCACAGAGCTTGCCAGTGAAGAGGCAGTTGAGCAGGGTAAGGGCGAGAAGAGCAGCACTCCCAAAACCAGCAAGAGAAAGAGGAGAGCCATCTCTCCCCAAGCCCAAACTGAATCCCCTTCCTCATCCAGCAAAAAGAAAAGGGCAAAGAGGAAGCTGGTGTTTGAACAAGCTGAAGGAACTCCTCAAGGTAAGAATCCACTAAATCTCCCCTACTCAGGATCTGAATCTGGAGACGAAGGAAATCAAGGAGCAGAGCAGCCCATGGAAGGAGACAAAGGTAAAGACCCTCCCTTAACTGATGTATCAGGTCCCAAACCTTCCACACCAGAGACCAACAAATTCAATAAGCTGCTACAGGAACTTTCCCAGGCAAGACATAATGAGAAGCAAGTCAAATTGCACAACGCAGAGATGATTGGAAGGAATATGGCACTGCATGACCGAAGCCAGGAAATCGTTGAAAGACTCAAGAAAAACACCGAGAGAAACGCGATGCTGATAAAAGAAAATGCTAAGCTCTACCGCACTCTCAGGATGCTCAGGTTAAAGTTGAAGGAATTGGAGGGGACAGAGGTACAGCCAGGAGTCACAGAAGCGCAACCATCAGGTCTAGACACATTGGCTGAGGTAGCCACGATCCCTGAGAAGGTAACACCTGTGGGAGCTCAGCAAGAACAGCCTGTGGAAGCTCAGCAAAGGCAGAATAAACGAGTGACTAGAAGGAAGGGAGCAGCTGCAAAGAAGTCTTAGCGACTGATCACAAGCTTTCAGCTTTTGGCAGCTTAGGCGAGCACCACAGAGCTCATTAAGCTGCCAAAAGGACTGACTTTTGGCGACTAGCATCATTTGGGGTTTTAATTTTTGAAACTGTTTTTCAGCTTTTGGCAGCTTAGGCGAGCCCACAGAGCTCATTAGCTGCCAAAAGGACTGGCTTTCGGCAGCTAAGGCACGAAATCAGCATGATAGTTAGCTGCCAAAAGCCTGTTTTTGCAAAGATTCTCTGATTTCGCCCAAAACTCAGTCTTGATTCGCGAAACTGGCAGAAATGAATGGATTATAAAGCATATTATCTATGTCTCAGAGGTTTGGAGCGAATTTTGGATCAGTGGGCACTTTTGACTAAGTTCAAACCTTATTTCAAGGAGCATCTCTATCAGTCAACTACCACATCATGAAAATCAGATCGATGATGCGCCCAACTCTGTCCACTGAGCCTTGGAAGGCTGCTTCACTTCACCAACCATCGAGCTGTTGAAGGAGATCTCCATATCAAAATCTCCTTCATTTTAGGGATCAATCCCTATGTTTTGACTTTAAACTATCAGTTATGTTTTAATTGAACTCGACAGATCCATGTTTTTAGGATCTGGAAACTTTTGTAAAGGCTTTAAAAAGTCTAAGAACTCACACTGAAAGGGGTTCGAGCTTGGAGAAACTTGGCCTATGTTTGGTTGTTATTTTAAATAAAATCACATTTTTCTCTTGTTGTTGTAATCAGATCTTGTCATCCACCATTATTCTGCACTCTGTTGAATTAGCTTAGCTTATGCTCATGATTTGATGGAGGAATTTCTTATTGCTTAGTATATCCCTGCGTTATGTATGTACTTGGTTGTATAAACCCTACATTTAATGTATTTGGTTGTCTGAGTAATATTCTGCATGCCTTTTCTGTCATTTATCATCTGATTTGCAGTTTCTAAGAGCACTGGCTCATTAAAATATTTGGATTAGCAGTCTTTCCATTGTGCCATTCTAGTATCCCCTCGATCCACTTACTGAAAGGTAATGATTTCTCAAGTTACCAAGCATACCTAGCCTATAACCCTAGGTAGTTTCTTGGAGAGCTAACAGTATGTAAATTGTTTTCCTAGCTGACCTGTCCCTTTAGTGACAAGATCAACCTAAGGTATCTGAGTATAAGTTTGATTCAAATATTGGTTATGATTTCATACTACCAATATCTACTATACATTATTTTATTATGTTGTTACTGTGCTTGGGATTTGATGATTCACAAGGACCAACATTAACGTAGTGACTAATGGAGTGTTAAGTTGAAAGAGATGAAAATTGTGTTTTGCTTTATTACAATTTAAATTTTATTAAGCAGTACTATTCTGAATTTGAGTTTATATGTTCATGCATTAAAGTTTACTTCTTGTGTTAAAACTCCTATAACCCTAAAATTTCAACATGACATAGAAGACGTTGGAGCCAATTCTAGAATTTCCATTTTGATCTCTGAAGCAAGCTACCAAAATTTATCCCTATTTGCAACATCCATCCAACTATTTTTTAAGGAAAGCTAAGTAATGTAGTTCAGGCAATCCTAAATGATTGGCATCTTGCTGGAGGCTGCATCATAGGTCATTCATCTAAGAAGCAATCCAAAACTAAGGATAAATGTGATCACCCCAACATCCATCCTGCCTTTACACATCAGATAAGATAAAACAATGGATTGAGAATGCTTCTAAAGAAAGCATATAAGATCATCAATCCTGCAAAAGTATAATGTTCACCCATAGGGTGGGACATCATTAGTAGTTATTATTTGGAGAGGCGTGAGTTCACTTGGTTTGACTTAATCATCATTTTAGGTCACGGCCCTAGCTAGCATGCTAGAGTTTGGTATATGAGATTCCCCTTATAGGGACAAACCACCCTACACCCTTGGGTTTGAGGTTTCAGTCTAGTGACATAACTCCTGTGTCACTCAATCTACCTTGATTGGGTGAAATAACATAGAAATAATCACATGAGTTTTGAACTTGAATTGCACCTATGAAGAAAGAATACCGAGAACCAAAACTTCAATAAACTTCTAGGTTCTTTTTATATGTATATTTTAGGAGAATTTGTTATTTTATTTTTATGGAAGGACTCTGGTCTGTTCTGGAAAATACCAAACAACCCTTTACACAATCAGAATCAATGCTTCGAAAAACCAAAATTTGTACTAATTCGTACAGTTTAAGTATGAATCTCTCAAAATAAGCAACTTACATCTTAAAGGATCACAATTTACGGGATAGGATGGTAGTAACTGGCTTCTCCATTAATGCAGAGGATACCTTGAGTCAAAAGGAAAGCTTTATAAGCTAAGGCATCTGCAAGATGATTTAGATCTCAAAGGATATGAAATGATGCAATTCGCTCGAAATTTTTTAGGTTATTCCGAATTCTCGACAGAATTTTATTCAACGCAGCATTGTTGAGTTGATTGGTTGAGTTTAATACTTTTATCAACATCTCAGAGTCGCCGAAAATTAGGATTGACTTGTATCCTTTTTCCTTTGCAATCTGAGATGCAAAGAGGAGACTGTAACATTCAGCCTGTTTATTTGACATGATTCCAAGGCCCCAACTAAATCTATATTCAATCCGCCTGTCAGGAGAGAAAACCACACCCCTACCTCTAGAGATCCCGATATTTCCCTTGGATGCACCGTCAAAAAATATAATTGCTGAAGAGGAACTCATCCACAATTGCTGAAAAGCATCAGCATTACCACGAAACCACCAGGAGAGAGATTGACAGGTTTGACGTAACTCAAATTTCTCTTTCTTAATGGAATCGGTCCCAGCCAAGATAAAATTTCATAGGGAAATGGAGAGGAGGACGATAAGCTTCCAACCGATTTAGAAACTAACGATTTGATACTGTTGGCCACGATCTGAGGGGTCGTAGGCTGATTGTTAAAAAGCCAATTGTTCCTGGCATTCCAGATTTTCCACCATGCACACTTTGGAATGAGCAGCCAAATCTTAAAACTAGCAGAAGATTTATCAATTTTTTTTAGACAACACTCAATCCATGAAACAAAGAAAGCGGTAACATGGGAAGATACTGAAACAGAGATTTGTGAGCTGAGCAGAACAAGATCCCAAACTGATTTAGCACATTCACAATCAATTAAAAGATGGTATGTCGACTCCGAGGCAAAATTACAAAAAAAGCATCGAAAGGGCCCATAGAATCCAAGTTTAAGCAAATTCTCAAATGTCAGCACTTTACTATGCATAATCAACCATGTGAAAAAATTTAGCATTAGAGGAAATTTGGGGTCTAAAATGGGCCTTATAAGAAATCGTGCCAAAATAAGTTTTTGTGAGTTGGAATTCAAGAACCAATAGAATTTCAATAAAATAAGTCAACCATAATGGTTGAATTGACATATTTGTCATTAAAAAAAAATACTTTTTTTGTTCGTATTTTCGACATATCTCATTGTGTTTTTACTCAAATTTCGATCGGGAGAGCTCATTGGATGCAGAATTTGATTCTAAATCCAACGAGTACCCACACTGCATACTTTCGACGGACCCCGCTACCCCAAAAACAAGAAATACCTGAAAAAACGTGATGATGATGTCATCATCACGTTTTTTCAGGTATTTCTTATTTTTGGGGTAGCGGGGTCCATCAAAGTATGCAGTGTGGGTACTCGTTGGATGTGGAATGAAATTATGCATCCAACGAGCTCTCCCGATCGAAATTTGAGTAAAAACACAGGGAGATATGTCGAAAATACGAACACAAAAAGTAGTTTTTTTCTTTCTTCCTCCAAAATTAGTCAATATTATTTTATTATTTTAACTATTATTTTATTATTTTAACTATTATTTTATTATTTTCCTTAGAGGACTAGACTGATTTCCATGTCGAGGGGGATAAACTTGAAGGAAGAGAATCTTGTAATTCAGAGTACTCTTTTGCAGAAGAGTAGTTTCCAGTCTTTCCCCAGCCCCATTTTTCTTTAAGGGAGCGATGAACTGGAGCAAGACCTGTTAGGGAGGAGAGCAAAAGAATTTTTGAGAGCTAAGATGAACAGAGAGCTCAGGAATAGACCATCCTGCCCAATTTCCAGCGCTGTCCCATAAGCATATATCAACCAAATGGATCACACTTTTGTTAGTTAACCAGCTCTTGATCTCTTCAAGCAGGATGACGGAAGAAAGAGGGGAGTTTCCTGAAATTTTATCCTCCCGGAGAAGAATCATCTTTCCATTTCTAGAGATTCTTTAAAGTTGTAGATTGAATTTATCAATACTTCCTTTGCAAGAATTCTAGATATCTGTGTCAGGGAAAGTGCTATAAGTTCATAAATTTCTCAGAGAACCGCCCTTCAAATATTTCTTCCTAAAAATCAAACTAACAAGGTGGTTTTTATCCACGTATAATTTCCATATGAGTTTACCACCCAATGCCAGATTAGCCAAACCAGGATCTCGGATATGAAGTCCACCTTCTGAAATAGGCCTTTTAAGGATATCCCAACTCACCAGATGCATCTTTTTCTGGTTTCCTTTTCTGCCATTCTAGATAAAATCTCGAAGAAGTTTGGAAATATGAGAAGAAATAGACTTGGGGGAAAGCAACAAGGAAGATTGGAAAGTGGGAAAAGCAAAGAGAATTGCTTTTATCAAAATCAATTTTCCCACCCTGGTTAACCACTGACCCCCCCCAAGTAGCAATCTTGGCTTTTAACTTAGCAATTACTTCAAGACAGAGAGAAGGAGGGATGGATCCAAGAGTTAGAGGTAGCCCCAAATATTTGATCTTTTCCCACTTGTCAAATCGAGAGAACCCCAAGGAGTTAGCAATTCTATGAATCACTGGATGATCTACATTCCACCCATACACGACACTTTTTATTATTATTGACCAATGCTCCAGAAATAAGACATAACTATTGGAGAATTTCATTGAAGGCACGGGCAATCTTCAAAGAGGCTCCTCTAAGTAGGAGAGAATCGTCGGCAAAAAGGGCATGGTTGATTGGATCAACACCCCTAGCTATCTTTATGCCCGAAATGAATCCAACATCCTTTTCTACTGAGAGTTTTCTACTGAGAGTTTTCTACTTAGGGTTTCAACCAGCAAGATGTAAATAAAAGGAGACATCGAACAACCTTGGCGAAGACCTCTTGAAGTACGGAAAAACTCTAGGGTTCTACCATTGACGAGTGATGCAATCCAAGGCCTATCTGTGCAAGCTTTGATCAAATTCACAAAGTCAGAACTAAATCCAAAAGAAAGAAGGACTTGATAGAGGAAATGAAGTTTTACTCGATCAAAGGCATTTTTCATGTCAAGTTTGATAATCATTCCTTTCTCCTTTCTTTGAAAACTTGAATGGAGTGCTTCTTGAACTTGAATTAAGTTATTGACTAAATTCCTGCCTTTGACAAAGCTCCCCCTGAAGAGGAGAGATCAACTTGCCAAGCAAGGGCTTGAATCTATTGGAAAGCAGTTTGGGTAGGATCTTGTAAGAGGAGTTACAAAGAGAAGAGGAGTTAACTTCCTTTGGAATAAGATCCAAGAATGTAGAGTTCGTACACCCTCGCACCTTAGCTTTTTTTTGGAAGGCTGTCACCATACGAATTTTGATTTGATGACACTCTAGCAGGCCCTGTAGAAGTGGAAGGAAAACTCGTTCAGCCCAGGAGCTTTATCCGTATCCGTTTCCCAAATGACATCCAAAATTTCCTTTTCTGAGAAGGTCTCATTAGATCAACATTATCATCTGAGCTGAAAAGAGAAGGGACATTCTCCAGCATTTCTGTAGACACTGCACTTTCAGAGAGACCATCCTCCAGAATAAGAAGCTGAAAGTGGTTACTTGCAGCCTGCTTTAGATGATCTTGGCCTTTGATAATAACCCCATCCCCAATGGAAATTTCTGAAATATAATTTCTAGACATGCGTGCTCTACACTGGCGGTGAAAGAAAGCAATTTTTTTATCCCCAACCAACAACCAGAGAATTCTAGATTTCAGACGAAGATATTCCTCTTCCTGGAAAAAAGAAAGAGAAGTTTTAGACTGAGCATTGTGCTCCAAGACAAGCTATGTTTTGGTAATTTCGACTTCTTCCATTCTGAATTGGATTGATGATAGCTCTTACACTCTCCAATGCCTGATGTTGACCAGAGTTTGGAGAGGTTTTTTAACCCAATTTTTCAAAGCAAATTTGGTGTTCTTCAAATTCTGTTCCCAAACAAAACCGGGAGATCCAACAACGTATTGAGACCAAGTTAAATTAACAGTGTCCCAAAAACCGTCTTGATCAATTCAGAGGGTGTTGAATCTGAACGAGATTGGGCCAAGGTCATCTTCTTTTTAAAAAATCAGCGATATGGGATGATGATCTGAGGAGAGCTTAGGAAATATATTGGATGAGATGATATGTTTCTTGTCCATCAATGTACTCTGAACCAAAAACTTGTCAAGTTGGGCAGCGATGTTAGCTAAGCCCACTCGATTGTTGGACCAAGTAAAATGCCCTTTTTTGGGCTTAAAGTCATTCGGATCACAATTATGAATCAGTTCTTCCACTGTAGCCTAAAAATAGTCTTTGCCATGAACCCCACCTTTTTTCTTAGATGGCGATAGAGAGATATTAAGATCTCCAACAACAATAATATTTAAAGGAGAATTGGATTCGATGAAGTCTGGAAGCGTTCTCCAGCAATCCTTTTTTTCATTGAAATTTACAGGGATTTAGAGATTAACAAGGGACACTGAAATCTTGTTGGATATATGGAAAAGATAAAAAGAAATCCAATGTTGGGTGGCAAACCAATGGTTAAGCTGAAATTTATCAGTACTCCGGAGAGTTGCAAGACCCCCAGAAGTACCTCTCGCATTGACAGCTTTGCCTGCGTTCAAATTGCATTTATTTTTACTTAGCAGGAGAAGGGCTTCCTCCTCGATCTTAGTCTCTTGAAGCAAGGGGATGTCAGAAGGAACCATTTTCAATAAGTCATTTACTGCTTCTGCTTTGGATTGATTCCCCAACCCCTTGAAGTTCCAAGAGACGGTCTGCATTATTTACCTGAGAGGGAGGGAGTGGTAACTCCCTTAGAGGGCCTAGTCCTCTTACTTCTGCCAAACGACATTTCAATGGTGGACTAACTGCCCTGCATTTTTATCCTGCCATCCTCTTCCTCTTGTGTCTCTTTACGAGACTTCTTGCCTGCCTTTTTCGAAGGTTGGTCAATGGAGTCATCTTTAGAGGAACAAGAGCTATCAGTTGGTTTCTTTTTAGTTATATTTGCATAAGAAGGGGTGGTCTTATCTCTGTTTGGGTAGTGATAATCCTGCAAAGTATCCGCGACAGTCGGTAGATCTTCTCTAGCATGTACCATAGATTCTGAAATAACTACAGGAACATCTTCCTATTCTTCAAGGTGTTGCAACTCCCCTTCTTCAATAGCCTCTTGAGAATTTAAGACAACAAAATGATTGGAGGAAGCTTTGGGAATTTCAATAACCTTCTTCCCAATAGCAGATTCCACTTTCAAAAATTTCCCTTCCTTACTTTTCGTTCTACCATTCTGATTTATATTTCCAGATTTATGGACTTATGTCCATTGTTCATCTTTGTCGTGATCAAGCTCCTCTGCTGTTTTTTTTTCAATTACGGGCAAAGTGTCTGTAACCATCGAATAACCGACACTTAAAAGGGATTTGGTCATAGTCCAACTCCTGGATGTAAGACCATTCAGTTATTGTTAGTTTGTTCGCCTCTGGCAGTCCAATGTCCAAATCAACTTCAACACAAATTCTGGCACATGAATATTGATTTTTTCGGTCTTCCATATCAATGTATTTACCAAACTTGTTGTCAATGGCTTCTAAAGAATCTTAGTTCCAGCAGTGTAAAGGAAGATGGGGAAGCCTCACCTAGACAGGAACCACGGACATAACATCTTTGGTGGGATTAAAATACAGGGTACATTTGTTCAGATAGAGACCTTGAGGGCCCATGAAGTAAGGACCATTTCAGAACATGAGGTTATGATCTTCAGCAGAATCAAACAAAAAGACGAAAAATCCTCTACCAACAAAGTGGTTTCGAATGCTTTCAAAAACTAAAGGCCTCCAGTTTCTCTGGACCCAGCCATCATTAGCCTTGGGAGAAGGCCAAAGGCTAGTAAATTGACCAATCAGACCACATTCAACAAGATTTAAAGTCGATCTGCAGATCCGATCAGCAGGAAGTTCAACAGAGGGGATGTCGACCTTCTTTACAATTCTCTACAAAGGACCGCCTTTCCTCTTATCACAGGAGGCAACCAGTCACTGGAATGCTTCCAGTTCAGGTGGTAGAGGAGGAGGAAGGACCCCTAGCTTCCACTGGAGAGAAGACTCAAAATGCCAAAGCAAGAAAGAGAAGCAAACAAGAAATACCTGCGAAAAAGAAATACCTGCGAAAATGGACCAGCTGAGCTGAGAAAGGGATCACACGGGAGGTCACCCAACACAGGAAGACCAAAGCACTACAGTGTCCCTGATCTGGCACACAAAAGCACCAAAATCCACCACTTCAATTGATAAGCTGCTTGCCAGAATCCAGATGCAAGTAATTCACAAAACCGGTTCACTAGTAACCAATGCCAACAGCCTCCAAAAACCAGGCGAGCAAGCACTGGATCCAGCCTCCAACGTTAAAAGACTAAACGTTTCTTGGATCAAAACAAAGCAGAAGAGCCACTAAATTTACGAAACAGGGAGAACAGAGATAATCAATAAGGAACGTTCAGCTACACATAACTGCTCCAAACTCCAGCATGTTGAGAGAAGCTAACAACGAGCCTGCACAACAAACAAGAAAGTCTGCAAAAAACGTTGAGATTCGAAGACTAGGCTGCAGAAAAATTTGAACAGTTTCTTGGAGCAAAAATCCTTGTGTTCATACTAATTTCCAAGTTCTTTTTATATTCAAAAGCCTAAATATACAGCAAAAAATTTAAAAAGATATTGTTATACATACTGCTACCAGAATTTTTTGCAGTCGGAATAGGGGATATTTTGGACACTCGAATCTGGATCGTTCTTAGCACTGCCCAGAAAAAAGTCGAACTGGATCAATCAATAAACCCCGATCTCTCACTCAAGCTCAACTATTCCCTATTTTGTCCATCACAACATCATCACTTGTTGGAACACTTACATATCACATGTTGGATCTTCTACTGTTGCCTCCCCTACTACTGCTTTGAAGCTACTGTTGTTATTGTTGCTAGTTGTAGCACTGGATCAATGAATAGAATATATGATCGACTAGGCTCGGTAACTTACCGTGAATAGCTTTCTATGCTCCTCTTTCTTTCAGTTCCCTGTGTGCGTGGGTATACTATTGATCATGAACAAGATATAGGTATGTATCTGGATCAACGTACTCTATTGAAGCAACCGGATCACTTGCTTACATAAGTGATTATGTTGCTGGCCAATCCAAGGCTTAGGGAAATAAAATCTATCTGCTCACTAAGGATGGGCTAGGCGGAAGTATAAAGCATGATAAAACCAGCCCAATCACCTGAATGTATAGGGTATCTCTAGTCCCATCTCCTCCACGGCACCTGCAATCTCATTAGTTGATTTGCTTCATGCTACCATAATTTTTTCCAGATGCTAATCAGAATTTTACCCTTTTCAGTTTGATAAAATAGATGCTAATACTTTAATGTACGATACAAAAGTTTAGATAAAAAATGTACGTGATCTCTGTCTCAAAATCAACATCAGTGTTGTTAGAGGTTAATATATACCAGGACTATAAAATGGTTGAAACCATACAACCGTGAGTACTGGGTCTGTGAAGTATGGCAGCCATGGACAACTGGTTTCTCCCTGTGCAAATGCAATTCGATTTCGGCGTTTTTGGTACGAGTGTTACCCTAAACAATTCCCACCACCACCATGAATGGGATGGAATGGTTGGGATAACCATATGGGTTAGGAAATGTATCAATTCTTGTTGAATTTTCCCAAACTTTCATTAAACACAACAGCCATAATAAAAAACGAAATATGCAAAGGCATAAACACAATAGATTTTCCAACCAAAAGTTCCCAAATATCAATAAACTCACCAAATATACCGCTTCTTTGTTGATCATTCCGAGATCGATAGGCCCCTTCGCCATTTTCACACAACAATCAGCTCAAGTTGTGCAACCTATGAAAAAACTAAGGACGTGTATATATGAATAACACTCGAGCGAGTAAATTTGTATGTATATATGAATAACACTCAAAAGCTAATCAAGCAGTCGATGGGATTTTCTAGCCTTATTTTATCCTTAAAAGTCAAAATTCAAAGGAAGGAGGCCGATCTGAATGAAATGTTCAAATTTTGCGAAGGGAGAACCTATTTTCATAAAAGAAAAAATAGGGTTGACCCATCATTTTGTTGTCGTTAAGAGAAAACACACATATATAGTGCACCTTATTTGAGATGTAACAAATGTAGTTATGCTGAGGAAAAGGTATAAGCCTTAAAAGGTTAATATCTGTTTTTTTAGAAAGGAAATGCTTGTCTTAGCACATTTCCACATGAGATACACGATTTGGGAGAGCTAGTTAAAGTGGATGTCCATTTATGAAGGGGTTATTACCATAGTTTTACTCAAGTATATTGCAACGAAAGTTTCAAGTTTCAAGGCTAACTATTAATTTGATTCATAATCACCGTATGTTATTTGATTATAAAATTTGTACAGTCGATTAAAAAAGTTTAGTTTTTGGGATTGAAAGCCTAACATAATCGGTTATTAAAGTTAGATACTAGACATACATACATTGCTAAAATGAATTGATCCCTATTCACATTTGCCATCCATTAATTATGTGGATGTGCTAGTTATAGTAAAAATGGCTTCAGTGGCCTCAAATACTCTTCTTGCATGTAGATTGTGCAACCTTAACAACAAATATCTACGCAATTTCAAATGGATTTCAAAAAAGAATAATTGAAAAAAAAATCAAAATCATTATCCCAAGTTTAGACTACTCTAATTCTGGGGTTTGATAAAGCTTTTCAATTTAGCGGGTCTAACTTTGAAAGTTACACGCACAAGGATTCGTAATTCCATTTAAACAAAAGGATCAAGACAATAATAGAGTTGATACCAAGTAGTATATATTTTATATGACTTTGACGACTTGTTTGAGGGTAGGAGAACCTATTTTCCTTTTGTAATGTAAGGTTGTTGCTAGCCGAGGAGGCCGATTTTTAAGCAATGAAAGTTGAAATCTAGTCAACAACATTTTGATTTAGTAAAACCATGGTCAACAAAAGATTTTTTTGTGTAATTGATTCTTATTAATAGATAGATAATTGTAATAAAGTATAGCCACTGAATAATGTCCTAATCTAGTTGAGTTGAGTCATGATTACAAATTAAAATCCTAGAATTGAGTCATAGTCAAAGTCGCCCTTCATGTATACACATTTTAAAATCTAGAAAATTAAGCCTAGGGTGAAACTGGAAGCTCCAATTGCTCGAGTTGCAGTGGAAGGTAATGGACATCATGTCACTGGTCCCAAACTAGAATACCCTAGAGGCATATGGGGTCCCTAGCCACATGCTAGGGGATTTTCCATGGCATCAACCTGCTTGGTCCTAGACCAAGAACCCCATGAAACTAATGGGGGCCCTAGGTTACCTTATAAGGTCTTACTCTATCCTAGTCAACTGATTAGGATACCATTCTCTAATAATGGGTCTCACGGCTGCACCAAATTTAACACTCCCTCTCACCAAGAGGGACATTCTCAGCACATTGATAACATACTTTACCCTTATGTGGTGATAACTCATCTCGATGTCTTACAACCTGTCGTCAAATACAGGTTTTCTTGAGAACTTTAGACAACTCTCCATCTTAGCACGAAGCATGATCTCATAGATCCTTTCTGTAACCCCACTTGGTTGGGGACTAGAGAGTTCAAATTGCTCCCTCTTGATCTCTGAATCTGATAGTTGTTTCAATAAAAAAATGCCTAGTAACATCTCACATAACTGGTCCTATAATTTGTGGAGCCTCTTTATCCCTCTGTACATGAGTACTCAACTCCCTCTTAACCTATGCAGATAACTTTAAGCATAAACATAATGGTAAGCATTCACTTCTTGTCACATCCTCCTCCTTTATAAGTTAAGATTGAATATCATCAATTTCACATAAGAACATGATTTTATCATTCATATACATACACTGCAGCTATGTTAAAGCTATCAAGAGAAAATGCACATGATATGATAATATTAAGGGTCAACAATAAGTGGGATAGGAAGTACTCACTATATCTGCTCTTATTCAGAAATCACATTGTGCATCACATTGAATATGTACCCATATAAGCATCAACATTATAACAGTATACATGCATTGGAACAAATTTAAATCATAATCCTAAGATATTAAACTTTAGGCTTCACTGCATTGATTGATGCATCATAAACAATGGTTAAGCATTCTATGCCACTATCCTTTAAGCATTAATATGCACTTCTTAAACATAATCATAAATTCTAACTTCCTTGTGTCAACAATCCTTGGTTGCATCCATTAATGAGTCGTAAGACTCTTTTGCACAAAACAATGATTGACTATAAGGCATCATAATTAAGTGGGAATTCTTACTTGTCATTAATATACCTAATGGGACATCATGTTCATAATCTATCAAATCCATTTTATGGTAACACTTGTTAGTACTAAAACACATCTCCTTGTTTAATTGTTATTGATCTAATTAACCAGATATGTCGGTATCAGATCTCTTACCGTTCTTTCTCACTTTGATGGCTAATGAATTCCTTCAACCAAGATCTATAAAGCTCAGATCCAATAATTCAAGTCCTTACTGTTACTTTGGAAACCCTTACCTTAGGATCATGTAGACTCCATTACCCTCAAGACACAGTTAGCTACAATATCTTAAGCTCTAATACCAAATATCCCAACCACCTGAGGCATAAGAAAATTGACCAAGGGAAGACAATGAGAAGGCATTTTTTTCAGAAGAAAAAAACAGTTCCTTGATATTCCATGGAATCAAAGGCAACATATATAAATCCAGGATACATCGTATCCATGTGTATCATGAAGCTACAAAAAGCATATTAGGACAATCTCTCAGTCATACAACCTGTGCAGAGCATCCAAAGCACCAAAAGGTCATATCAGACCCCCAAGCAGTCAAAGAGAGCCAAACATCTCTCTCAGAGAACAATCTGCACCATATAGAACAATTGACAATATCTTATGGCATCTAATTCATTTGTGGGATTGAATGTTCATCCCAAATAACACAAAATTATTGGATAAAACTCAAACATGGGAAAGAGGGTCCATTGATTCCTTACAAAAAATACACTCACACAACCACTGTAACAAGCCTTACATAATTCATAAAACACAGATAAACAAGAAAGAGGGGCAACAACATATGGGGTCACTTCATCAAACATTGAATTGCCTTGCTTTGTAAGGATCATAAGACCAATCATACCTTCAATTTGGACACAAATAAGGGCTATTCTAATCTCCCAATCAGTAGTTTACATCATATAAATTATGAATTTTGGGTTCCTTTATCCACGAAAGGATGTAAACAAACCTAAAACAATAGATTTGAGTTAAATATAAGGAGAAAACTAGGGTGTTTTTGTTGTCTATATCATTATATTATTAGCTAAAATGTGAAGTGACAAGCAAATTTGAGGGTCTCATAGTATTATAGGGTGATTGTTGAAGCCCTAGGAAGAAGGAGGAAAGAAGAGGAGAAAATTGAGGCATTTTTTTGTTTATATCATTACAATATTAGCCAAAATGTGAAGTGAGAAATAGAGGTAAGGGTATAGGGCGACAGTTGAAAGTAACTTGAAACCCTGAGTGGAAGGAGAAAATAAAAGAAGAGAAAAATGGGGTGTTTTTTTGTCTATATCATTATAATATTATCCAAAGTGTAAAGTGAGCAGCAAATATGAAGGGTATTATTGTGTCATTGTTTAAACCCTATATATAAGAAGAAGAAAAAATGAAGCCTTTGGAAGCAAAGAATGACACCATTGTTAACAATGGGAATTTTCCACAACATAGGAAAGAGGGCTCTCAATTGGGTGGCCACCAAATGTTGCACAGTATTGGACAATTTCCTTAGAAAATACAGGACATAGCTTCACCTTGTTTTCTAGCTGAATCACTTGCTTTGATGTTTGTCGCTTCTTTTCTTCTCCCATTGATTTTGCGAGTTCTTCACTATGATGATATACTAAATCAATCCCACCAGTGGATGTTCAATAGGCGCTCAATTATTTGTCTCAAAAGAATGGTAATCAATGCATCATGTTGTAGTTTCCCCAAAGAATTGTAGGTTACATACTTCTTTTAGCAAGGGATGCTTTCTAACAGTCATGGATGAAATTCCTAGTAAACCCTTTGGGGTAGACTAGTGCACCCAACCTAGAAGGATTTAAACTAGGCTATTTCTTGCACGAAACTAGACAAAATTCCCAACAACATTCACAACAATTGGTTGAGCTAACTTATAAATGCAAACTTTGAACTACCCATTGAATTCATGGTAATATTTCAGATTGGATAAAGGCATATTCACAATATCTTATAGCATATAATTCATTTGTGGGATTGAATGTTCATCCCAAATATGGGTGAGACTGAGGTTGGGACATAAATGCCTTATTTTTATTGATTGGGGTCCCTAAAAAATACATTTATCAAAAGCAGGCAACGTTTTAGATTTGTACATTTAGGAAGGAAAAAACAACAAATGAATAAGATCAAAATTGTACATTTAGGAAGAGAAATGCAACTTTTAAACTAATGCAAAATTATACATTTAAGGAGAGAAATGCAACTTTTAACATACCTATACCCAATTTTAATAATTAACTGAAATAAATACTGCAAGTGGGGATACATGTATAGTCCTCTCCCGGAAGAGAAATGATCGATGGTATAAACTTTGAATCTGTGCTTAGTACTCCTCCAAACGATAAGTAATAATATTGGATAAAACTCATACATGGGAGAGAGGGTCCATTGATTCCTTACCCAAAAAAAACGAAATTTAATTTACCAAAAAAAACAAAAAAATGAAATTTAATTTTTAAAAAAATATGGTACCCCTACCCTAACTTACAAAGTAACCTATTCTGAATCTAGTTTACTTTCACATTTTGTCTCTCGCGAATAGTTTTTCTCGGAAAGGGTGACGTTTTATTTTTGTTGTGAAAGGCCAGCATTTACTTGCTTTAATGTTGGTATTCAACACCACGAAAGTTGAAGCTAAGCTGTTGGGATATATTGAGGTGAACTGTGTGAGGTGTAACTACGGACTTAAGTTTCACTGCATTCTTTTTCTGTGTCATGCGTTCTGCATTCTTGCAGGTATTTTATCAATGCTTTCTTGATTGGTACTTTTCATCTCCTTGCTACTTTGACCTTTCTTGGTATTATGTATAGGAAGACAATATGGTTGTGAACTTAATTTTTGCAACCGTGGGGATTATTTTTGTAATTATTACCACTCGTCTTCTTGGCACTCAGTCTTGTGGAACCACACACTCTTGTACTTGTAGAACCTTTCACTTCTACCTTCTTCTTTGGATCACTTTTTGTTGTGTTTAGAATTCATACATTTGGATCGGGTTTTTCTTTGGAATATGTAGGCCAATCCTCCATAGGTTCTTTAAAGGCCATCGTTTACTTGCTTTGATGTTGGTATTCAACACCACGAAAGTTGAAGCTAAGTTGTTGGGATATATTGAGGTGAACTGTGTGAGGTGTAACTACGGACTTAAGTTTCACTGCATTCTTTTTCTGTGTTATGCGTTCTGCATTCTTGCAGGTATTTTATCAATGCTTTCTTGATAGATACTTTTCATCTCCTTGTTGCTTTGACCTTTCTTGGTATTATGTATAGGAAGACAATATGGTTGTCAACTTAATTTTTGCAACCATGGGGATTATTTTTGTAATTATTACCACTCCACTTCTTGGCACTCAGTCTTGTGGAACCACACACTCTTGTACTTGTAGAACCTTTCACTTCTACCTTCTTCTTTGGAACGCTTTTTGTTGTGTTTAGAATTCATACATTTGGATCAGCTTTTTCTTTGGAATATGTAGGACAATCCTCCATAGGTTCTTTAAAGGCCATCGTTTACTTGCTTTGATGTTGGTATTCAACACCAAAAAAGTTGACGTTAAGTTGTTGGGATATATTGAGGTGAACTGTGTGAGGTGTAACTACGGACTTTAGTTTCACTGCATTCTTTTTCTGTGTTATGCATTCTGCATTCTTGTAGGTATTTTATCAATGCTTTCTTGACAGATACTTTTCATCTCCTTGCTGCTTTGACCTTTCTTGGTATTATGTATAGGAAGACAATATGGTTGTGAACTTAATTTTTGCAACCGTGGGGATTATTTTTGTAATTATTACCACTCCACTTCTTGGCACTCAGTCTTGTGGAACCACACACTTTTGTACTTGTCGAACCTTTCACTTCTACCTTCTTCTTTGGATCACTTTTTGTTGTGTTTAGAATTCATACATTTGGATCAGGTTTTTCTTTGGAATATGTAGGCCAATCCTCCATAGGTTCCTTAATGTCACTATCTATAACATGAAATGATAACACACCTATTATGAACTTTGGATTGGCGAGTGGTGAAGTGAATATAATGTGCACATCAATAGAGAAGCATAGAAGATAATCATACTTATTTATCAATGAGGGTGGAATGTGATATGACTTGGATATCGCCTAAATCATGTGTTTTTGGAATGTCAATTTTGTAGTCTATTAGATTTCCTTATATGTGTTGTTTTTCTAAACATTGAATTTTTGTACTAAGAATGTCTATGTCATTTCTATATCGTACACCCATCCTCTAGTGGATTCCACTCTATCATGGAAACCATCAATATATACCATCTCAAGTGAAATTCGACCTTGCTCAAATTCTATGTCTCTGGGAGGTCTTGAATAAACTCTTCTAGCAGATATTTCAACCAACTCATCTGAATTCCTTAAGTGTATTGTTCAAATGCAAACTTCACCCCCACAATGAACTCATACTTCCTACTTTTTCAAAGCACTTTTCCTATCTAAACTTGTGTAGATAATCTTACGTCAGGATTAGTGATGGAATAAATCACCGTTCCTCTATGTACCATATTTCTAATAAGCCTCTTCTTCATTTCAGTCATAAATTTCTATAAATTTTGTAAGATATTCACCCTTGTGCAACAAACCTAAAATATTGTGGATGACATCAATAGTCATTGAGCATGGTTTATCCAACCATAAACAACCCCCGTGCATCCTAGGCCTCCAAAAAGTGTGTCAATCCATCACCAACAAACCCTAGCAATAATGCTATGGCATAATCATGTTAAATTTTTATGGTAATTATGGGTTTTCAAAGAATGTGCCCATATTTGTTGATTTTCAGTTGTCGGTGTGCACAGGTCAACCTAGAATTAGGTTTATTGTTGCCATGAACTCAAAAACTATCAAGAATTGGAGTTATAGTGTTGTTTACCACTATTTTGATGCACAACATGTTGTTTTTTTGGGAAAAGGTCTGCCTAGAAAGTGGCCAAAAATTGCCAAGATTTGATCTTCATTACTTTTAATCCTCATATCAAGTGTGCCATCAGCAAGGAGTAGTAGATCCAAACCCTAGGTCATATGCAACACTGAACAAGTGCACTATAAATGTAGACATCTAGAGATACTACAAGGAGTATTTCTCCATAGCTAAAGAGACAAAGGATTTGTCACACCAAACCCTGCAGATAAAACCTAGCTCACCACAAGCGCCATGAACAAGGTGTGTCATCATCAAGGACAAACCCTAGACAAGTTATAGGTCTCTCAAGCATGTGTGCCAATCCTCTAAGCTAAACCCTAGTCGAATTCTACACCTCCAACAAAAATGCGTCAACCCTCACCATCAAACTCTAGCCAAAATGTTAGGCCTCCAACAAGTGCGTCAAGCCTCACCAAAAAACCCAAGCCAAAATGGTAAGCTTCCAACAAGTGCGTCAAGAATCACCAACAAACCCTAGTAACAATGCTAGGGAATAATCATGTTAAAGTTTTGGGTGACCATTTGACCCTATGGGTTGGCCGTGACTGCTTTTCCTCCTCTTTAGCACGTGGTGACTGTAATTTCCTCCCCCTAGCAGGTCATGACCACTTTTGGAGCCCTTGTGGGCTAGGTTTATATGTGTTGACCTCCTACAAGTTGGTTATGACTATTTTGCCTCCTCTATAGCAGGTTGTGATTGTGATTTCCTCCTCTTTAGTAGGTCGTGTCTATTCCTTTTTCCCTATGGGATGGCGGTGATCGTTTTTCCCCCTCTTTAGTAGGACGTGACTGTTATGGAGTCCTTTTGGGTTGGGGGTGATTGTATTGCAATCGTCCTAGCAGACTGTGAGTATGTTTAAGCACCCTAGGTTTGGGTCGTGGGTTGTAT
This sequence comes from Pseudotsuga menziesii, assembly GCA_001517045.1. Taxonomy (NCBI): domain Eukaryota; kingdom Viridiplantae; phylum Streptophyta; class Pinopsida; order Pinales; family Pinaceae; genus Pseudotsuga; species Pseudotsuga menziesii. Next base: position 94,057 of record LPNX010498448.1, read on the forward strand.
AACCCCTCTAGGGCTAGGCCATGGACTATATAAGCCCTTTAGGGATGACCGTGGAATGTGGTGGTTCTTCCTAGCTGAGTCATGAACTGTTTGACATTCATTTAGTTGGGTTGTGATTGTTTTGTGACCACTAGAGTTGGACTGCACTTTCCCATTGCTGCAAGATTGTTACCATGTTCATATTTGGGGCTTTGTATGTAAACCTTGTCCTTCTTGCAGCCTCTAAGGTTGAGGGGTATTCACTCTTGGAGACTGAGATATCTTGTTGGATTTTGTACGTGTCTAACCTAAACCTACAACACTCTAACCCTCTCTCTCTCTCAAGCTATGACATCTATTCCTTTTAGCAGATAGTCCTTACAGCAACAATTGATAATTCCAAAGGTGTCTGAGTATAAGGAAGATCCACACTAGATCTAAACTAGCATCAACAAGGTGAGTCATCATCAAGGACAAACCATAAATAAGTTCTAGGTCTCTCAAGCATGTGTGTCATTCCTTGAAGGTAAACCCTAGTCAACTTCTAGGACTCCAACAAGTGTGTCAAGCCCTCACCAACAAACCTTAGCAAGAATGATATGGCATAATCATGTTAAATTTTTAGGGTAATTATGGGTTTTCAAAGAATGTGCCCATATTTGTTGATTTTATGTTGTCGATGTGCACAGGTCAACCTAGAATTAGGTTTATTGCTTCCATGAACTCAAAAATTGTCAAGAATTGGAGTTATAGTGTCATTTACCACTATTTTAGTGCACAACATGTTGTTTTTTAGAGCAAAGGTATGCCTAGAAAGTGGCCAAAAATTGCCAAGATTTGAGCTTCGTTGCTTTAATCCTCATATCAAGTGCACCATCACTAAGGAGTAGTAGATCCAAACCCTAGCTCATATGTAGCACTGAACAAGTACGCTATAAATGTAGACAACCAGAGATACTACAAAGAGTAGTGCTCCATAACTGAAGAGGAAAAGGAGTTGTCACACCAAACCCTATGGATAAACACTAGCTCACCACAAGCACCATGAACAAGGTGTGTCATCATTAAGAACAAACCCTAGACAAGTTCTAGGTCTCTCAAGCATGTGCGCCAATCCTCTAAGGTAAACCCTAGTTAACTGCTAGGCCTCCAAGAAATGTGTCAATCCTCACCAACAAACCCTAGCCAAAATGCTAAGCCTCCAACAAGTGCATCAAGCCTCACCAACAAACCCAAGCCAGAATGGTAGGATTCCAACAAGTGTGTCCAACATCACCAACAAACCCTAGAAACAATGCTAGGGAATAATCGTGTTAAATTTATGGGTGACCATTTGACCTTATGGGTTGGCCGTGACTTCTTTTCCTCCTCTTTAGTAGGTGGTGACTGTAATTTCCTCCTCCTAGCAGGTAGTGACTGTTTTTCCTCCTCTATAGTAGGTTGTGACTGTGATTTCCTCCTCTTTAGCAAGTCATGACTGTTCCTTTTTCCCTAAGGGATGGATATGGTTTTTTTTCCTCCTCTTAAGAAGGTAATTATTGTTATGGAGTCCTTTTGGGTTGGGCATGATTGTATTGCACTCCTCCTAATAGGTTGTGACAATTTTCAAGCCCTCTAGGGCTAGGTCATGGGTTGTATAAGCCCTCTAGGCTGGGCTATGGACTGTATAAGCCCTCTAGGTTGGGCTATGGACTGTATAAGCCCTATAGGGATGACCTTAGACTTTGGTGCCTCTTCCTAGCTGAGTCGTGGACTGTTTGACCTTCATTTTGATGGGTTGTGATTGTTTTGTGACCACTAGAGTTGGACTGCACTTTCCCACTACTGCAATATTGTTACTATGTTTATCTTTGGGTATTCTTGTGTAAACCTTTCCCTTCTTGCAGTCTCTAAGGATGAGGGGTATTCACTCTTGGTGACTAAGATATATTGTTTTATTACACAAGTCTCCCTAGAAATACGCAAAAAATAGCCCGACTTTGGGATTTGGTTCTTTTAAGAACCTAAAATATGGCCGAGCTTGATGATTGATTTGCCTGAAGTTTTTAAGGTGCCCCAAACTTCCCAAGAAGTGAGAAAATGTTGTTTGTTGGATTAAAATAATTTGCAATTAGGTTTGACCAATGTCTTCAGCAAAATCACATCATTATCCACAGTGATAGACCACTCCCATGAAGAAGGAACCAAATCTCGATCCCTTTAACATTGCTAAAGTAAAATTTCATTCCACGTGATCATAAAATTTCTCAGAATTAATTTTGATGAAGATAGTTGTTGTTCATGATATATAGCAGAGCTATTATTTTGGCATTGATGTTCTACCCTATGTATGGCGCATTTCCGTTTTACTTTTGAAACTTGTTGGATAGATTAATTGTTTAAACAACTTTCTATAGTTATGTACCTTCAGTTAGCAATTGAGTGATGATAGAGTTTATTATTTTGGTTATGCGGGCTTTGTACAAGTGGAGACATGGAGGTAAGTGATTGAATTATATCATTATTTTTATGGATATTTAAATTGTTAGAACATATTACTTTGTACTTTAATAACAATCTAATAGGATATGGCTAATCAATACTCTAATCATTTTGAAAAAAATGGTGAAAGCAGATTATGAAACAAAATAAAAAAAAATATGATTATGAAATTTTCAAAAAGAGTGAGTCAAAGTGATAAAATGGGAAAGAAAGGGACATGCATCTCAGAAGGTAAATATCTATAAATAGAACAATGTATTTCTTTATGCAGTATAATGCTTATTTTTGTTGTATGATGATGTTAGGCATATGTTTAATAACATTCTTGGCTACAGTTACAAAGAAGAGGAAAATACAAACAATAGCAAAGAAGATTACACCTTCTATGCATTTGAATGACTCTACTAGTCCTAACAAAGAAGGAAATGACAAATATATATTTTCCTCTTTTCAGGAGGAGGAGCAACATGAACAAGGTAAGCCCTTTAAATCAGATTTTTCTAGTTCTTTATAACTATAAATCTTATGATTAAGAAATCCATAACACCTGTATGTGCCCTTCTTTTATGGAAGATGTTCACAAAAAACCATGCCATATGGATAACAGTGTAGAAGGGGAAGATCCCTCGACACAAAAAGAGGTGTAGCAACATGAAGAACAAGGTAAAAACCTAATCTAACTCAAGCCTCTAACCCAATCAATTAACAAGATCAAAACAAAAAGTACTCACACATAAACAAACAAAAAAGAACAGAAGATTGAAAAAATATTTCAACAAAAAGGGACAGAATTTGAGCAAGAGGAAAATCAAATCTATCATCCAGAGGGATCTTGCTTTGGCCTCTAAATCAATGCAAGTCATCATGCAAAATAGTTGGCAGAGTTTCAACTAGATCCTAATATTGTAGAATGGTTCAGAAAAAACACATTATAGATATTAGAATGTGGGTGTAATCATGTAGTCTTTCTATATTTTGTTGTGTTCAGTCAATCCAAGACAATCAATTTCAAGGAGGATAGGTAAATCCCATGGCCAACAAGAGACCATTGGGTAGTAGAGAATGGAAGGGGATACTGTGCATATTGCTGAAGACACCAGTTTGGTATTTTGATATAGTATCCACATCCATATGTAAGAGGTTTCAAGTTCTAACTAAAAAGACATTGACAAATAAGTTATTGTATGGAAAAATACCCAATGCATAGGATTCTCATAAGTCACTATGAATGCATAAATTATCCACATGCAAGATATTTATTTTTCACTCTAATCCTTGAAAATTTTCATCATTAATTTTCCAAAAGCAAAAAAACCCCAGTAAGCAAAAATAAAATGAGTTTCTTGTTTACCATACTGGAAAATAACAAATATCAAGCTTACCTCACCAGCAAGGCAATATTTTGCACAGTCAATAGCATGACACAATGTTCTGCCAATACTTTCCTTCATCCAAAATATATTAGAAAGATAAGTACAACCAATATGCTTGGTTGCACTAAACAATTTCAAAAAGTTGATTGTAAAATTGTTGGTTGGAACTAAGAAGATGGTATGATATTATATTTTAGAAGCAAGAAATGTTCTTAAGCTTGGAAAAGAGGGATAGAATACATAATCAAGGATACCAAAATCCTTCCTGGAAAAACAGAGTTAGCTTCAGTTTTAAAACATATCAACTTTAGTTATTTAGAGGGAGAGATTACTTTATATCTCTCATGGAACTTCATTAAGAACAAGGTAGAATATGCTTCTTATTGGTTAAGGAGGATTATTGTAAATCTAGGCATCATTTTCAATGATATCTTGAACGAGAAAGGAAACAGGGTAATTTAGAAGCAAGAAAAAAATGCAAAGTTGAGTTCTCTTCCTTGTGTGGTTGAGAACACTTGCAAAGGTCAAGCTGATTTCCAGAGAGCAACACCATAGTTTTAGGGGTGAACCATCATATTGAAGAACTCAAACTTCAATTTATGGCTGTGAAATCAATGTATTGTGACCAAGGAAGGTCGTAATCTCACTAATACTTAGTATTGTTGCTTATGTTGGATCGTACTTCCTTTGTTGGGTTGTTATGCTTATTTGCTGGAGTGAATCTATATGCCCGGTCCTCATTCCCAGTGTTGGAGGAGTAAAGAAAGGACCATGGACTAGAATTTTGCTGGGTTATTGACTGTATAGGTTGTGTATTAAAATTTGGGTGGATTTACTATAAGCTGGGTAGATTTCTACTAGGTTTATTCACTATAGGATTAGATGATTTAGTGCTATGTTAGAAATTAGGAGCTAAACATTATTGTTGTGGGCATCATTTAGAGAATAGCAGGTATTCAAGGAGCTAACTATGGGCATTGTATATTGATTGGTTTGATTCTCTATATATGGGTATATTATGAGTGCTTGAACTACAATATTGTACCATCCAGAAGGATATAAATCATCAACAAGTGGATTTTTTTCCTTGCTGGTCTATCAGGTCAACATATTGCATTTTAGTTTATTTGCAAACTTAAACTCCTAGCTATTGATTGAGATAAATTCTATCTTTGGAGCATTTTATATCTATTGTTACAATTATGTACATATCAAGCCATTTTGTTATTCCTATCATCCTATATCCTTCGTATGAAACATAAAAACCCCAAACAACAAACCAAGAATGAAAACAACAAAGTTTTTGAAAAAATTCCCAAACTACAAAATCTAGATAAACAATAGTGATGAAGGAATTTTTTAAGCATATTAGGGAGGGAACATTACATGGAAGGATCGGCATTCAATTGAAGGAAAAGCTCTCAACAAATTTAGAAGATGAGCGTTAAATGATCATTTTTTTAAAAGATACCCATATGGTCCTCACTTTCTTTCAATCATCAAAATCTATAATGCTTGGTTAACATTGAACAATGGCAACTATAGCTAAAAAAATTTCTAACATGAACATATAGATAATGAACTAGATAGTATGAGAACATACAATAATACATATATTCTATTATAATACATACAATAAGACACTTAGTCCAATGGATTCTTGATGTATTGGCAAAAAAAACTAAGTGGATAAATACATTCTTATAGAAAAAATTAAATCCAAATATGGATGCTTGCATTGATATATTTTGAAGCATTGAGGTAGAGATTGCCAAGCCTTCTATTTTAGGTAGTGCTTCAAACAACTGGTTTGATTGTAGAAATATTTTTAAACTGAGAGGGATGCTTAAGTCCCACAGAATTTGTTAAAAACAAATATAGATTGGGTATAGTAGGATAAATGAATTTCACTCTTTGATCAAGTTCTCAATTATATATTGCAAACATTTATGAAATCATATCTACATTTTATCTCTATGGGGGTTTAAAATTAGTAGCATATATACAAGTAGTTGTGATGAATAAATTCCACAAATTAGCTGGGGTTTTGTTTGCAAGGTGTTATAGTCGAAGAGAATATGGAAAATATAAAGTGAATACAAAATCATACAATAAATTTTATTAAGTAAACTTTCAACCAATTTGTTAAGAAAATGTAAGTTTTATAGTTCAATGATAGATTTGATAATATTTTACAAGATATTTTAATTTTGTGAAATATTCGTCAAAATATTTACAAGGTTTTGTATTTTTTTCAAATATTCGCCATAATTTTACATGTTTTTATAATTTCATGAAATATTCTCCCATATTTTACAATATCTTATAATTCAGTGAAAGAGTCGCCAAAAATTATATATGCCTATTATATTATTGATAAAATAACCTTCACAATTATCCATATATCAAGGAGATATTTTCCCATTTATTATACATATAAATTTAGGGGGGGTTCTTAAAATTTCCCCTAACCTCATCGGTGAAGAATCCGAGTAGAAGGTTCCAACACTCAAGGTTTTATGGACCAAAAATCATCAAATACATGAGAAAGCTGAGTTTGCATTGTGACAGAGCTTCAAATGGGATAGGAATGTATTGATGATAGAACTGGTCTGGATTGGGCCATAGCACTAATCTATAAAGAGTTTCCTAGTGCATTCAAGGGATGGAACAATGACAACGACAAATGATGTCGTTCTTGGGAAAACACAGTTAGTGAATGAAACATCATCGCAATCAACTATTACCTGTCGAAGGGAATGTTCTTTCAAAGGTATATTTGTAATGGATTCCTATATATTTCATCAAAATAATGTTTCTCTAGGAATGGTTAGCTTATTTCAAGGTCTACCAAATGCACAACCCACATAACCTAAAATTGGGGATTAAAGGACAATGACCATGTCAAATCTCTATGTATGGGAAAGCAATTGAATAAGGCATTGGGTTTTATAGACCAATGAATGTTTAATTAGACACCAATACATGTGTCTCTGTAACGAAGTGTTGTAGCAACATATTTGAGCTTAAAAAACTCCATACCAAAATGAAAATGAGTGGAGTTCCCCAAAATTATTACTTGGGAACTAGGCTTGTATGTATGTTTTCCAAATTCCGAAGTTTAGAATATGCACGCAAAGTGTTTGACAATATTTATGAACCAAATTTTCTCTCTTGGAACTCTTTGACTAGAGAGTATACCAAACTTGTGATATGTAAGGATGTTATTTATCTCTATCATAAGATGAAATTATCAGGCATTCAGCCTGGTAATTTCATGTTTCTAGAAATGCTCAAGGCATGAGCGGGTATGTTAAATTTGTGTGCAAGAGGGTGAATCTTTGAAGCTCTTCTCACAAATTCAAGTAGACATCATGAGGGAAAACTCACTTATGGTCTCTAGTATTTTTCCTACATGTGTCATTTATCAAACTTAGAACAATGCAAGAAGATTCATGATTATATAACTAGCAGTGGATTTGCGTCAGATGTTTTTTGTGGGAAGTGCTTGTAGACATGTATTCCAAATGAGAAGAATAGAGAATGCAGTTCATGTTTTTGAAAAAAATTCTCATAGAGATATGTTCACATGGAATTCCATGATTGAAAAATATGCGCAGAATGGGCTTGATGATGGGCACTGAATTTCATGTATAAATTGCAGTTGTCAAGTATGAAACTTAATTTGGTCACTGTTAAGAGTGTGTGTTTTGTATGCACTAATTTGGTGGCTCTGCAACAAGGAAATGAAATACAAGGGTTCATAATCAAAGGTGGCTTAGGATCTGATGTCAATTTAGGTATATATATTTTAGTTATGTATGGAAAATGTGGAAATATAATAAATGCTCACCAAGTATTTGATAGAATTTCTCAGAAAGATGTGGTTTTGTGGAATGCAATAATTTCAGGAGGTGTTATGCATGGATACAACATTATAGCATATTAAATGAAGGTTGGAAATATTTCAGGAGCATGATTCATGATTATGGCATGAAAAATACTATGGATCATTACACCTGCATGGCAGATAATCTTAGTCACTTTGGATGTCTAAGTGAGGCACAAAACTTTATCAACAAGATGCCACTTGAACCTCATGTGTGTGCTTTGGGATATTTACTTGTGCCTATAGAATGCACGGCAATATAGATTTAGCAGAGCATGTGGAAAAACATATTTTTGTTCTTGAACCCCAAAATGTTGGAAATTATGTGATTTTCCAAAAACATCTATGCTATGGTGGGTAGAGGGGATGATATTGCAAAGGAGACAAATCACATCTGCATGTAGAGGTGATCTATGCCATGTTAGATATCTTGTTTGGGCATATGAAAGATGCAAGGTATGCATCCAACATGAAATTTGTGTTACAAGATGTGGACAAGGATTATAAGCGACTTGTTCTTTATGGCCACAATGATAAGCTTGCTAATTTTTAGGGGATTATAAATACATTCCTAGGGAGGATATCTATTTAGGTGATAAATAACCTTCACATGTATGGTGATTGCCACAATTCCACCAAGTTTATCTCCAAATTTGTAAGTTGAGAATTTTTAGTTAGAGATACCAATCACTTCTGTTACCACTCAAACTAGAAGTCCTTTCAAATAATATTAAGTATGTCTTATGGTAGTGATGGTAAGAATACGAGAGAGGATAGATCCAATGTCACCACAACCTAACTTCTCAACTTCTTCGAGTAACTCCTAAACCCAAGGTAGAGTCCCTAATGGAGGAATGGCACTTGCAAACACCAACATCATTGCAAATACCATTCAACAAGACTTATGGATAACGTCAGAGCCCTATATGGAGTAACCATTGAATAAAAAGACATATGAAAGGATTTAATTTAATCTACCAATCAATATCAATAAATATCACCACTTCAATACACTTCACAAATCCCAATGTGGGGTTTCACACTTCCCAAGGCGCCACCTAAGAAAAGTGTGATATGAAGGAGAATGATCTAGCGACCTAGGGAACACTTGATGGTCCAATAAGAACTACAAAAACCCTGTAGAAACCCTAATTTAAGAATTTTCATGTTTCCCAATGCACTAGGTCAAATTGGGATGCCCTCAAATATCTATGGATAAATCCACTACGGTGAATTTGATGGGGGGATCATAATTATTAAATTGAAAATATTTTGTGTTTTTTGAAGTTATCTAAATTTTTAGGTTTTCCCAACAATACTATATTTTTAGGTTTTTCTATATATAAAAATCCATGTGAAATAAAAGGCATGTAAATTGATAAAAGAGAGATAGATTTATAGAAAACATAGGGCATATGATTCTTGTATCAATCCCCTTGGCATCGAGATATTGATACCAATATCCCTCTCTTAGAATGGATTTCAATACTTGCAATTAGGGCATCAACTAACAACCACAAGAGTTAGGAAGAAGAACCTAATTAGGGCAAGTGAAGAAGTCCAAGGCCTAATAACAATGTAGAGATCCTATGAAAGGAAGGTCTCCTCATGCAAGGTTAACAAAATACAAACAAGAAACCCTAACACTTCATGATAATGCACCATAAAAATACCATTAAACTAGGTTAGAAATATAACTTACCAACATTTAGCAAAGTCGAGCAAGAGAACCCCCTCACTCACCTTTGTGCTTGAGCTATTGCAACCATTCTTTAGCATCAACCAATAACATGTGTAAAAGAAAACCTAGAACTTCATCCAATTAACCTTCAAGCAATAAAGATCATCCAAAGAGAGTTGGGATAGTATCAAGAGCTCCAATAAACTAGGATAAATAGAAAATATCTCATGATTAACCCATATCTTATTGTGTTTTTATAATGAGAGGGAAGCACTATTTATATAAGACTAGCCTCACCTAACTTTAAGTTATGATCCTACAAGATAATGTGAAAATATAACATTTGGCATGGTCACCCACAATTTTGGGGCTAACCCACTCATAACAACATAATAATAATAATAACAATGCAATTAGGCTCCACCAAGTGTTAGGTGTTCCAAAAGGAAGATGACATGCCCCAACTAACCCCAACAAATGTGTTCCCTAAACACCCTCCTTATTTATCCTTGTAGGATTATTCTATAAGTTGTAGGGAACACTTTCCATGTGAGGATTTTTATATCACAAAATAGGTCCAAGTGAGAAAATAAGGTGTGTTAGATAGGGAACACAACCCTTTACAAAGTGATATCTACTTTTACATGGAAAATAAATGTGTGTGGTCATGTGTCTAATTGATTATCCCCATAAGTGAACCAACCCCTATATGGAGAGAACCTCCTAGAAGTGGAAATCAAGAGGACTGATCCATGACATGAGTAGGGGAATTTATCCCTAAATCAACACTGTACTAAAAAATAAGCCTTTACATAGTAAAAAATAACCCCTCACTCTATTGGATATGTAGGGAATGTTGCAGGTACTCTGAACCGTAATATTTTGCTTCAATTGTGAGATATTCGCTCTTGTCAGGAGTGTATGAGAAACTCCTAGAATATTCTAGGTATCTGTAGACCTACATGCACATCTAACAACCAATACATTAAATGCATTGAAGGCAGACACTTCCATCCTGCCTTATTCAAAATGAAATGTAGTAAAATCAAAATGTGATAACAAGTGTAATGAATAGGTAATAGTAAATGTTGAACTCAAATGAAACTATACCTGCCTATCCTAATTATGATAATGAAAAAAGGTCAAGTGAAATCATTGTTGAAATATTGTAACTTCGAAGAATATTCTATATGTATTTCTTTGTGGTCCCCGATGGTCCTACCGGAAGAATCACTTGTATTACTTTGTACCCCGATGCTCCTAATCGGAAGAACTAATAAGAGTCATGAGGAAGTCCCCTCTAATTTTAAAGGTGGGTCATTAGCACCCCAGTGTGGTTACTTGAGCCTACATGTGTAACTTGAGCCTACATGATTAACTTGAGCCTACATGACAGATGAGTTAACTTAAGTGAACGGATGAATATAAATAGAGGTGTAGTGCTCCTCATTTGGAACACACACACACACTTGTGTAGTGCATTAGTGGAGAAGAGAATTAGCTGGAGAAGGTGGAGGATCAGGATTTGATCTCCTTGCTGGTTTTATCTTTTATCTTTTATCTTTTTGGGGCATCTATATTAAGGAAGCTTTTGCTGGGTTTTTCCCTTTAGGGTTTTCCCAGGATAAATCTTCGTGTTCCTTTTGTATGGTTGTGCTTGTCTATCTTTCAGTGATCCTGTTTATATGCTTTTGCTATGAAAATGAAATGAAGTACTGATGTCTTAGCCAAGCATATGAAAATTTAACAATCATACCACCTATGTAACCATCTAATTATATTTCCATATTTTCTTCCTTTGTCCTTGGAAATAATCCAAGACAAAACCACATCAAGGATGAGCTAAGTACCTTCCATTATCTTCGTCTGAATGGAACTGGAATGATGGAAAACCCTGGGAAACTATAAGCCTTAAAAATGTTGTCATGGAGGATGGTTACTTTTGTAAGCTTTATCTATCCATGTTTGCATTAGGATCAAGTATAAATTTTCCCCATCATATATATGTTATGTGAAATGTGTCTATATGGAATGGGTCATCTTATATTGAACTCTATGAACCACTTTCCAAGATAAGGCCAACTGTAATATATACTTGTATTTGTTCAAACATTATTTTGGACATGCAAACACTTCCTTGAACTTTCTAATAATCTTTCCAATATCAATAATATTTAAAAAATTTAAATGATCCATACCTTCAAGTTTTAAGAGAAAAGATAAATAACAAATATCATGACAAGGAGAAGTAAATACTATATTTTCCCACTTACTTGCTTGGGTTTTGTTAAAATGCATCATTGAAAACTTACTAGTATTGGATAGAAATGGTTTCTTATAATATGCAACACTTCTTGAAAGATATTTTTGGGAATAATAATCATGTCCCACCCTAGGAGAGGGTAAACCCATTAGCTCAATATCTACAAAGGAAGTCTCTGTATGAATTCCTACACCGTACTCAATGTTGGGTGAGCAAATCTTAACCAAATCATGAGAGATCTCATCAAAGATTGGTTTCTCAAATCCTTTCAACCTTTCATTTTCATTTTTACGGGTAAAATATATACGGTTATCATCTTGAATAACAACAAGAATCAAATCCTTAGGTTCTTCATCATCAAAATAAACTAAGAAACGGTTAACTTAATCATCGTGAATGGATGACCAGGATAGTCAAACCAAAGTATGAGATATCTAAAAGGTATGTCTTCCCAGCTCTTCAATATTTACATTTCTCTCACTGGAAAACTCATATATGGTCTCTCCATCATCATCATGTGCATTATCATATTTGTTAAAAGCATATTTAATCACAACAAGATCCTCAAACCTATTATCTTCAGCATGCTAGTTTTTCTTTATATTTGATTAGTTTATCTAGGATATTTATCTGAAAGAATAAAAAGTACAAAAAGATGCATAATATATAAAAGATACAGAGACACAAATATTTTCACTGGGGAAATCATAAAGGAGAAAAACCCGCAAACTTCCTCAGAATAGTAAGATGATCAAAGGCAGTAATAAGAAGTATTTAGTAGCTATCTATCTCTCCTCCTCTCTCTCTCTCTCTCATGTGAAATTGAGAGTGTGAGGTGTGTATAAATGAGGGAGAGATCCTACCTATTTATACCCTTTCAAGTCACTTCCCAAACATAATATTGGGGCCCACATGTCTTCCCTAACAGGGTCGACTTCTGCCAGAGAGAATCCAAATACACATTACATGATGTTACACTGGGGACTATTCCCACAACTTACAATGGAGGTTGTACGTACCTCAAGGTCTAGACACAATTAAGACATCTTGCAAGAGGGTAAACACATCCCCAATGGGGGTACAACAACATACAATGATAATATACATCCGAATATCTTCCGAAGTTACAAATACATCAACAAAATAAACCCAATTTCATTGATTATGTATTCAATATCGTTCCTAATGGATATTAATACTTATTCATATTGATTCAAATCTGTATAAAAATTTGGCTCCCTAATCCATACTAAATTTTTCTTCTTCTATGAATGGAAGTAAAGGCTCATAGACTTCTTCTTTAAAATATGTGCAACTAGAGGGATTAGAATCAATATTGTTAGGTATTGAAGAATCATATATTGGTGGACCCATGAACTTGCAATAATAATCATATCCAAGGATCCTATTATTTTCCTCCAATAGTCCCAATATATCATAAGAAACTGGACATGAGGGTAAGAATAACTCACCATTTTCTTCAGTTTTTCAATTTATTCAACTAGGGATTCTTGGTCTTCATTTATTTCAGCACAATAATGTTCATTTTTAGAAGAACCTCCCCTTTCATCCATACGTCCTAGGATGTAATTGACAAGATCCTAAACAACAATTTCTGCAAGCAAGGCTTCTGAGGCTTGATATTCATCATGAACTTCTTTAGCAAGGATTTCTTCATGATATTATGGGATCTTCTCAATAAGATCCACATGTTCTTCCTTATTGAATAATCCCTTTGCGTAATGGACATGATGCATCCATCTCTTACATTTTTTTGGACACCAATAGCTACAAAATGTCTATATCACTTCTATAAAAGAGGATATTTTTCCTTTGGCTAGGATTCCAAACCAAGCATGGGCCTTTCCTTCTAGGTGAAGGGAGAATAACCTCATGTAGACATATTCTTCCTTAATACCATGTTCTAGATCCAATATCATAAACTTCTTGACATGGTCCTCGACATCATCATCATAATCACAAAAAGAATACTAGAATGCCTCTGGTAACTCATCTGAATACCTCGGTAGGTTTGATAAATCAAGAGGAGAAAAACACACTTCAATTTATACAAAATCCGACAAAACAGAGTCTTCAAGATCCAAACCTAAAGTGTCTTCTTTGATTTCTTCATCACAGATGTTCTCCTGGATCTTTCCTTGTACATGGTCAATCAAGTCCTTCCTCGCATATTCATACACATTGGGTTCCCACTCTTTGTTGAATTCCTCAACCAAATTCACAAGTGAGGAAAACCCATTAGGAGGGAGATCTTTATACCAACCTCTAACATCTTGATTATTCTCAAAACCAAACACAAATGACTTCATTCTAACATTCTAAAATAATATTGGATTTCACAAGAAATCCCTTGAACATCAAGATATGCACTGTTGTTGCATACTCATACTTTGGAAGGATCATTTTCCCATCATTATAATTATCCAACTAATGTGTATATCCCAGAATGCATAAGAAATCCAATGTATCAAACCAATGATGGTACATTCATACTTCATCAAAGAATTCCATATCGTATTTTGATGTTTCCTTGAATTGCACTTTTTTTTTACTTTTTATCAATGGAGTAACTAGATAGGACCTTGTTGGAGTATTGGTACACATGCATGGTATAACCGCCGCACCTTTGGGAATATAAAAATGTGGACTAACCACCACTCCTGACGATAGGGCCTTATTCTTGGTTTCAAATTTTCATCAAAATATGTAGGTTTTGGTGTAACAACAAACCTCACATGTTATCAAAGCTGAGGTCTCAGGCTCAATTCCCCTGAGCTACACCAGAGGGGGGTTGTTGGAGTATCGGTACAACCACATGGTATAACCGCTACACCTCTGGGGATATAAAAATGTGGGCTAACCTCCACTCTTGACAATAGGTCCTTGTGCTTGCTTTCAGATTTTCATCAAAATATGCAAGTTTTGGTGTAATGACAAATCTTACAGACTTGCAGGTTTAGCTCTTAAAATAATCCTATCAAAGTATAAAGAAAGAACTTACCTCTTATATCATCCTAGTCCTTGTAGGGTACTTATTTTTTATTTTCGTCAGTCGGAGACGCCAAGAGAGACTTCTCAAGTTAGATCAACAAATCTCACTTAAGTGTAAAACAAGAATGTACTTGAACCACACGATAGATGTTGGATGTATCTGAATAATTCAACTCGAGAATCTGTCATCAATGTAATGTTGTCACTTTCCCTTTGAGTCCCTGACAATAAAACCAAAAGTGTTACCACTCAAACTAGTAGTCCTTTCAAATCATATTAAGTATGCCTTGTGTTAGTGATGGTAAGCATATGAAAGGGGCTAGATCCAATGCCACCACAACCTAATTCCTCAACTTCTTTGAGTAACTCCTAAACCCAAGGGAGAGTCCCTATAGGAGGAAGGACGCATGCAAACACCAACATGCCTGCAAATAACCTTCAAAAATACTTATGGATAAGTTCAATGCCCTATATGGATTCAAATATGCATAATAAAGACACATTAAAGAAGTTAATTCAATGTACCAATAAATATCAATAAATATAACCACTTCAATACACTTCACAAAACCCGAGGCAGGGTTCCACACTTCCCAAGGCACCATCTCATAAAAGTGTACTCTAAAGGGGAGATGATCAAGTGACCTAGGGTACACTTGATGGTCCAATCAAAACTACAAAAACCCTGCAGAAACCTTAATTTAAGCAATTTCATGATTCTCAATGCACCAAGTCAAAGTGGGATGCCCTTATATATTTGCAAATAAATCTAGTAGGGTGAATTTATGGGTGGACCAGAATTATCAAATTGCAAATATTTTTTGTTTTTTTAAATTTATCTATTTTTTATGGTTTTCCCAACAATATTAGATTTTTAGGATTTTTCAATATATAAAAATGTATGTGAAATAAAAGGCATGCAAATTGATAAAAGAGAGACATATTTGTTGAAAATATAGGGCATATGATTATTGTCGCAATCCCTAGGGTATTGAGATATCGAGCCTAATTCGGGAAAGCGAAGAATTCCAAGGCCCTGTAGCATTGGAGAGCTCCTATGGAAGGAAGGTATCCTCATGAAATTTTAACATTCTATGAGAAAGAAACCCGAGCACTTTAGGATAATGCACCATAAAAGCACCATTGATCTAGGTTAGAAGTATTACTTACCAACATTTAACAAATATGAGCAAGATAGTGCCTTAGGTCACCTTTGTGCTTGAGTTATTATAACCATTCTTTAGAATCAACCAATAGCATGTGTAAAAGAAACCGTAAAACTTCGTCAAATTAACCTTCTAGTAATAAAGATTATGCAAAAAGAGGTGTGCATAGCATTAAGAGCTCCAATAAACCAAGAGAAATAGAAATATCTCATAATGAACCCATAGCTTCTTCTGTTTTTACAATGGGAGGGAGGCTCTATTTATATAAGGCTAGCCTCACCTGGTTTTAAGTTATGATCCTATAAGATAATGCGAAATTATAACACTTGTATTGCTCACCCACAATTTGGGGGCTAAACCACTCATAACAACATAAAAATAATATTAATAATGCAATTAGGTTACACCAAGTGTTATGTGTTCCAAAAGGAGGGTGTTATGCCCCAACTAACCCCAACATATGTGTGCCCTAAACGTCCTCCTTCATTATCCTTGTAGGATTCTTCAATAAGGAAGTACAATTTGTGAGTAACATAGCCCAGGGGAGGGGGGGTTTAATATCACAAAATAGGTCTAAGTGAACAAATAAGGTGTGCTAGATAGGGCACACAACCCTTTACAGAGCGTTATCACCTTTTACATGGAAAATAAATGAGTGTGGTCATGCACCCAAGTGATTACTCCCCCAAGGGAACCAATGCCTATAGGGAGAGAACATCCTATAAGTGGAAATCAAGAGGACCATCCATGACATAATTAGGGGTATTTAGCCCCAAATCAACACTCTACTAAAAACTTGGAATTTATATAGTAAAAAATAACCCCTCACTTGATTGAATCTGGAGGGGACGTTGCAAATCAAGTTCCATCGTTTTAGGGATGGAATTTTCTCTTGTTGATATTACTCATGATGATAATTCAAAACAATGATTATTTAAGTTAGTTATTAGCCATAAGTTGTATCCAGGCGGCTTAAAGCTCATCAATGGTGGAAGGGAAGGCCTTCCTAATTGGCGAGGTTGGGTGCATGCTACATAGAAGTACAGGGACCATCATAATCCAAGGTAATGAGAGGAGGTCAGTTAGATCACAATGAGGGTTAAGGGAGCTATTGAATTAAAGGTAAAAACATGGGACTACAAAGCCCACAAATAACAAATAATATGCCCTATATGTGAAAATAAAAAAATGGTTGCTTTGGTGAAGGTACAAAGGAACAACTGCAAACAACTTAAGGAACTTTGGTGCAATTTAAATTTCTTGGGAGATCACAACTTTTCATTACTTTCTTGAGCTATGGAAAAATATGGATTGTAGAATGAGGGGAAAAGCAACATTCCATTGGTTTCTCAGACTTACTAGTAAAGAAAAGGTGATATAAAGGGATAACAAGTAGAATGGATAGTGGGTAAAAGTGCAAACGACATTCTTCCATATACAACAAACCATATTTAGTCCTTTGAGGTAAAGGCTACTTACAATAAAAGCAAATATTAAAATTAAACATAGAAGAATCTAAAATGGCCTCCCTACAGAAGAAATTACAAAAATTTTGATATACTACATGGATTTTGTCTATATGTATTTCATTTCATGTATATGGTATAATAAATTTACTTATCTCGTATCAATTTCCATATTCTAACTAGTAAATACAATGCAGTCGAGGAAATGGGGTATTCTAGACCAAAAGTGGCACCTCCTCATCGATTATTTCTATATTTAGATTGTAATTTTTTTCTTAGAGAAGCCAACACAAAATGCATTTATGTTTCTCTCCAAATCAATGTGCAATAAGAAATACATTTGCGATGGCCTCCAACTCATTGTGCAACAAGAATTGCATTAACGATGCCCTCGAATTCATTACGCAGTTGCTTATTAATTCAAGCTTTAGCAAATTCATCCAGAATTCCAAGAAGCTCTCTATTTCCAAAACTCTCAACAATGCCACTAAGTGCATGGTCTATAACACTGCTTTGTTAGGGATTTTCTCTTAAAACATAGAGGGGGATATCAATCAAGTGTTTCTTAATCAATTGTATACAAAGAAACATAATATTCTCAAAACAATTGGGGATAATTTTTTAGATCTCTAATCTTACCCTTGGTTCAAAGTTGGAGCTGCAATTTTTCAGCACTATGGTTGTTTGTTAAGGATAAAGGACAAATTTTATTCCAACAATGATTGTAGTATGTAGTCAACAAAGTGGAAAAGGAAGGAATATAGTCCGTGGACCTGTTAGCCATAGGAATTACAAGACATGGGTAGAACCCGGCAAAAGGGAAGAAATACTTTAACCTCCCTCTCCTCATTCTTCTAATATTGCATGCATGATGTTTGACTAAAGAGCATGTGAATATTGTTTAATGCATATTTGATAAGTATGCATGTGATTATGTTTGATTTTTCTCATGTTAGTAATAGTGCATAGTTCAACATGATGACTTAATTGGTAAATGTCGAGTGTAGAAAAGGAAAACTTTAATGCTTTAGCATGAAAATGTTGAAATGTCACATAGATAGTTTTTTAATAATGATATGATAACATGTGCAACAATGGGTGACATTGTAAATTCGATGTGTTTAAAATAAAATTCTTGTGTGCTAAAGAAAGAAGAAGCAAGTTTTTGAAATTGTTTCATAGAAAACAAGAAGATCAACAGTTGTTCGTAAGAAATATTTCAGAAAGAAACGTGAGAAACCCTATAAGGTTGGTGTTGGTTAGGTAAACTTCGTAATATGATTTCCAAACTAAAAAGGTAATATTTTTACACCCAAAAAGGAAATTAATCTAGGTAATAATTTTCCTTAATTTGATTGATAATTGATTAATTTTGATGTTGAATATGTGCTCATGGCTGAGAAAGTAAAGATTATAATCTTTATGCATGTGCATGAGCTGATAATTGAAGTTTTTTCATTATGGATTTCATTTTGAAAGTGTTTTTTATGAGGCCATGGTAAATTGGAAAGGAACCATAAATCACTACATAATTACCCATAGGTCTCCTTGTTGGAAGGACATCTAAGTTGCAACATTTTTGCTAACATTGAATACACCTAAAAGGGAATGGATGCATTCCTTGCGTTATGTCCAAGTGGAAAGGAAGGAAACTAGGTGGTCAACTAAGTGTCAAGGAGAAGATTGGGTAGTGTGCTAGAGTGTTGGGTACAAATTTTAGTTTTCAAGTTGGTGTGATAACATCTTTTTCCACTTTGTATGCATATATGTCCATGTTGGCCTTATTTATGATCTTTGCCCTCTTGCAGACCCCCTTTCCCAATTGTGGATCATTTAACTTTTATTCCTTCTTATAAAATCCCCTAAAAATCCTTTTTGCAGCTAATATGTGCCCTATATATGAATAGCCTATGTATATCTATCCTGCTAGTGTATATCTTGCATTTGTATCTATTTAAGGGTAAACAAATACATTTTCAATTATTTCTCGAGAAAAGTAAAGCAGGATTCCCTGGTTATAACTTCTCTTTTCTTGTTAGTAACTACCCCAACTTGTTTAACTACCTATTTAAAAGTATAAAAGAGGCTTAAGTGAATAAGAAAAGGGGGAGGAGATTACCAAAATCATCATCATATTGTAATTTTTCTCTTAGAATACACAAACCCTAATATTGTATATTTAAGCTTTTCTCATATCTGGAAATCTACATTTTCATCACCCTTCATTCTTTATCTAGTCGGAAAGTCATTGTCTTTATTTCTTGGACTTTGCCTAAGTGAAGCACGAAGAAGAGTTGCAAGTGTATGGACCGGGTGGAGGGAGCCATACTCCAATTTTAAAACAATGTTGCAATAGGTTACATGTGAAATGATTATTGTATTTGTTGTTATTATTTATAAATATCTCGCTTTTCTATCCAAATTATTGCGTTAATTTTAAGTGCTTTTATCATAAAACCCTAGTTATTTAATGCATTAATTTGAACATTTACAATCAATTTTTTTTAATATATTTGTATCCATCTACTATTGTCCTTTTGTTTCTATCTTGTTTGTAGGTGATTGAGGTAGCATTGCGACAAAGGGATTCGAGAAGTGAAACTTCATCAAATGTTGCACCACATGCTAGTTACTTGATCTTCTAGTTCAATTATATGTTGGATATAAGTTTGTGATTGGTTTTCTTTCTTTTGGGGCTGAGGGTTATCTTTAGGCTATTAATATGTGATGGTTATAAGACAAATCCATTAGGGGACTTTTCCCAGAGACATGTGATGTATTGAGATGTATGCAAGGGCTGATGTGAATTTTTATAGATGTTTATTGATGTGTTATGTTTAAGTGCATGTACTCAGATGCTGATGTATATGGTGTTCTATTAAAAATTCCAGGAATGGGTGACAGCATGGAAGAAAAACTAAACAAATGTGCATGATAAGAAAAATGGTGAAGAAAAATATCGTAATAAAGGAAGGATGATCATGAATGGGTGAAATAATCAACTCAATTGGCATAATGCACCAATTTACTTGGTATCATCAGAGATATCGATGACAAAAATGCAGGTATGAGTTAAAATATATCATATTGCACTGTATTAAAGGAATTATATGCATATTCATTTCTAGATATGATATGATATCATGTTTATGATATGCAATGTTATTGAATGCTGCCCAAGATGGTTATATGGAAGTAGTGAACCTTATGGTAATAGTGAATGTGATCATGCATTCATGTTTATAATGAGCCATGCTATGTTATGTGGGTATCACAAATTATGTTATGTTTTGTTGAATATGAAGTAATAGCCAAATAATTTTAATATTGTAAGTGCCATCTAAGCTAGTATCACATAATATTGAAGTATAGTTGATATGAAAAGAATGAAGTTCCATACATGCATCCAATGGCCTTCTTACATGTGTTGACATTTGTATTGTAACCTTCTTGGAAACATTGAAGAGAACGGAGAAGAAAGAAATGGTATAACTCTAGTGTTGTGTTGGAAAGAAGAGTAAGGTGTTCAAATGGTCAACAAGAGAAGGGGGTGGTTGGATAAGATGTTGAGGCATTGGATCAACCAACTCATTATGGTGGAGATAAATATCATGAATTCAAGGTGTGTTTTGTGACGGGGTTGTAACTAAAATAAAGATTGAATTAATTAAATTAAATTAATGAATTAAAAAATAATAATGAGATAAATGAATCAATAAACTAATTAAACCTCCCTCACATTAATAAATTAAGCAAGAGGGGGAAGGAGAAATCCGACAAAACTGATGAACTAATCCACCTATAATGATAATAAAAACTACAATAATAATTATAATAATAAATGTGATTTAAAGTGTGTGTAAATGTATGCATATTGGCACATGTGTTTTATTGCATCATGATTATGCATCATTGATGTGTTTCATTTTCACTACAAATAATTTGTTGAAGTGATCATGTTGTTGATAATTATTTGCAATATATTGTGTATATCGGGAAAAGAAGTATGCATGAGTAGTCACGTGTATGTGACTACATGAAATCTCTATCAAGAGAGAGTAAAGCTAAAGAATGAACTTGTGAATACGGATGTAAAAGTTGATCCTAAAAGTTGGATAGGAAAAGGGAGGAATTTGTTGCCTTGAATCTTGAATTATGTTGTCTTGATCACCATGAGTTCACTTTATTGTATGTGAAATCCCTTGGCTAGGATGGATCACCCAAGGAACTGAATAGCAGTGAAGGGATGCATGATCCTAGAGGGGTGAGTGCAATAAGAAAAATAGGCAGTGTATAAATTTAAATATTGGCATAGAGGATTAAATGGGAATGGTGTGTCTAAAGAGTGAAGTGTGTTAAACCTTGCTTGGGAATCCAAGTGAGGAAGTGAAATGTATGTCTTTGAAGAAAACAATAAGCTAAACTTAAATCATGGAAGTCGTGTGAAATGTATGTCTTGTTGGATATGAAGTAATAACCAAATAATGTTGTTAAGACAGTAAGTGCCATCTAAGCTAGTCTCACATAAGATTGAAGTGTAGTTGGTATGAAAAGAATGAAGTTCCATATGTACATCCAATGGCCTTCTTACACGTGTTGACATTTGTACTGTAACCTTCTTGGAAACATTGAAGAGAACATAGAAGAAAGAAATGGTATAACTCTGGTGTTGTGTTGGAAAGAAGAGTAAGGTGTTCAAATGGTCAACAAGAGAAGGGTATGGTTGGATAAGATGTTGAGGCATTGGCTCAACCAACTCATTATGGTGTATTTTTTGATAGATTTGTAACTAAAATAAAGATTGAATTAATTAAATTAAATTAATGAATTAAAAAAAAAGTAATAATGAAATAAATGAATCAATAAACTAATTAAACCTCCCCTCACATTAATAAATTAGGCAGGAGGGGGGAGGAGGAACCCTAGAAAGTTGATGAACTAATCCACCTATAATGATAATAACAACTACAAATATAATTATAATAATAAATGTGATGTAAAGTGTGTGTAAATGTATGCATATTGGCACATGTGTTTTATTGCATCATGACTATGCATGTTGATGTGTTTTATTTTCACTACAAATAATTTGTTGAAGTGATCATGTTGTTGATAATTATTTGCAATATATTGTGTATACCATGAAAAGAAGTATGCATGAGTAGTCATGTGTATGTGACTACATGAAATCTATATCAAGAGAGACTAAAGCTAAAGAATGAAGTTGTGAATACGATTGTAAAAGTTGATGCTAAAAGTTGGATAGGAAAAGGGAGGAAGTCATTGCCTTGAAACTTGAATTATGTTGTGTTGATCACCATGAGTTCACTTTATTGTATGTGAAATACCTTGGCAAGGATGGATCACCCAAGGAACTGCATAGCAGTGAAGGGATGCACGATCCTAGAGGGGTGAGTGCATCAACAAAAATAGGCACAGTATAAATTTAAATAATGGAATATAGGATCAAATGGGAATGGTGTGTCTGAAGAGTGAAGTGTGTTAAACGTCACTTGGGAATCCAAGTGATGAAGTGAAATGTATGTATCTAAAGAAGACAATAAGCTAAACTTAAATAATGGAAGCCGTGTGTAATGGAAAAATGCATAGACATACAAGCAATTGAACTTATGCATACTTTTTCTTCTTATTTTAACATGCACGTGTATATATTTTCCAATCTAGATTTTGGAAAATACTATCCCATTATCTCATCAAATAAATCAAAGGAAGTCAGGAAAAATAAGTAAACTTTGACCATTAAATATTAAATACATTCACATAGCTAGCATGGTAAGGTTATTAGTAAATATTATCATTAATTTCTTATCCATTATTAACCATTTATGCCTCTCTACTGACTCATCTAATTCGGGAAGATGAGCCATTAATTACTCAATTTGATTGCATGTCACTGACCTATAATGGCAGAGGCCATTGTTATCATGAACTAAACATAGTTTTGAATACTTCCATTCACCTTCTTGTCCACCATTATTGGAATCAAGATTTTAATATAGTTGTTCTCAAAAGGATTCCATATGAGGTGGTGAATATATTTGAAAATGTTGGTTATGATTGGTGATTCTCCATGCAAGATAAGGCTCTTGGAAAGTACATCACATCCTTCTCCAACCTTATCAACAACACAAATCCTATCGATGGAACTCTTGAATTGATCCATAGGTTTATTATATTACAAATCATCAATGAATGGAAGGTCGTTTAATTGAAAACCAACAGTTTTCCTTTCAAAATTAAACCAAAAAATGGGAAATTGATACTCCTTATGTGTTATTGGATAATTTCCTTCTCCTATACATACTTTCAAATCTATGGGGAATATTATCAAATGGTGTGTCTATTGTAAGAGAAAAAAAATGTACTACTTATTTCTCAAGAGGAGAGGAATGTAAGGGAAGCGAAATATTTGATGGTCTTAGGTGTGGAATATGCATTGTCGCAAGTTCGTTGCTAATAAATAACTAAATATCATATTTCCCCATTTACCCATCAATGTCAAAAGGTAATTTCATGTACTACCATCACTAAAAAATTAATTCACTTTTAATGAAAGATTTCTACATATTTGCTTGTTCCTAAAAAAAAATTGTGAAAAATGCTTTGAGGGCATGAGAATACACCACCTCCTCCTAGCAAAGGGTTGGTCATACTTACTATAATGATTTAAACTACAAATGCTCTCAATGTCATGGAAAACTTATTAAATTCTTATATATAATTACAAAAAAAAAATCATAAAGGGGGCATCTCTTTATGAAGACGATAAGTAGCAGTGAGTAAATGACTCAATGCAAGGCATATGTAGATATTTAAGTAAGGCTAGAGAACACTACTTATGGAATTTCCAAATATAATGTTATGTGTATGAGGGGGAAAATGCTTATATACAATTGCCATTTTTATTTTTTCGTTGTGTGTAGCTTCCATTCAAGGCTTTTTACTTTTTGAATTATAATGATTTATCACCATATCTTGGACTAACTATTTATGCGTATAAATGAGAATCTTGAAATGAGAGATGATTGTAAGAATCTTGTTTTTTTTAATGTCCAAAGTATATCTTACTTTTGGATTTAATCATAACTAAGAAAGAGACATTGGTTTAATAGCGACAAACAATGTTTCTTTTGAGATATAAATAACTAAAAATGAAACTTTGGTTTAATGGTGCCCTCGAAAATACTTTTTAATCACTAAATATTGCATTGATTTCTTGGTTTTATTTTGATTTAGTAAATGTTTATAAAGGTTTTTATTGCTATGATATGTACTCTATTTTGGTAGAGCTCAATGTATCAAAGGATAATTATTTTAAATGTGTTGAGATACATTAATTTTACTAACAACATTAACATTGGATATACTACACATCAAGAGGGATGAAAAACCAATCAAAGCACAAATATATTGTTGCTTAAAGGATGAAGTTCAAGGCAGATCTATAGTAGTTTCTGATTATTACCCCCTTTTCTATGGGACAAGAGATCTCCTCCACACATGCATTTTTGAACCTATGATATCCAAGAAGGAAAAACATGTTCTTAACTCTTTGGCCTACTTATACTGGAATATTTTAGTTTATTATATGGATTAGAAATCAATAGAGTTTGTGATGTCAATATCTAAAATTAGATAAAATATTTACATACTTCTCCTACTTTTTAAATTTATTTTTCTCTTTGGGCGAAGGTGAAATACATTTCAAGGTCAACCTTGTAGACAAAGCTTGATAATGGAGAATGACAAAGGAATTTGTAGTTATTCTTCTTATTTGGATTTTATTTTTAATTGTAGAACTAAGTTCACTTGACTAGCCTTTATAATAAACTATTTTGAATAATTTTAGCATGAATTCTTTTTTATACAATTCAAACAAATAAGATGGAGATGCAAGATAGGAAAGATACATGGAAGCCAACTAGTTGGATAATTGAAATAGGAGTATTAATTTACTAAGTGTTAATGAAAATGTAGTTGAATTTATATATTGTTAAACACTTCTTAGTTTTCTTTGTAAGCACCATTATCTCCTTACAAATAGTAAACCCTTTTAGATATATTTTCATGTTGGTTGTTAGTCACTTGGATGTGTTTTTCTATACTTTTTTTACAATAATGATTACCTTTGTATTGATATCAAAAAATCCTAGTAGTGATCGAGTCGTTTTACCTATGTATACATCATCAGTTTGCTTCTAAATATGAAATGTCTACATAAATCTTTACAAAATTCAAAGTTTTGGTTTCATACTAGTTGTAATATTCTATACTCATATTCTAACTATCTATTTTACGTAGATAAACCCTACAAAACTGGAGAACAAGGAGAATACACTTAAACCGATTTACGAAATTGATGAAAAAAGGAGAGAAACTAGCCTTTACATACTTCTTCCATCTTCCCTTCTATTAAATAACTGACTAAAGCTTTATGCATTTCACTGCTTGTTTGTTCCACCTCATTATTTTTCGCTATCAACTTTTAAATTCTCCAAATAAGCTACCGAAATATTCAAAGTTTGAAGCCTTTAATTCTTCTCCAAATTTTGGAAACTCTCCCATATCTTCACTCTTCACCTTTCTCTGCAATGCCCTAATTTCCTTTTCTTGTGTAGTAGTTTTATCTTAATGTGTTCAATTTCCACCTGTTATATTTTTTACTTGTTTAATCAATATGATCTAGGATCTTATCTGAGAGAATAATATGCACAACAATAATCACAAGAGACAAGAGACACAAAGATTTTTCCTCGAGGAAACCATAAAGGAGAAAACCTCACAACTTCCTCAAAGATAGAATGAGCACCAATAGAAAAAGTAAAACCCAAAAGTACAAAGATGATCTCTGACATATTCTCTTCTCTCCCTTGTGCGATTTTTTCCTCTCTCTCTCACATGCAATTGATGAGTGAGTGTGTGTGTTAAAATAGAGAGTCTCACTCTCTATTTATACCTAATTTCCACTTGAATTTTACCCTACAGGGCCGACTTCTATAGGAGATTCTAATAACCCTAATACAACTTAACTCTAGGGTCTAATTCCCCGACATACAATAGAGGGTTAGCCTCAATGACTTTGTATGACTTAATTACAGTAATGACTCTCATGATAGGAGGAATAAATATCTTCGTCGGGGTACAATAAAATACAAAATGAAATACATAAGTGAATATCTTTCGAAGTTACAATTACATTAATGTTCCCTCTTAACTAGGAATATATTCTCTTGACACAGACATCAATACATATAGGTACAAGTATTCAACGTTGGATCATCATCATAACTGTTGCTGGTGTTCTCATCATCTCAATCGAATGGTGCTATCTCTCGAATCTACTTGTCATAGGAAGTTCTACAGAGCCAGCCCTTTTTCATGCTAGATGTAGGCCTAGCCTCCATGTAGGTATTCAACATCTCTATGAGCAAGCCATCATGTAGATACATCTCAGGACTTATTATATGCCTCTTGCAAAACCTGTGTACCCTACTGTTACTTCATCATCTTCATATCATCTCATCATCACATGAAGCACAACCCAAATGCACATAACACAACACTTACATCCACCTGCATGGGAGGACCAAACTACCATTATCCGGGAAAGGCTCAACAATTACATCAACGACCATGGGAGGACTAACCTACCACAATGTCAGAAAAGCTTCAGCAATTACATCAACGACCATGGGAGGACTGACCTACCACCGTGTCAAAAAATATCGGTAATTACATCAATGACCATGGGAGGACTAACCTACCACAATGTCAGAAAAGCCCAAAAATTACATCAACGACCATGGGAGGACTAACCTACCACCATGTCAAAAAATCCCATGTGCATCTGCGTCTTTCGGACTCATCACCTCCCCTTGGAAGGAACCTCGATCTGAAGTACACCAAGCTTCTTTCTAAAGTATTCAAACTTCACTCTGGCTAGTGGCTTGGTCAATACACTGGTTATCTACTCATCCGTCGCAACATACTGGAGCTTCACTGATCCTCTCTACACCATATCCCTAATATGGTGATACTTGATCTCAATGTGCTTTGACTTGTCATGAAACACCAGGTTCTCAGACAACTTCACACAACTATGGTTGTCACAATATATACAAGTAGCATCCAACTGGAGATCAAACAAATCAGAGAGTAGCTTCCTCAACCATACTGCCTCACAACTAGTTGAACAAGATGCGACATATTTTGCTTCAGTTGTACTTAGTTCCACACAGGACTGCTTCCTGCTAAACCAAGAGATCACACTTGATCCCATATTGAAGCAACACCCCGAAGTGCTCTTCCTATAAATGGCACTTCCCGCCCAATCCAAATCCACATAACCCTCTAAGTAAATCTTCTGATTCACATCATACTTTAGCCCATAATCAATTGTACCCTTCAGGTACCTCAAGATATGCTTTGCAGTAATCAGGTGAACATGTCTCGGATCCGTTAGGAACTGGTTCAATTTGTTCACAACAAAGAAAATATCTGGTCTCGTATTCGTTAGGTACTTCAAGTATCCAATCATCTAACGATACATCGTGGCATCAACCAACTTTGATGAAGCATCACTCAATAGTTTCAAGTTCGATGCCATAGGTGTGGCCATGGCCTTACAGTCCATCATCTTGAACCTCTTCAAGATCTCCACTACATACTTCCCTTTTCCAAGGAAGATTCCATCCGCACTCTACCACACCTCCATGCCTAGAAAGTAGTGCATCATACCCAAGTCCTTCATCTCAAACATGACATCAAGATTCCTCTTCGTGTCAGCAATCAACCCATCCTCATCTATCACAAAAGATCATCTACATACATTAGAAGTATCATTGGGTTCCCTTCCTCAACATTGTAGTAAAGGATGGAATCCGATTTACTCTTGGTAAAGCTCAAACTAGTCAGGAAGTTGTCAATCCTTTTGCACCACTTCCTGGGTGTCTGTTTCAAACCGTACAAGTCCTTCTTCAATTTGCACACATGAGTCTCCCTGTCATGTGTCTCAAATCCGAGTGGCTACTCCACATACACTTCCTCTTCCAATACACCATTCAAGAACGTTGTCTTGACACCCATTTGGTGTACCTTCCATTTCATCACTGTAGCCAAAGAAAGTACTAATCTGATGGAAGTGTATCTAGATACAGGTGCAAATGTTTCTTCATAATCTATCCATTCCTTCTATGAGAAGCCACGTGCCACAAATCTCGCCTTGTGTTTCTCCATGCTTCCATCTGCAGCATGCTTGATCTTGTAGATCCATTTGGAAGTCACAACAGACTTCCCTATTCATCTTAGTACCACATCCCAGACATCATTCTTCATGATCGACTGGTATTCTTCGATCATGGCATCCTTCCATTCATTCTTATCAGTTGCTTCCTCATAGTTGGAAGGTTCTTTTTCAATGATGTCGCACAACAGGGCTACATAATTGGAGTATGACCTAGTTCTCTTACTTTCTCTGTGCATCCCTTCTGGAGCACCATATCTCTCTACACCTAGGATAGCCTCACGTACCCATGTTGGTTTCCTTTTGTGAGGATTATTTTCACAGGGTGGATCTATAGGTTCCTGAGGTTCTTCTATTTCATGATCTTCTTCTGGAGTTGCTTCATTCATTGTTGTATCCTGGATCCTAGGTACTTCGGGTTCTTAAATGTATTCAATAGGTAGTTTTCTAGATTTTTTTGTATGTTGAGTCTTCATCAAATGTCACGTCCCTGATGATATCGATCTTCTTGTAACCTAGAAACTATGTTTTGTAATCCTTTGGTTTTTCACTATATCCCACAAATATTCCCTTCTTTCTTGAAGGGTCTAAATTCGTTCTTTCCTCCTTTGGAATGTGTATGTACATTGGGCAGCCAAATATCCTGAGATGGTTGACTTCTAGTTTCTCACCAGAGAAAGTTTCTTCTGGTGTCTTGTTCTTCGATTCTCTGTGTGGAGTATGATTCTGTACATGCACAGTTGCTCTGGCATCTTCCCATAGATGCATGGGGAGATATTTATCATGAAGCATTGCTCTTGTTGCTTCCATAATCGCTCTATTATTCCTTTCTGCAAATCCATTTTGTTGTGGATTGTATGGAGTGGTAAAATCCCTCTTAATCCCTGAATCTCTGCATAATTCCTTGAATTCTCCTGATATGAATTCTTCACCATTGCCTGATCGAAATATATTTATTTTATTTTTCGTGTAATTCTCTATAAAGGCTTTTAATTCCTTGAACTTACTGAATACTTCATCCTTTCCTTTTAAGAAATATATCCATGTATTCCTATAAAAATAATTAATGAAGGAAAGATAATATACATACCCACTCAATGAACTGGATGGCATCGGACCGCATACATTAGAGTGGATGATTTCCAAGAATCCTTTTTCTTTTCTCTCACTAATTGGAAATGTATTCTTTGTGTTCTTTCCTTTCGCACATCCTTTGCAAACGCATTCATGCTTTGCCTAGATTTATGGATGACCTTCAACAAATTTTCTTTCAAGTGGTAGTTCCCTATTGTGGAAATTGAACCGAAGAGATAGAACAATTACAATCACAAAATTGCTAATCAAACATGCAAAATTCACACCAAAGGAGACTGAAATTGGAGCATAACACTGATCTATATTCAATAAGTGTACAATAGCCAACCTTATGAAGTAATAGGCTTCTGTAATATATAATTACATGAGAGATTCGAATGCATAAGGATTCCATTCGAAATGGTCAAAAAGTAGGCTTACAGAAGCCTATTTCGAATGCAATCCTTATGGAAATGGTCAAATCCCTCATAGGTGCATAAAGCAGTTCCCAAATCTACCAAGATGCTCATGAATTGGATAAGTCAAGTAGGAAGGATAATTAGGGATGGAAAGACAAATCACATGTGCTTTTACTAGGAGAAAAGGAGGGAGGAGGATGTGGGCAAAAAACAAGTCAACTACACCTAGTCTAGCTTTTCCTTTTGCCTTAAATCTCAATAAAACAGGCAGCTTTTCAGAAAAAGCGGATATGCGCTTTGGAGGATCTGGAATAAAGAAGACATGCTAAATTTGGTTTCCAGGATGTTTCCCAAGCACTCCATGAATCAATTTGAGCATGTGTTGACTTCTAGGACTTGTAGAAGGCAACTAGCATAGAGTGGAATCTAGGAAACTAGGTAATAAGACAAAAATAATTAAAATTAATGTCTAAGGTAGGTAACTATGGGTTGATTATTATAACAACCCCCCTTAATCCTAACTTTATGAATAAATATCAGAAAATATAGGGCCTAGCAACAAGGCTTAGTCACCCTTTACATAATGCTTTTCCATACAACCAAGGAAAGAGGCAAAAACCCAGTGGGAAAATCCTCCCTTAAACATGGACATGAAAAACAAAATTTTTGGAAATCTTGTCATCAATCATGCTTCACAGCATGATCAGCAATCCCTAGTAGTGATTTGAGATTGCTGAAGGTATTCTCGCAATAAACTTTGGTGAAGATTTCTGAAACTTGTTCTGAAGATGCACAGAAGAGTAGATCAACGGTGCCTTCATTCACAAGTTGTCTAATGTAATGCATATGGATCTCAATGTGCTTGGTTCGTTGTCTCTGAACTGGATCATTGCAAAATTGAATGGTGCTCTGATTATCACAGTATATAATAGTTGGAAACTCTGATTCGAAACCACACTCTCCAAGTATCCCCTACAACCAGAAACATTGAGTTGTTGCATTTACAACTCCTCTATACTCTTCTTCTGTCGATGAGAGTGCTATGGCACTTTGCTTCTTGCTTGAATAGCTGATTGGTCCTTCTGCAAGCATGAACACATATCCTGATGTATACTTTTGATCTGTGTTGTCACCTACCCAGTCATTGTCAGTAAACCCAATCAAATCAAGATCAGATTTTGCTTTGTAGAAGATCCCATGAGTTCTTGTTCATTGAACAAAATTTATGATCCTTTCGGATGCTCTCCAGTGGATTTCATGAGGCTGATCCATGTATATTGAATCCACACTAACTTCATAATATAGATCAGGTCGAGTGTTTGTAAGATAAAGAAAACACCCAATCAACTGTCTATACAGTGTATTATTTACCATAGGAGAAGAACCTGCTTCTTCAAGCTTAACTCCTGAAAGGAAGGGAGTCTTGCTTGGATTGAAATATTTCATGTTGAACTTGTTCAGAAAATCCAGAGCATACTTGGACTGATGTACTTTGATTCCATGTTGGAATTGAGCAATTTCGAGACCCAAGAATTGGCTCAACGATCCCAAATCTATCATGGAAAATGCATGGTTCATGGCATCCTTCAAGGAGGAAATATCTTTCTTTGAAATTCCTGTAGCTAGAAGGTCATCCACATACAATACAATAATCATCAAAGAACCATGAATCAGCTTCAAATAGACATTAGGATCAGACTTGCATCGAACAAAACTCAGTGATAGCAAAAAGCCATCAATCTTGGCATACCAAGCCCTAGGGGCTTGCTTAAGCCCATACAATTATTTATTTAACCTACACACTAAATATGGATTAGAAACAAACCCTTCAGGTTGCTACATGTAAATCTCTTCAGTGAGATCTCCATTTACGAAAGCACACTTCACATCCATGTGATGTACCTCCCACTGCTTCGAAGCTGCAATGGCTAGAGCTAGCCTTATGGAGTCCATCTTTGCCACCAATGCAAAGGTTTCATTGTAGTCAATACCATGTACTTGTGAGTATCCCTTGGCTACCAATCTTGCCTTATATTTCAAAGGTGAACCATCATAAGCAAACTTAGTCTTGAAAACCCACTTACATTGAACTAGCTTCCTCCCTAGGGGAAGATCAACCAGTTCCCAATTGTTGTTCTTCTGGAGCGAGCTGAATTCTTCTTTCATGGTTTTTTTCCATCTTGGATCATCTATTACATCTTCATATGTCTATGGATCTGATTCAACCGTCAGATAGCACTTCTCAGCAAATAGAGGATCTTTCACACAAAGGGCACTCTTAAACTGAGATCTAGTCGTCCTAGTGTCACTAGGATTTCCAGCTAGTTCCCTAGCTGCATGAATGGTCTTTGCTGCCCATTTTGGTCTTGTAGGAATATAAATATATGCAATCAAATCATCATTATCAAACATATCAGAATCAGCAAACTCATTAGTCTCTCCACTTACAATCAATGGATCTGGTGGTGAAGAAGACTCTCCAACTTCAACTACTACTAAAGGCTCTTCTTGGAACTGAACACTTATTTAAAAGAAAGAATTGTTAGTGCTCAAGTTTATCAGCTTGTACTCTTTTGAATCTTTAGAATATCCAAAAAATAGGCACTCTTGGCTTTGGGGCTCCAAATCCTTCCTCTTTTCAGTTGGAATTCTAGCCCAAGCCTTTGAGCCAAAAATCCCGAAATGGGTCACATCTGGCTTGTGCCCACTCCAAGCTTCTAAATGAGTCATACCATCAAGCTGCTTATGAGGAACCCTATTCTACATGTAGGATTCACAGTTTATAGCCTCAGCCCAAAACTTTGGTGGCAAAGTCTTAGCCTCCATCATGCAGGTTGCCATCTCCTTCAGTGATCTGCTCTTTCTCTCAGCAACACCATTTTGTTGTGGTGTGTAAGGGATTGAATGCTGCATATGAATACCTAAATCTTTACAATACTTAATGAACTCATACTTGAAATAATCACCACCATTGTCATATCTGAGGATCTTGATTTTCCTCCCAGATTGGTTTTCAACCAAGGCTCTAGAGACTTTGAAGAGGTCAAAAACTTCAGACTTATGCTTTAGGAAGTAAACCCAACAATACCTGGAAAAGTCATCTATGAAGGTCAGTGCATATTTGGCTTGAATCATGGACATATGAGGGAATGGACCAGCAATGTCACTGTGGATCAGCTCAAGAGGTGCAGAGGCTCTCTCATGACTAGCTTTCTCATACTTGTGCTCTAGGTGTTTTCCTATGATACAACCTTGGAAGACTCCCTTAGAAACCTTGATGTTTGGTAACCCTATGACCATATCTTTTTCACTCAAATTAGAAAGATACTTGTACTTAAGATGGCCAAATATTTCATGCCAAATCTTGCTTGCTTCATTAGCATGAATTAGAAGAGCAGAGGGGTTTGAGTAGGGTAGAAAATGGGAAAACTTGTATACCTTTGAAGTGTGATCTACAACACCTTTTTCTATGACTTTACCATTCAAAATATCAGTGATTTCAACATCATAAGGGGAGAAGATGACCTTCTTTGGAGACCCAGTATGAGTCATCTGATACACTGACAAGAGATTAGAGGCAAGACCTGGAACATACAACACATTATTGAACTTACCATGGTCAAGATCAATCCTTCCCTTCCCCAAACTGTCAGTGAGAGAGTCATGTCCCAAAACTATTGGTGGACCTTTTGACATGTCAAGAGAGGAGAATATCTCTTTTGTCAAAACCATATGTCTAGAAGCTTCAGAGTCTATGATGAAGCTAGGTGAGCTTGATGTGCCAGCAACCAAGGCATGTACTCTCTCTCTATCCTCTGAATTTGATCGTCCTTCCCTCTTCTTTGAGCAATCAAGAAGGGAGATGTTATTCTTCTCCAGGAGTTGGGTCAACATGTCAATTTTCTTTTTCATACAAGAGCTCTCAAGATGATAGCCCTTACTGTAGTATCCGCACTTTCTAATTTCTCCTTTGTTCTTCTTCTTCTGGGAATTCTTCTTGGAACCTTGGGGCTCCTCTTGAGACTTGTTCTTGTCTCTCTTTTGCTCAGGTGGCTTTTTAGCTTTTTTCTTTCTTTTTGAATCCACCTTTGAATCTCTAGCAACCAAATCTTGGTCTTTGGAAGGTTTGATGGTGCCCATCATCACCAACTTATCTTGCTCATGTGTGAGGGATTCCATGAACTCTGCAAGCTTAGGCATCTTCCAGGATTGAGCTATCAACTTGGTGGCATGGAAGGTCAAAATAAACACTAAATAGTCAGGACCAATCTTAGAGAGTATGGCCAAAACTAGTTTATCTTCCTTCTTTTTGATCCCACACTGTTTCAACTGCAAAACAAGGGCCTTAAACTTGGAAAAGTAGAGTTGCAATGACTCAAAGCTACTGGGACTTAAGAAGATCAGCTCATTCTCTATTTAATGTCCTCTCATCTCATCTTTCTTTCCAAAAATCTCTTCTAGCTTCTCCCACACTTCATTAGGTGATGTCAATCCATCAAGATGGAAGAGGAGGTCTCTTGAAATGCTCGGACACAAAAGACCATAGGCCTCATCCCTCCTGTTGTGCCATTTAATTTTCTTTGCAACTGTATTAGGCTCTCCCTTTGTTTCCATAGTTATCCTATAGATACATTTCTCTCTCAACAATATCTCCATCTCAGCTTTCCACGCAAATAAATTGAATGGAGTCAAGATGATCTTCTGAGATTGGTCCATAGCTCAGAAACTGTGCCCTCTAGTCAGCAGAATGCACTCCCAGTCAATATTTCGAACTTGCAATAGCAATAAGGAAGGAGAGAAATCGATCTACAAAGGCTCTGATACCATGTGGAAATTGAACCCCAGAGATAGAACAATTACACTCACAAAATTGCTAATCAAACATGCAAAATTCACACCAAAGGAAACTGAAATTGGAGCATAACATTGATTTGTATTCAATAAGTGTACAATAGCCAACCTTATGAAGTAATAGGCTGCTACAATATATAATTACATGAGATATTCGAATGCATAAGGATGCCATTCGAAATGGTCAAAAAGTAGGCTTACTAAATCTAGTCAAATCCCCCATAGATGCATAAAGCAGTTTCCAAATCTACCAAGATGCTCACGAATTGGCTAAGTCAAGTAGGAAAGCTAATGAGGGATGAAAAGACAACTCATACATTCTTTTATTAGGATAAAATGAGGCAGGATGATGTGGTCAAAAAGCAAGTCAACTACACCTAGTCTAGCTTTTCCTTTTTCCTTAAATCTCAATAAAATAGGCATCTTTTCAGAAAAAAATAGATATGCGCTTTGGAGGATCTGGAATAAACCAGACATGCTAAATTTGGTTTCCAAGATGTTTCCCAAGCACTCCATGACTCAATTTTAGCATGTGTTGACTTCTAGGACTTGTAGAAGGCATCTAGCATAGAGTGGAATCTAAGAAACTAGGTAATAAGACAAAAATAATTAAAAGTAATGTCTAAGGTAGGTAACTATGGGTTGATTATTCTAACACCTATAGTGCACATGTGCAAGCCTTCTATTATAAATTTCACTTGGATCTACTAATTCATGGACCAAATCTTGTTCTAGTTGGCCCTTCAATTTGTATAATCCTCCCTCTTGCTCTCCAATCACTACTGCATCATCTATGGCCTTTCCCTTTGGCCAGATAAGAACTTGGACAAATACAAATGAAACCATCACACCTTTTGCATCCAATGCATATATGTAGAGAATATTCTTCTTTAATCCTGGTATCAACAAGACATCTTTCATCTTCATAGACTTTCCAGAGTCTATCTTATAGGAGGCTTCACCACTTCCTTTTATAGGATACTAGTAGTCACCCCCAAGTTTTACTTTGTGGGGTGACTCATGTTCAGATACGTTCATGAAGGATTCCTTGAATCCTATCATATGCTTGGAAGCCCCATTATATATGATCCAATCATTGCTTTCATGTGTAATAGTTCTTGTGAGGTCAAAAATCAAAACATGCACTTCATTGTTTGAAGAATCTTCACTTTCTTCTTTGGCTCTCTTCCTAGGAGGTTCATCATCCTCTGCAATGTGAGCATGATGTCTTCTTTTGTTTTTCTTCTTCTTGTGAGAGCCACCTTTATTTCTAGGACAATATCTGGAGAAGTGTCCCTTCTCATCACAAGTATAGCATCTAACATTAGATAGATCTCTCCTGGGCCTTCTAGGGTTCTCCCTCTAATTCTAGTGGTGATGTTTTTATTTCTTGTGATGAGAGTGTTCCCTTCTTTTATTCTTGGTGTGTGTCATGAGAGATTTATCTTCATTTCTCATATTTTCTTCTCAAGCTATGATTCGAGCTTCTTCTCGTGAGCATTCCTTCCACAACCTACTGAAAGTGATTAACTTTCTTCTAGCACAAATTCCTTGAATAAAGGAGTCCCATGACCAAGGGAGACCATTCAAGGTTGTCATCACAACTTCTCCATTCTCTATGGCTTCTCCCACAGCTTCAATTTGTTCCTTGATTTTAGATACCCTTGTAAATTATGACTGTATGGTCTCTGCATTCTGGATCTTCACATTCTTCAACTGATTTCGCAAAGTCATTTCTGATTTATATTCTTTCATTCAAATAGCTTGGTCAAGGAATTAAACATTTCTTTAGGTTTCTTTAAGGAAGACACATGTGGTATAATATGATCCTTGATAGAATCAGCAATAATCCTCTTGGTCTTGACCAATTTCTTCTTGTGTAAGGCTTTAGCCTCATTTCGCTCTGAAATTGGAACCTCTTCATTTATGTAGGTGTCCAATTCATTCTCTTCAAGGACTAGTGAAATCCTATACTTCCTTGCTCGGAAGTTATCGACTCCTTCAAGATTATCCTCAAGCTTGTTGTGGTGATACATCTTTAATGAGACCTCAAATGGAAATACAAAAGATCTATATCTTACCAATTTGAGATGCCTGGACTAGACCCGGAGTTGATCTTTGTAACAAACTTAAATAATAACAACAAACAATATATATATTAAATATCAATATTAATTATTAATATTAATATATATTGATATTAATAATTAATAGTTAATAAATGGTTATTAGTAAACTATTCTAGAATGATGCACGCTTTCATGGATGGTATCCAAAGTGCCTTTACAATTAATATATATATATATATGGCACTCACCTTGTAATCTTTTATCATCATTCATCTTTAATATTTAATTTATAATTTCCAATATGGAATTATTTTCCATTGGTTGATTATTCAACTGAGTAATCATTGTGGGTTAAAATGCGAATCATGTGGGTTTAGAAGTCTTTGTCTGCTTCAAGTGGTATCAGAGCAAGAACGAGAGGGAAAAATAAAGAATAAAAAAAACATAAGTTAAAAAGAAAAGTTAAAAACCATGTTCAAGGTTTCCTTGAATTTAGGTCTTTGATCTCACAGTGGCTTTTAGCCATCCATATTTAGAGTTTCTTTGGTAAAAATTGGTTTTTGACTAAAAATTGGCCTTTGGCCATTTGAATTTCATTTAAGAAGTATTAATTCCACTCCAAATATGAAGCAAGAACGAGAGGGAAAAATGAAGAATAAAAAAAACAAAAATTATCAACAAAAGAAATAAAAGGGAAAGTGTTAAAAAACATAAGATAAAAAGAAAAGTTAAAAAACATGTTCAAGGTTTCCTTGAATTCAGGTCCTTAACCTCACAATGGCTTTTAGCCATCCATATTCAGAGTTTCTCTGGTAAAAATTGGTTTTTGACCAAAAATTAGCCTTTGGCCTTTGAATTTCATTGAATAAGTATTAATTCCAATCCAAATATGAAGCAAGAACGAGAGGGAAAAGTGAAGAATAAAAAACTAAAAAATTAAAAAATTATCAACAAAGAAATAAAAGGGAAAAAGTTATAAAAAAAGTGAAATAGCCCATGGTTTTACGAAATAACCCATCGTTTCACTTACAATATTTAAATTATCTTGAACCGGAAGGAAATGTAACAAACTTAAATAATAACAACAAACAATATATATATTAAATATCAATATTAATTATTAATATTAATATATATTGATATTAATAATTAATAATTAATAAATGGTTATTAGCAAACTATTCTAGAATAACGCACCCTCTCATGGATGGTATCCAAAGTGCCTTTACAATTAATATATATATGGCACTCACCTTGTAATCTTTTATCATCATTCATCTTTAATATTTAATTTATAATTTCCAATATGGAATTATTTTCCATTGGTTGATTATTCAACCGAGTAATCATTGTGGGTTAAAATGTGAATCATGTGGGTTTAGAAGTGTTTGTCTGCTTCAATCTTTTGCAGTGTTGGTTTTTTGGTTCTGGGTCAAATTAGGGATTGACTTTCCCAGAGTCTTACCCAACCAAAAATTTCTATCTTGGTCTCTAAATTTCAATTTTGAGGAGGAGTACAATGCTATTCCAGGTTTACTAAAAAATTCCACTTCTGTGAGAACCCCTAATTTCCCATAGTAGTGACAGGCCAAAAACTGAAAATGATCGAAATCAGATTATGCTTCGACAGGAAGATGCACCCTTCAAAGGAGAGTTATCCTATCCTCCTTTACTTAATGATATGCGGAGAGAGACCCAAAAATTAAGAACCCCTAGCTTCTACAACTGTACTATTCCTTCTCCTCAGTTTGGATCTAATAGCATGTTAATTTTTTTATCGTTTAATCAATATGATCTAGGATTTTATTTGAGAGAATAATATGCACAACAATAATCACAAGAGACAAGAGACACAAAGACTTTTCCTTGGGAAAACCATAAAGGAGAAAACCCCACAACTTCCTCAGAGATAGAATGAGCACTAATAGCAAAAGTAAAACCCAAAAGTACAAAGATGATCTCCGGTGGCTTCTCTTCTCTCCCTTGTGTGATCTTGTCCTCACCCTCTCATGCGTAATTGATGAGTGAGTGTGTGTGTTAAAGTAGAGAGTCTCACTCTCTATTTATACCTAGTTTCCACTTGATATTTTCCCTACACGGCCAAATTCTCTAGGAGAGTCTAATAACCCGAAAACAACTTAGCTCTGGCATCTAATGCCACGACATACAATGGAGGGTTAAGTGCAATGACTTTACATGACTTAATTACAATAATGACTCTCTTGATCGGAGGAATAAACATCTTCTTCGGGGTACAATAAAATAAAATATGAAATACACAAGTGAATGTCATCCGAAGTTACAATTACATTAACATCACCTCATCCATGATAATCTTTGTGGTGACTTTATTCACGTGATCAGCTAGACCTTAACTTGGTTTTGAGAAATTGAAGTGTTTCTATCCAAAATAGCCTTCAAATTCCTATTCTTATCCTCAATATTATGCAGGGTATGAGTCATTATTTCTTGCCCTTTCAGTGTGCAAATTATAATTCCTTGGCAATCAAATGCCTTTGGTCACCAAGATTTTCCATTATGTGAAGATAATACTTCCTTCAACTACTAGATAATCAATGACTAGAAATCTATAGTGGTGGGATTTGCACACTACATAAATTTCAAATTCTATGTTATTGTTTGAAATGTATTCCTAAGAATTATACTCTTCCTCTTTGAATTGCTTTGAGATCCAAACAAATGCTCAATCGTTGATTCTATATTGCTTTCCTTTAGATGGAGGAGAGTGTTTTTGTTGAAGCCAAGATACCCATAAATGTTAGTTTCCTTTGATATTCACCTTCTCAAACCTGAACTTTGTCTCTTGAAATGTTTTTCCCCAATGAGTGAGATTAACCTCTAGAGCATAGCAATGATCCTCAACCCATAACCACCATCTGGCACCATAGCCAATTGCAAGTCGAGTATTGTACCCTGGAACATGCATAACTTCCTCCTAAAGTTCCCCTTCAACTCCTTCAGGTACCAATTTTTTCTAGCTACGTTTTATTTAATATGATAATACACCCTCCATCATGAAGCATTTTATATGACTACTTCTTTACTATTAAAACTAATCACCAAATGAAACACGATAATTACACAGTCTCCCACAACCTGCCCTTCGTTATTCCAATATGTGATGAAGGACGTATTATTCATACCTTCCATCACTTCCCACGTGACTTTACACACATAGCATCTCTCCAAGATTGTCAAATTTAAATTTTTCAATCCTTTGGTGATTTCATCTTTAAATGTGATCTCATGGGTGATGCTAAACTGTTAAATGTTGAGGTGATACCCCCACTTGTATTCACACAACGACTTCATATACTAGAGGGTTTTTTCCTTAGTTTAAATTATGTTTATCATATTTCATGGAAATTTATGGGCAACGATGCTAAGGGATGATTGAGCAACAAACCTTCCCCCATTCAAATCCATTATTCCCTGCCCAAGATGACAAACCAGATTGGATTGTAGATTTACCCGCTTATTTAATGTCCAAAGAGCATGAAAGACTTTAAACTTCTTGAATTTGGTTATACTTATGCATGGTGTACATGTTATACATCAAATTCAATTAAACTTATACATGCTATACATGTGATACCTCTTGGAGACATGATACAAGTTATTCCATCTACTTTGTTTTTTTGTTTTCATAATTGAATGTCAAATGTATGACATGTTCTCAACCACAATACCCTATAATTGTTTGTTTTAGCTGGAAGTGGACCCTTCAAGATCACGAGACAAGATGCATTGGATAATGTGAAGGAATTCGGAAGTCCTATTCTTATTTTAATTCTCGAGCACTCGAGTATTCATAAAAACCTGACAATTAAGAATCTGACTACACCATATTGGCTTTATGAAGGGATGTGGTGTGTTTTATAAGTAATTTTTCCATATAGTGGAAATGATCTTACATGCATGTGGAAATGCAGGGTTGTCAATAATGACCCTAGAACTATGTATCTAGCTATAATTGTTCCCCTCATAGACCTTATTTATGCATAAATATCTACAAACTCTTTGTTGCTAAGGCATATTTGAAACTTGAAAACTATCTCATAAATTTGAAGCTATTCCATCCCCCAATGAAATAAAATGACC
This sequence comes from Pseudotsuga menziesii, assembly GCA_001517045.1. Classification (NCBI taxonomy): domain Eukaryota; kingdom Viridiplantae; phylum Streptophyta; class Pinopsida; order Pinales; family Pinaceae; genus Pseudotsuga; species Pseudotsuga menziesii. Next base: position 135,165 of record LPNX010498448.1, read on the forward strand.
TCCTTTTTTATGTTGATTGTTGGCTAACTTTGGTCGATCTGCTAAAAATGCCTAAATTATAGGTTGAGCTGCAGGCCACAAATCATGGATCAAATGTCATAATCTAAGATAGACTGTAGGGTGAGAAATCCTTCCTCATAAGGAGACACTAACTTATTCCTTATAAGTTAATATCTAGACATCACTTGATGCTTGAAAGAAATCCCCCTCTCTTATATTAGAATAACAGGGATCCACTTTCTTCACTAGTGACACTATTCAATCAGGTATGCTCCACATATTAGAATGGTTGGGACTAGAATAATAAAACCTTGGGATTATGTACATGGCTATTACCTTCTTTGGTTAGACCTTCCTTCCCCGATGTGAGAAAGGAAAATCAAGGAAAATCCTAGGTATATGGGCACACACCACCACTCATCGATCGCGGGCGAAGGAAATCAATGCGAGAAATGTTGGGCACTGATTTTACGTTACTTCCTTATATATATGAATTTAAGTTTTGTGTGGATTGTTGTGAAATACAATATTTTTGTTGTTGTCAATCTCATTGGAAAGGGGTAATTTTTTGGTATAAATGGATGTTGAGGTAGGCAATCATGTATGGGAGATGACCTATTGACATTTTTTATTTTGTAATTTATTGATGGAAAAAAAGATTGTACCCTCCTATTCAACAACATTTTGTGATGCATTTGAAGAGTCCTTTCATAATCGACAAATTAATCATGAAGAATCCATAATAGAAGTGGGAGGGAAAACATTAATCTCTCCCAATATTGAGAGAATTGGAAGGTTAGGATCAACACATATATGAAATCTGTGGTGAAAGATGATAATAAATAATAGAGGGAGTTGAATGAATGTACAATAATAACCTTGGTGAATGCAACCCTTAATGCTTGTAGTGGGGAGGAGGAGAAAATTAATTTTTCTTTTCCAAACATGGAAATTGAGCATATTATAATATTTTTTTGCTATTTTTATAATGGTTTTATACTTTATCAAAATATTTGCTAAGAGTCCAAAATGTTTTATAGTGAAAGATTCACTGAGACTTTACAATATTTACAATTTAGTGAAATATTTTCCAAGATTTTCCAAGGTCTATAATTTAGTGAAGGATTCACCCAAAAATCATATATACATATTATATTATTGATCAAATAGCCTTTGAATTTTCCTCCATATCATTGGGATTTACCCATTTGTTGTATATGTAAGTTTAGGGTTGGAGGGAGGGTGGTCTTAAAAATTTTGTTGCTTGTGATCTAGAGTGCCGATGAAACTATACAAGGTAAAGCTTGGTAGTTTTACAATGCAATATTTTCCTTCCAATTTTTAAAAGCATTTAAAAGTGAATCTCCCTCCCAAATTGTTGCACCTCCTACTAGGAATTTCACTTATTTCCAAGCATTCTTTGAACATGGACATTTCAAAAGCAAATGCTCGACGGTATCTTCACTGGATCTACAGAAACATTGAAACTTGGCCCCTACCTAACCCCTTTTTGTAAAAATTCCTAGGTAGGTACCTTGTTATTCAATTAAAACTAGAAAAAACACTCTATATTTCATATGATATTTCAGAAGGCTAGACGAGAACATAAAAATTTCGTTCCTTTTAGATTTTAATGTAACTTAGACATAACCTTCTAATGTAATTCCCCCACTCGGAAAATTCCTATTTTCCAAGAAGTACAATTTCCTAGAAGAAGGAAGGAAACAACTAGATCTCTCCATATCACAAAAACATTTGAAATTGTTTATTCCTTTGTCTTTCCATTCTTTTAATGATAGGTAAATCAACACATTTTTTTTATCACTTATTGCCACATGCCATCTATTCTAATCAATCTTTGTAAACTCCCTATAGCAAGTGCCTTCCCAAAATGGTGAATTTTATTAACTTACCAACCACCCATTGTTTCAAGTTTGGAAATTCCTTTCCACTCTACCAATGGGGTTCCCTTCACTTTATTTCCTTTCCACAAGAAACAAAAACATCTCTTTCTTATTTTAATACAATATAAACAATGACATAAGATAAATTATGCCAATAAACATGTGTAGCTTCTAAAACTAACCTAATTATAGCTAAGTTCCCTCCTATAGAAAACCGTGTATAACACTAATTAATCATCTTTCTTTCCACTTTTTGGTATAACCATTCCCAATCTTTGGAACCATAATCATTGGATTTTAAAGTGAGCATGAAGTATGCCAATATCATATTAAAAATATTACTTGGGAAGGAAAAACTTCTTTGGTGTCCATTGTTTGTCTGTCATTCAAGCCATTGAATGATATAGAAGATTGTGGGATATTGAATTCCATACCTATTTGGTTTTAGATATCTATGCCAACTTCCTCCATATACTCTACTTCTCTGAGTGAACCAACCCCAAAAACAAGACGTCATATACAATTAATAACTAAGACACTGAAGTATCCTTGTTGATCCATTTCCATCTTGATCACCCATAACTCTTATACCCATTTATTACTATGATCAACCCTTTAACAATAAAAAAAACAAAGGATAAAGGGGGCATCCTAGCCTGAGTCTTCAGGTTGGCTTGAAAAAACTAAAGCTAAACCATTAATGAGGACATAGAAAAAAATAGAGTGAATACATCCTTCAATCCAATTGATGAAAGGAGTACAAAACCCTATATGAATTAGAATTACTTTAAGAAACAACTAACTTATGTTTCCATTTGCATTAAAACATTAAAGATTGATTACCATTGATGGAATCTTTTTAATATTGATAGGATGGAGTCCTTGGGTCACTCCCACAACCTTGCATATTTTCCAATAAGACAAACTGCTAGTGTGAATAACTTTGGACACAATAGACTTCAACCTTTTTTCAATGAGTTTGGAAATACTAGTGTATATTTTGTTGCATAGTGAAATCAATTTAAAGTATTGAAACAAGGAAGGAAGATATTTCTTTGGGATCAAAGCTAAAAAGGTTGAATATTAATTATCTTGTGCATTAACTTGACGATATGATAATATTAAAAATTTAAATATATATATTCAACATAGGTGGAGGTTTAACATAGATCTTTTCAAAAAATGCGTTAAATCAAACAACAACCTTTGCGCTATACATTCCTTTACTCAAAGGACAATTTCCTTCACCCCAAGGAAGACTCAAGATGACACCCCAAGCATTGATCGCTACTATATAAAATGAAGCAATGTAAAAGGTTTAACGAAAATGTTTGCAACTTTCTCTTCAGTGGGGAAATGCTCTAAACTAAGAACAACATCCTAGATTAGTTGTGGAATGGATTGCATATGAATCTCTTTGCATTTTTTTCTCTAATGATCCACTCGGTTGCGATAAATAGGTATGCCACTTTGATTATCACACCAAAGAGTGGTGGGTTGATCGTGCTTAACTCCAAACTCTATTATCAATTCTCGAAGCCAAAGGACCTCTTGATTAGCAAAGAATTGTGGCACAATACTAAGGTTATACATAAGATAATGCAATCATTGGTTTCTTATTGCAATCATTGGCACTTTGATTATCACACCAAAGAGTGGTGGGTTGATCGTGCTTAACTCCAAACTCTATTATCAGTTCTTGAAGCCAAAGGACCTCTTGATTAGTAAATAATTGCAGCACAATACTAAGGTTTTACATAAGATAATGCAATCATTGGTTTCTTATTGCAATACTACGCAATAGGAGAAAATTCTAGGGGATAGGCAAAACTAAACTAGGTAGACACTCGATCATCAACTAAATTATCATAATCGGACTTAGTGAAACCCACAAGTTGAGAAGCACCTAAGGTATACTGAATGCCAAAATTGCTAGTGCCCTTAATGTACCTCATAATTTGCTTGGATACCTTCTATTGACTCTAATGAATAAATTGAGAGAAATAAGAGACACGCCTGCAAACGAGATGGCAGGTCATGTATGGGTCAAATACAATAGACTCCCAACCAATTTCCTATATAACAAAGAATTAGCGCTAGTGAAGTACAACTCACAAGAAGTTGAATGCCTTAACTAAAATGGAGTGGGTGGAGGCTTACGATCAACCATGCCAAATAAATGAAGTAAATCAAGGACATACTTTTACTAAAAATCGGAAATCCCTTATGAATAATGAAGTACATGTAAGTTTATCAAACTATAATGCAAAGGACCAAGCTCTATCATATCAAAATGCTCCATTAGTTCTCGGTGAACACTCTGAATTGGGGATGAATACTACCAATGAGAATTAAATATCCATGTGCATAACCAAAATCAAGAGAACAACACCCTACCTCTTAGAGTACACTGTAGGATCGGAATGGCAATGATTGAAACCTAAAACAATAAGAAAATTATACATCTTCTCAACCATGCTCGGGGATCTTGTTTGATACCACATAATTAATGTTAGAGATTCCAAACATGCGAAGGAGCCTAAATAAAACTAAAAGATTTTTCCATGTAAATTTCCTCGTAAAAAAATCCATGTAGAAAAACACTCTTGGCAACAGGGGAAAGGTCTCATAATAATCAATTCCTTTAAATTGTAAAAATACCTTGAGTACATGACGTGCCTTATGCTTGTCAACAAAGCCATCTACTGCATATTTGGTTTATAAATCCATTGACAATTATCAACCTTTTGTTCCGTAGGAAGACGAACTAGATTATAGGTGTTATTCTTCAACAAGGAAAAATACTCCTTTGCCATAGCAACATCCCATTTTGGTATACCAACAACATCAAAAAATTGTTTTTCATTGGTGGAAATGGTGTCACTATAAAGAATATTACTAGTTGTACGTGAAGAAGTATGGAAAGGGTTGGTGACTAAATAACTAAAATCAATTTCTTCATTGCCATATCTTTTGGTTTTGAGCATGAGGTAAGTTCATTGTCTCCTTTTTGTACAATGTGTTTTGATGAGTTACATTATCAACTCCTAACCATGGGCACATGGTGAATCCATGAAGATGGGTAACATTTTTTTGGCCAAAAGTGATGGTGAAAATTCATTTTTTCATACATTTATAAAATCTAAGCCCTCAAAACTCATATATGCCTTGTGAATTTCGATATGCAACAAAAAAACAAAATGTAGAGAATTATGTTGTCTTTCCGCCTATATTTTTTATAATATAATATGTCAAAATTGCATTTAATGATAGGCTAGTTCTTGTAAATTTCTAGAAAAGTTAACAAGTGGTTTGTGTGCACATAAAATTATTTAGTGAGAAATGTATAATTTTTGAAAAACAATATATGGCATAATCTACATAAAATGCACTGGGGCTCACATTTTTTTAAAATTTATACTGAAAAATTATATATTTTTATACATTTTTGAAACTAATCGTTGAAATTTTTAGTCGCATTTTGTGCATGTCAACTCGTTTTTTACTGGTTACAAATACTGAAAAACAGAATATACCCTTTCAAAGAGAACATGTTGGTTTGGGGCATATATATTTTTTGAAATTTTTTGGTTATGTACTTTTTATGTTATTGATTTTTCTTTGTGTTGATTCAAAGTTGCGGACATGGTTTCGTAAATGTAAGTTTGAAAACAAAAAAAATATCATATGAAATCATAATCCTGTAAATTATATGTCAATGGATAGATGATTCATTGATGAATCTATACGTATGGAGTCTTCCACCTAAGGTGCATCCTGGAACAAAGTTTAGGCAAGGTGAAAAGGGAAGTAAAATTAAAATTGCAGAAAAGAGGGATAAAGGCATGTTTTTAAAGCCTTCAATCAAGTTAATAGGTCGATCGAGGTGTTAAAAACCCTCAATCAAGGTTTTGGGCAGTATTTTAAATACCTCTATAGAGGGTTTAAGTATGGTTAAATTGAAATCCCGATCAAGCTCTTGTGAAATAAAAATTTGAAATAAACGCTTGAGTTATTTTGAGTTAAGGAGCTTGATCAAGTTTAAAAGCTTGATCTAGATTTTAAAAGCTTTATCTGTCTTTTTAAAAATCTAGATATATCTTTCTAAAAAGCTAGATCTATCTTTCTAAAAAGCTAGATCGAGCTTTTTAAAGCTATATCAAACTTTTTAAAGCTAGATTGAGGGTTAAGAAAACTTCAAGAGTTTAGTCAACCCTCAATTGAGCTTCTGAAAATAACTTGATCAAGTGCTTTGCTAAGCCCTCAATCGAGATTTTAAAAGCTCAATTGAGGGCTTAACAAAAGCTCAATCAAGATCATTTTCTATCATTCTCATACCCTTCGCTTGCCAAAAAGTGTTACCCAACTTCATGGGAAAGCCTCACACTATTGATCAAGGATGATTGATCCTTACTACCCTTGGCTTATTCTAATTTTATTTATGTTCTAGTTGCATTACAAAAGTGATTAAGATATCCATTATACACATCATTCCCTTTTTTTGTAATTTATGGATAGTTTTTTGTAAATATAATGCATGTTTTCAAAAAATATGTGGAATGGACTTTGATCTAAGACAAGCAAATGGGAAAGGCCGAGGACTTAGGAAGAAGGAAAGATGAGGAACAAAGGAAGGTTAGAGACTCAGAAGGAAGATATTAAGGAAGGGGAAACCACGGACTACAAATTAACAGTTTTTTTCCAATTAGCCATAAAATATTGATTATGTAATTTGTGCACTAATATGATGAAAGGATCATAAAGGAGGATAATTCTCATCACTGAATCAAACATCTAAAAAATCATATTCACTTTCATAAAATGCATCCTCATGCTATATGATTCACTCTCATAAAATGCATCCTTCTACATCTAACAGTAGCATTTTGTAGATTGCAATTAGAGAGTCTTAACAACTTGAAGTTTTAGGATGGGACACTATGAAGTTCATTGATGGTTGCATCAATGATGTTCTCCTTGTTTTTGAAGTATAGTTTTTTTTTATACTTGATTGTGATGAATTTTTAAAAAACCAAGTAATCTTGCATCTTGTTTAAACATCTTTTAAGTGACCATGAGCGATATTTATGCTAACACTTGGCCAAATCCAATAGCTATAAATAAATCTAGTCATTAAAAAATTATATATATATATATATTAAGTTGCATATATTGAAGGGATATTTTTAGAATTTATGCTAACCTCCACCTTACCTATATTGAATATATTTTTTTATAATTTTAATATATTTTTGAAAAAGTCCATGCTATCCTCCATTTTAGCTATATTGAATGGATATTTTTAGAATTTTAATATTGTCACATAGTAAAGTTAACACACAATATGGTAAATATGGACCATATCTTAAGTATAAATGAAGTTTAAATTTAAATACATTCCAACTGGGTGCATCAAAAACTGGTTTTGCCATACATGCTTTTTCGGTAAAGGAAACAAAAAACATTGCTCAGAAGACCGCTTTTTCCGTCAATCGATCGAGATGGTGATGCAATGCTTATTTCTTCAATTGATGACTTGAATTCTGTCACTGTTCTCTATTATCAATTATGTGTCTATCATTCTCTTATTTCTTCTGTGTTTCAATGATTTTGTCTATTCATTCACTTCTTTCTTCATCTGATGAAGTGAAGTCATCAAGTGCAAGCCCTGTGCTTGCTTGGATGCTTCTTTCTTAGCTTTTTGTCTTTGGTTCATTTTCATTGGAATATTTGGTTTGTTTGATCACTAAAGGGTTTGGTCTCTTCTTGGAAAAAGAGCAAGAACCTTCATTGGAATATTTGGGTTGTTTGATCACTAAAGGGTTTGGTCTCTTCTTGGAAAAAGAGCAAGAACCAACAAAAAAGAAAAGGAACTACTGCAGATTGAAAGCCATATTAAAGACCTTTATACTCGTTCAGCGACAGGTTTTGTTTCCGGCCAGCACTTGGATCTTATCAAGCATTTAGAGAGGGAAAATAATAGATTATTCAGGATGAAGAGTCTTTTTTTCATGTGAAAAGCAGAGCACTGTGGATTATTCGAGGAGACAAAAACACTTGTGAATTATCCGAGGAGACAAAAACACTAGGTTCTTTCTTTCCTTTTCCGAACAACAAAGGAAACACAGGAGATTGAGATTGAGGATTAGGAGATTAAGATTGAGATTTGGGAGACTGAGAATCAGGGCAGTGTTAAATTGACCTCTCAACAGGATATCGAAGAATCAACTGCCAGGTATTTTGCAATGCTCAACAATTGGTCACTTGCAACACTACTCGGCAGATATGGGAGGAAGTGACTTACATGCTAAGTGTAGTGAATTGGCCTATGTGTACAGTAGACACTAAAGCTGATTCGAGTCAAAATGTAATTATTTCTTGTTTCGAGGAAACAAATATAGCTAATGTCTCAGGCATGCAATCTACAAAAAATCATTTTCTTAGGGTTTTTTATGTATGAGATGGAAAATAACAATTTTCATACATATGAAAACCAAACAGAAGTGAACTAACAAGTAGGAGGTTTTACCCTCAACAAGGAAACATATTGGACATTAAGTCCACCATCTAAGGTGCATCCTAGGATAGAGTTTAGGGAGGGTAAGGAGGCTTCGAAGTAAAATTAAAATTGTAGAAAAGTGGGATAAAAGCATGTTTTTAAAGCCCTCGACCGAACTAATAGCCCGACAAAGGTGTTGAAAACCTTCGATCGAGGTTTTGGGTATATTTTTAAATACCTCGATAGAATAAAGGGTTTAAGTATGGTTAAATCAAAAGCTCAATTGAGCTCTTGTGAAATAAAAATTCAAAAAAAATGCGCTAGCTAGTTTGAGTTAAGGAGCTTCATCAAGCTTAAAAGCTCAGTCCAACTTTTAAAAGCTCAATATAGATTTTTTAAAAGCTCGATCAAAATTTTTAAAAAGCTAGATTGAGCTTTATAAAGCTATATTGAGAGTTAAGAAAACCCTTGATCGAGCTATCTAGCTTTATAGAGAGTTTTGTCAACCCTTGATCAAGCTTTTAAAAATAGCTAGATCAAGTGCTTTGTTAAGCCCTCGATCGAGCTTTCAAAAGCTCGAATAAGGAATTAACAAAAGTTCAATCGAGCTTGTTTTTTACCAATCTCATGCCCTCCTCTTGCAAGTGTTACCCATGTTCATGGGAATACCCCACACTATTGATCAAAGATGCTTGATCTTTAGCGCCCTTGGCTTATTCTAATGTTATATATGTTTTAGTTGCATTTCAAAAGTGATTAAGGTATCCATTGTACACACCCTTCTTCTTTTTTGCAATTTATGGATAGTTTTTTGTAAATATAAAGCATGATTTCAAAAAAATAGGTGAAAGGGACTTTGATCCTAGATGAGCAAATGAGAAAGGCATGAGACTTAAGGAAAAAAATATGAGAAATAAAATAAGGTTAGAGTGAAGTTAGACAAAAAATATATATATTAAAGAAAGAGAAACCATGTATAAGGTTTTTTTTGCAATTAACCATAAAAAATTTAACTATGCAATTAGTACATTAATAAGATGAAAGACTCAGAAGATTAACCTTTTCTTTTTTATGGGGCTCTACTAGGGACAAACGAAGGTACCATCTGACGAATTGGATGCACCTTTCCTGGCCTAAAGAAAAAGGTGGTTGGGGCATCAAAAATCTCCATTGGTTCAGTATTGCCTTGAGATTAAAAAAAATTGGATGGTTCTTCAAAACAATGGTCTGTGGCATCAAGTTTTAATTTGCAAGTACCTGAAGAATCATTACGTGGTGGCATGGCTCAGAGGTAAAAATTTTATTGTTCGTGGTGCTTCAGTGATCTGGAATGGGTTCATGCACACACTTTCATGGCCGGGAAAGTGCTTAGCTTGGCATGTGGGTAATGGGCAAGATATCCTTGTGGGTATTGATCCAATTATTGGAACTCACTCAACGTCAATGCTGCCTTCTGGTCTCAGAGAATACCTTGAAGATCTGGGTATCTCTACTCTCTCCCACACACACAATATTCTCCCGGGTCAGCACCACTATTGGTATACAACTGAGGATTTATGTATTGTAGGGGAGTGGAAATTTGCTTGGGATAATTTCACGAGAAGTCTGGAATTCGGTAGGATTAGGCTCAGTTCTCAGTCTGACTCCTTAGTATGGGATTATAACAAATCTGATGGTTCTATTTCTGCTGAGTTGGTTTATGATTTAATAGTGCAATCTTCTTCTCCCCCGACCGGCAGCAAATTACGTGCCCTTATTTGGTCCGGCATTCTCCCAAAAAAAATTTGTTGCTTTGTCTGGGTGGCTTTGGAAAACAAAATACTTACATGGGACAATCTCCAGAAGAGAGGCTAGATCGGACTCGGCTTATGTGCTCTCTGTGGTTCAGGTGAAGACATCGTTCAGCATATATTTCATCTTGCTCTGTCTGGAAGAATGTTTTTGTACTCCTGAGTGATCAGTATCACTTTCTGCCTCTCGACCTAAGCGATAATATCAGTACATTTTTGGGTAACTAGATTGCTAGATTCTCTAGACATTCGATCTGCTGCTACCTTCCTTTTTTTACTATTTGGGCTATCTGGAATGCAAGAAATATTGTTATCTTTGAAGGAAAAAAACCATCTATTTTGAGCTTGCTTCAGCAGATTTCATACTATTCCCAGATGTATCGGCCTTCTTGTTTAAAGGTTAAAAATCCTAGAGCCTATGGATCAGGCCTTGCTCTTGTCTTCCCCTATGGGTTTTTTTTATGGGGCAGCTGCTAGTAACATTGGAGGAGTTGGTTTCTACTTATGCCTGAATGAGTCTCATTCATTTGAGTTTTCTATGGGGGCGGATACTTGTACTAATACCAAAGCTGAACTGATAGCGCTTTGGGATCTACTGCTTGTCACTAAGATGATGGAGATTCCTTTACTGAACATTTTTGGGGACTCTGTTGTCATCATCAATTGGGAAAAGGGTAATGCTGCCCTGAATCCGCCTGATCTCAGTCATTGGTGTATGGATACAAGAAGCCTCATCACTTGTTTCCATCACTTGTCTTTTTGTCATACATACCGTGAACACAACCAGCTCATAGACAGACTATCAAAATTTGCCTTGTCTTTGGCTCCTGGATGTGGTAAATATTTTGAAGTTCTTGATGGCCTTTTGGCCTCTCATGACTCTTTTCAGCTCTTTTGAGCTCGGTGCAGGAGCTTGTTCTCCTTTATTTTTTGCACCTCTTTGATGATTATGGAGTGGGCACTTTTGATAATAGCTCTGTGCTCTTGTGTTCACGGTTTGTTATGGTGAATTGGGATTGACTTCTCTTTTTTCTCTGACTGGACTTATGTTCTTGGTTGAAGTGTACGTTTGATCTCCCCCCATGGCAGCTCTTGTGATTTGGGACTCGTTCCAGGCATTTAGTAGAATGGAATTTCTTTGTGACCTTGCTTGATTGTAACTTTATGAAAGGGATGGCACATCAGATGCCCTTTGATTCTATATATTGAATAACAAGGACATGCTTTTTTCTTTCTAGAAAAAAAAAAATAAAAAAATGAAAGACTCGTAAAAGATGAAGATAAATGAAAACATCTTAAAAAAATCACAAATACATCAATAATATTGTCAAGTGAGCTTATAAATGATAAAAATCTAAATGATAAATAAATCTAAAAATGATAAAAAAAAATCTAAATTTAAATACAATCCAATTGGCGGCACTGGAATCTGTTTTGGTCGTCCATGCTTTGTCAGTAAAAAAGAATAAAAAAGCATCTGAATCTGTTTTTGTCATCCATGCTTTTCAGGTAAAAGGAAACAAAAAGCATCGGAATCTGTGGAATCTATTTTTGTTGTCCATTCTTTCTGGTAATGAAAACAAAAGGCATTGGAATCGTCCAAGGAAAAAAGCACCAAAAATTGTTTTCCCGTTAATGAAAAAACAAAAGCAAAATGAAAGCAACACTTTTCCCGTTAAAGAAAACAAAAGAAAAAAGTATGCAACTGCAATCATCAAGACATTGAGTATTTATAAGTATGTGCCCATTGAGTATTTATAAGTATGTGCCCTTTTTGCTGGGATGTTTGTGCATGGATGCAGTGCTTCTTTCTTCATCTGATGATTGCATTGAGCTTGTGCCTGCTTGGATGCAGTCATGACTTGAAGGCATTGACTATTAATTTTTGCCCTTCTTGCTTCATTTGCTTGGATTTCTGTAATGTAGAGATTTTATCATTCTAGTATTCATGGAGATGCAGAAGTTCCCCTTTTGGCTTTGATGTCCTGTTGCAAAAAGAAAGCAATGTTTTTAAGTTATGCAACAACAATCGTCCAAGGCATTGAGAGTATTTATAAGTTCTCTTTAATATTGATTGAGCTTGTGCCTGCTTCGATGTCTATGATGCAATGTTTATTTTTTCATATCATGACTTCAATGTATTCTATTTCCACAACGTCAATGGAAAGGTTTTGTATTCTATTTTGACAACTTTAATGTCCAAGTTTCCGCTAGATTTATGCTTTTATTTATTTTTCTCCAACTTTTAATTTACTTCTAAGAAATTTAGCTAAATATTAAAATGTAAGTTTATTTAATGAATTGTTGCTAATTTGTTCATCGAGAACATGTGATCAACATGTAAAAAATTTAGAATTATGTGTCCTCGTTTTTGCTTTTTTTTTCGTAAGATTTTTATTGAGTTTTTTATACTATACATAAACTTTCGAAGTCAAATGTGGACATGGTGAATGATTTATATTTACTTATTTTTTAGTTATGTAATGAATTTTTTTAATCAGTGTTATCTCTATCTGTTTTTCTATTTTTGAATTTTCTTTTTTCATTTGACTCCCTAACATTATCTCTATCTGTTTTTTGTTTTTGAATTTTCTTCTATCATTTTACTCCCTAACATTATCTCTATCTGTATTTTCCGTTTTTGAATTTTCTTCTTTCATTTTACTTCTTGTTATCTTTATTTGCATTCGTTGTTATATATTTTTTTCATTTACAACCTAAATTTTGTCAATATTCCGTATTTTTAGATACCCATTGCCTATTATGTATTTATGTTAATTTGTATAAATAACATTTATACATATTCATACCATTTGTTTTTTCTTCTTTTGTGCTTTCTTCTAGTTATTAGTTGTTAAATGTTTTTTTCCTCAATATCCATCTGCTATGTTTGAACAATTATAATGAAGGTTGTTTCACGTACTTTCTGGTTTAGTTTCCAGAATGTATATGATCAGAAATATATAGGAATATAATTTGTTGATCGAATTTAATGGCTTTGCTCATCAATAAAATACAATCTAACAGTTTCAATAAAATATAATCTAACAGTTTCAGGAAAAAAATTTGTTGATTGGATATATTTCATGCTTGTTTTTAACTTTTGTATTTCTTGTAATTTGTTTACTTTTATTTTATTTACTGATCAAACTCTTAGAGGCAGAATCAGACAAAGTTATTTATTTCCATTTTATTTAAGATTAGTTTGTGTTTATTAGTCCATTTTTCATGCTAATTCTTGACACTTGTTATCTGTGTATGTGCATTCCTTCTTGTTGAATATCTTCTCTGCATTTTCTTCTCATTATTCCTATACGATTAACATTTATCTTGTTGTTTGTTTGAACAACATTAATGGAGGCATCTTACCTTGATTTTCTGGTTTTTTAAATGATTCCTTGTAGAACTAGATTAGAAATTTAGTGGAATGTTGGATTGTTTTATTTTCATTAAGGGACACATTCATGAAATTTAAAGATTCATTTTTGCATTGGTGGTTTTTCTATACCTTGTGCTTCAATTCTTTTCATAGTTATACAATAACCCACTTCCAAGATGATGAGGAAGGTTGTTGAGTTCTTCCAGTGACTCTGTATTACTTGTTGAAGATATGTTTTGTAATTTGTTTAATCATGTTCATGATTAACCTGTTCTCTATTTGAACATAATTAATGGAGACAATTGTTTTTTACAACATTTTTTCTATGCAACTTTTAATTTTCTGGATGCCTATGCTTAGATATTTTGCATAAATTTGAAATGTAATCAATTGTATGCGCTCTTCATTCAATCCCTATTACAAATGTCCATTTTCTTCATCATTTTAATTTTAGTTAGTTTCTTTGTATTCCATGTTGAATGTATATTCTTTATTTTAGTGTCATTATTTTGCATTTTGATGCATAATTCTTTTCTTTTATGATTTTTTTGACAAACAATAAAACGATTTATATCTAATTTATATCTTTTAATTTCCATCATGATTCATGTAATTAATGATTTAATAGAATATTGCAATGTTTAAATTATCAAAAGAGTTGCTATTTTATTCATGGAAATCAAGTGCCATGTTTATTAGTAGAATGCATTAAGAAAAGTGATTGTGTGAGTTGTTTTAACACTTTTTTGTTGCTATCTGAGAATTCTTAGAGTTGGATTCTTACCAAGTTGATGAGAAGTGCTTCTGAAGTTCATCTCCTTTGCATTTGCAAGTCATCTGCTACATTTGTATGTTTCTATGTGTATTCCTGGTTGAATTCCTATGTTTCTGTGTGTATTCCTTGCAGTGTTAATTGTCACTAAAATCATTTTTACCTGTGATTACTTTTTAAGGATTCATGACATGCATGCCTACTCATTTCCTCTTTCTATTTTTTTCCATATATATATATATTGTATAATACTTGATTTAATTTAATTTAAATATTAATGTTCAGTAAAGATCAAATTAATGCATGAAATTGTAAAATGAATACAATAGACAAATATGACAGGGGGGAGGAAAATATACATCCCCAAGGAATGCTGAAAAGAGAGAAAAACAACCTAAAAAAATGAAAGTGTTAAAAGCACTAGAAAGCGCCAGTTCGTTGAGATGGGGAGTAATGAAGAAGCTCAAGAAGGAGGTTCCTTGGTTGAGACTTGTTCCTTTGGAGAACCTATCCCTTCAATATCATAGTTTCCTTGCTTAGCCTATCCTTTCCTTTTTCATTATCTTCCCTCCTTTCTAAGAAAACAATAGGAAGAAGAAGGTTAGGGTTACATGGATGAATTCATTGAGTCTCTTTGCAAGGAAAAACAATAGGAAGAAGGTTAGGGTTTACACAGAGGGATGCTTCGAGTCTATTTCATAGGCAAGAAAAACACGAAGGGGCCTAGGGTTTACATGGACATATTCTCGGGGTCTCTTTCTTAGGCAAGAGCAACATAAGAGGTTAGTTTTTCATGGATAGTGGTTTGAGTCTTGGAGTTCATACATTGATTGTCTATTTCATTGTAGCAGGCTCCACAACCCATCTACAACCTCGACATTGGGTTGTTTCAGTATGTTCCATGCGGAGTGGGGTGGGCTGTCTTCGTATTCTTGGGTACTCTTAGAGCAAAATTTTGTAGCCTTGTGAAGGAAGAAGGAGAGGCAATAAGTGGAACTCATGAGTGCTTGCACTACAACTTGCCATTTGCAGGGTCTAGACATACAAGAAGCTACACAAATAGTAAGTTCTACTCTCTCGGTCTCTCACTCTTCCTTTTGATGTGGTAATTGTGTTACTTTTCCAACTAATATGTTAACTTCTATTGGTTTTCTTGAGATTGTATTTACATTGAATATATCATTTTTTCCTTGTTCTGTTTTCTTAAGCTTGTAAGGTCCTAACTACTTGCTTAATGGCACCCCCATTTCATTGTGGCCTAAGAGTTCCTCACCAACCAACTTGGGATTGGAAATATAGTTAACTTTGTATTCCAACCTCTAGGATCAAGAACTCGTGTTGCATGAGTATTGTTTATATATATTATTTTTGGGTTTTTTTTTTTTTAATATTAAGATGGTATACTTGACTCTCATATGAAGTAGTTAATTATAAACAATAGCATAATCCCACCTTAATTAAACCAACAATAATCCTATTTCTCAAGGGAAATATAGTCCCTCACTCCCTCACTCATTTGTAGTTCAAAGTGAGGATGTTACTATCTTGCTAGACTTATGCGGATTTCCCCCTTTTCCATTGTTTTCAGGATGGAGGATGATGGTAATCACTAGATGGAATATCAACTGGTAACCCCAAGGGACTCAATGGGATTTGATCTTGAGGCTTATGTATGAAGGTAATTTGAATGTTGAAGAACTCATGGACTGGATCAATGCATTAGCAAAGTATTTTGATTTTGAAGAAATTGAGGATAAAAAGACGGTGAAATATGCAACGACCAGACTGAAATGATATGCAACTATCTGGTGGGATGAACTTCAAATCCACAAAGAAAGAACAGGTAAGTCCAAAATCAAATCTTGAGATAAAATGTTAGATAAAATTAAAATTCAATTTATGCCTAAGGATTATCAGTTGAATCTTATTAGACAGCTACAAAATCTTAGACAAAAAGGTATGACTAGTGTTAAAAAATACACAGAATAATTCTTTAGGTTGAGTATTAGAGCTGGATAGATACAAGGGGACATCGAAAGAGTGGCTAGGTATAGAAATTGAATAAGATATGAGATACAAGATGAAATCATCTTGTTGAATTTGAAGACTGTTGAATATGCTTATCAAGCAGCCTCAAAGGTAGAAGAGAAGCCACTAAGAAAACATAACCAGAAGAATCGATGGAGAAGTACAACAATAGGGAAAGGATCTCCAAACAGAGGAGGTAAGTTTCAGACTCCTAAATATTAGGCATAAGGTTCTAGTAGCCAGACACCCCAAAGACGAGGATTCAGAGGAGGCATATTTCATGTTAGAGGAAGAGGCAAAAGTAGAGAAATGAAATGCTATACATGTGGTGAGATGGGACATATGTCATGGGAATGCCCAAAGAATAAACCTACGGCTCAAAGGAATGAAAATATTGTTCAAGCTCGTGAGGATTCCAATGAAGATGCATAGGTGAATAATCCTCCTGAGGAAGGAGAACCTCTTATGATGAAGAGAGTTTTAGTGAAAACAAAGAAGAAAGTGCATGAACCAACCCAGAGAAAGAGTTTGTCTAGGACTAAGTGCAAGTCACAAGGGAATTGTTGTAAGATGGTTATTGACAACGGTAGTACATATAATTTGGTCTCCACTAAGATGTTAGAGAAGTTAGGATTGAAGAGGATGGAACGTCCCACTCCTTATAAGTGTCCTAGTTGTAGAAAGGACATCATCTCTTGGTGTATGAGCAGTGCAATGTGGAGTTTCAAATTGGTACTTATAAAGATGTGGTATTATGTGATATAATTCCTATGGATGTGTGCCATATAATCTTAGGGAGGCCATGGAAATATGACAGAAAGCTATTCATGATGGAAGAAAGAACACTTATTCTCTAGAAAAGGATGGAAAGAGGCGTACACTGTCACCATTGAAAGATGAAGTAACCCAAGAAGATTCAGGATCCAAAATTTTGTTGATGATTGGGAAGGAACTATTGCAAGAAGTCAAGAAAGAAGAAGAACTGCATTTTGCTCTTGTTGGAAAACCAAAGGTAATTTTAACTTCTACAAATTTAGATGATTTACCTACTGAAGTTAGAATCTTTCTTGATGATTATGTTGATATTATTGTGGATGAGATACCAAATGATTTACCTCTTGTGAGAAGTATTAGTCATCATATTGACTTTACCTTCAATATGATGACTAATATTAGTCATCATATTGAAATATTACCAAATGATTTACCTTCATGTGTTTAGACAGAAGAAATGATCTTAGGTGAAGATGGTCCATTTGTATATTAGAAAGGGCAATTATCTCAAAAAGAACAACCACAAATTGAGGCTATCCTTGACAAAATAATTTCAAAGAAGGCCATGAACATATTTTTTTTTCAGTATTTGGTCAAGCAGAAAGATCATCCAGTTGAAGATGCAACATGGGTGACTAAACTGGAGATTTCCAAGTATAATATGAACTTTGAAGACCTACTGAAGAATTTTGTTTCTTCCCTTGGAGTATGATGCAGGAGCAGCGAGTCAAAGTCCTATGTTTGCTGATTGATCAGGAAATACTATTTGTATGCTTACATGTAATCATTTCTAGAAGGATAGGGTTAGTTGAAGTTTGTATTATAGATAGGATTTATTTGATTGTAATAATGCCAATTCACCGCTAATGTCCTCAAATCTTGTAAGAGGTTGCTTGAGGATAGGTTAGTTGTAAATTTACTTTCTTAGGAATTTCAGATCCTTCCCATTTGGATCTGACAGGTTGACATAGTTCTATATTAAGTGTCGAATGTAATAATCAGATACGAAGGAATGAATGCGTGCGAGGGAGTGTATGTGACAATGGTTAATGAAATGAAGAATAAAGAAATAATCTTTGTGTGAGGATTTGTAAATTCTTTGTCTTCTTTTCAATGACCAAAAGCATGTTCAAATTCTCCATGTTATTAATCTTCAATACTAATAGAAATACTTAAAGAATTCATGAAGTCAGAGATGCATTCATGTGTATATAATAGGCAATAAATTGATTGTTTCACAGATCAATTCAATTGTAACAGTCCAAGTTAAAAATTTGCAATTTAGACAAGAGATACGGTTGTGGATGAATTCTGTAAGAGAAAATGTACAAGAGATAGTAGATCCGCAAAATTAAGGTAGATCCACAAGATCTCTGATCAAAAGATAGGGAAGAATCCGCAAGATATCAATGGTCGAAATTTAATCCACAATGGAAAGGTGAAAGTTTGTTAACTTTGCAGAAAGGTAATTGAGAAAGATGAATTGCGGAAGCAATTCGAGAAGGGTTGAAAACTTAAACCTGCAATCCGCAATTCACAATTGCGAAAAGGTTGAGTTGCAAAAGGGTTGATTTGCGGAAATCTAAATTACGGAGATACGGTTGCAGAATCAAGCTTAAGGAAAGATGGTTGCAGAATTAGAGTTGGGAAACAAGATTTAATCATAATTTAGACTGATTTGGATCTGTTTTAGGCCCGCTAGCTCTTACCTGCCATCAACATTGAAAGAGATGGACAATACTTAATTAAGTCCAAGAACATGGCACCTTCTTTTTGGGTTGAAGTAATGAATTGCACAAATTACATCCAAAACCGCATGCCTCATGGGGAAGTGTTGAATATAACTCAAGAGGAGGCTTGGGCCTATGTCAATCCCATTGTTTCTTATTTCAGGATATTTTGTAGTCAAGCTTGAGCCCTAATTCTAGATGAAAAGTGTAAAGCTATGCAGAAGAGGATTCAACCCATTGATTTTTGTTGGTTACTATGAGGATATGAAGGGATACAGGTTATTTAATCCTATTTCTAAAGATGCCTTGTTTATAAGCATATTTAACTTTGATGAACACTTCGCCATAATCATTTCTCCTAATCCTCCCATAGATTGTATTGCAGATGATGGTGAAGATTGCATTGACAATTTTAATTTCGCATAACAAGAAGTTGATGGAATTACTGTTGTTTCAAGTCACACTATTGGGAATGAAAATCGACAAGTAGAAAATCTACATGAAGTTGTAGGTCAAGCAGAAGAAAGTATTCCATAAACACCACTTGATCAAGGACAAATTTTGAGAAAGAGCCTTTGTGAACGAAAGAGACCTAAAAGATATGGCTACAAGGAAACTAATTTTAGTTATTTAGTCACCAACCTTTTCCACACTTCTTCACATACATCTTGTATTTCTCTTTTGAGTGACACCATTTGCATTAATCCACAACAATTTTTTGATGTTTTTGGTATATCAAAACGAGGTGTTGCTATGATAAAGGAGTATTCTTCCCTGTTGAAGGATAACGCCTGGAATCTCATTCCTCTTCCTAAGGAACACAAGCTTGATCGTTGGAAATAGATTTATAAAACCAAATATGTAGTAGATGGGTATGTTGAAAAGCATAAGGAACATCTTGTAGCCAAGGGATTTTCACAGGTTAAAGGAATTGATTATTCGAGACCTTTTCCCATGTTTCCAACAAATTTTTTCTACATGGAGATTTGCACGAATAAATTTACATGGAGCAATATTTTGGTTTAGAGTAGGATCCTTCACATGTAAGCAAGCTCCGACATTAATTATGTGGTCTTAAACAAGCTCCTTGAGCTTGGTATGAGAAGATGGATAATTTCCTTATTGTTTTAGTTTCTAATCATTGTCATTCCAATCTTATAGTGCACACCAAGAGGTAGGGTGTTGATCTCTTGATTTTGGTTATGTACATGGATGATTTAATTCTCATTGGTAGTTCTTAATCCATGATTTAGAGTGTTCATTGAGCACTATTGGAGCAATTTGATATGACAGACCTTGATCCTTTGCATTATTTTATTGGCTTATATGTCCTTTAATCTTTATAAGGGATTTCCATTTTCCAGTAAAAGTATGCCCTTTATTTACTTCATTGATTTGGCATGGTTGATTGTAAACGTCCACCCATTCCATTTTAGTTATGACATTCCAATTTTTGTGAGTTGTACTTCATCATGCATTAATCCTTTGCTATATATTCAATTGGTTGGAAGTGTATTATATTTGACCCATACATGACCTACCATCTCATTTGCAGACATGTCTCTTGTTCTCTTAATTTTCTCATGAGTCACTCGAAGGTAGCCAAGCAAATTTTTAGGTACCTTGAGGATACTACCAATTTTGGCATTCAATATACCTTAGGTGCTTCTCAGCTTGTAGGTTTCACTAATTTTGATTGGGTTGGTTCAATTAATGATTGAATGCCCACATCTAGTTTTGTCTATCACCTTGGATTTTCTCCTATTGCCTAATCTTACAAGAAGCAATTAATGATTGGATTATCTTATGTAGAATCTAAGTATTGTGACGCAATTCTTTGCTAGTTATGAGGTCCTTTGGCTTCGACAAGTAATGATAGAGTTTGGAATTAAGCAAGATCACCCGACTACTCTTTAGTGTGATAATCAAAGTGCCATACCTATTTTTCGCAACCTACTGGAGCATCAAAGGAAAAAATGCTTAGAGATTCACATGCAATTCATTAGACAACTCATCTAGGATGTTGTTCTTGGTCCAGAGTATTTGCCTACTAAAAACTAAGTTGCATACGTTTTCATTAAACCTTTTACATTGCCTCATTTTCTATAGTTGCACTCAATGCTTGAGGTGAAGGAAATTGTCCTTAGAGTAAAGGAAATTGTATAACGTAAAAGTTGTTATTTGATTTAATATATTTTTTGAACAAGTCTATGTTGAACCTCCACCTTTATTAAAGAAATGTTTAAATTTTTAATGTTATTATATAGTCAATTTAATGCACAATATGATAAATATAAAGCACATATAAAATATAAATCAAGTTTAAATAATAAAAATTATAAATTTAAATATATTCAAACGAGATGCATAAAAAAATTGTTTTGGCCCCACACGCTTTTCTTGTAAAGGTTAAAAAAAGGCAAAAAGAAAGCAATGCAATCGTCAACTTCAAAGGCAAAGCGAAAAGTAAAAAATAGGAAACAACAAAAAGCAAAGCAACGCAATCGGCAATCGTTGAAGGCAAAGCAAAAAGCAAATAAAAACAAAACAGCAAACAATCGTCTAAGGCAATCGAGGGTATTTATAACTTCTCTCTGCTATTGGTATTGATAGAGCTGGTGCAATCGTGGATGTTTGGGATGCAGAGCTTCATTCATCTAATGGCAATCGTTCTCACCTGGAAGGCAATTGTGGATGTCTGTGATGCAGAGCTTCATTCATCTAATGGCAATCGTTCTCTCCTGAAAGGCAATCGTGGAGGTTTGTGATGCAAAGGTTCATTCATCTAATGGCAATCGTTCTCTCGTGCAAGGCAACCGTGGATGTCTGTGATGCAGAGCTTCATTCATCTAATGCCAATCGTTCTCTCCAATAGAGCTTGTGCAATCGTGGAAGGAAATCGAGAGTATTATAAGTTCTCTCTGGTAATGATTAAGCTTAGGCCTGCTTGGATATCTGTGATGCAGAGTTTTAGTCATTTGATGGATTGAAGTAGTTGAGGGCATTTGAAGTCTCTGTTGTCTATTAATTTTTCCTTTTTCCTGGGATGTCTGTGATGCTGTTCTTTTCTTTAATTTGCTTTTTTCTTCATCTGATAACTTGAATTCATTAATTTTCCCTTTTTGCTTGAATGTCTGTGATGTTTATTTTTTTTGCTTCTTTCTTTATCTGATGACTCGAACTTATTAAGTGTAGTCCCTGTTCTCTACTAAGGTTTTTACTGGTTTTTATTTTTGTTAACATTTATTTTTTCTCTAAATTTTAATGTATCTGTAAGATTATTTAGCAGGATATTGAAATGTAGCTTTACTTAATGGAGACTGTTTCACTAATTTTATAGTTTAGGTTCACAAATTTTTTATCAATGTAATTTTTTTAATTTCCAAGATGTATATGATCAGAAATATTTAGGAACATTTCAATGCTTATTTTGAGAGCTTAATTTCCAGGATGCATATGATGGGAAATATTTAAGATTATTTCAATGCTTAGGAATATTTCAAAGATTGGAAATATTTAGGAATCTCTGTAATGTTTATAGATTGCATGGCGTGGTTTTCACTTTTGTATTTTTTGTGATCTGTTTTTTCTTGTTTATTCCTCTAGAGATGGAATTTCAAGGAAGAATGCTAGCAAAGTTAATTATTTATTTTATTATTATTTAAAAATAATTTATGTTTATTAGTTTATTTTTCATGCTAATTTTTACTATCGGTGTATCTGCATTTCGTTTTTTGAATATTTTTATTCTACATTGTTTTCTCTCGTAATGATTGAGCCTGTACCGCTTGGATGTCTGTGATGCAGAGCTTCATTCATTTGATGGCTTGAAGTCATCGAATGCATTTGAAGTCTCTGTTGTCTATTATTTTGTTCTTTTTGCTTGGATGTCTATGATATTGTTCTTTATTCTTCATTTGTTTTTTTCTTCATCTGATTACTTGAACTCATTAGTCCCTATTCTCTATTGAGGTTTTCATGTAGAGGTTTTCATTGGTTTTCTGTTTTATTTAATATTTATTTTTTCTTGAATTTTTAATTTATTGGTAAGATTATTCAGCAAAATATTGAAATGTAGGTTTACTCAATGCAATCTGTTTCACTTATTTTCTTGTTTCATTTTACAAATTCTTGATCTCTGTAATCTTTTTACTTTCCAAGAGCTATTCTTGATCAGGCATTATAATTTCAGAGCTATTATGTCAAAACCCAAAATTTTGAAAAATTTAAAACTTTTTATAATACAGCATATAAACACATTAAATGCAATCATGACTGGTCTGATTAGTTTATGCTAAAGAATTGTACTGAATGATCTTTACTTGTACTTAGATTATAAGATGAGTTTCTTGTCAGTTACTGATTTTCTTCTATTTGTAACCGCAAGGGGGAAATGCTATGACAGACTGGGCTTACTTAGCTATTTCAGCTAATGCAGCAGTTTTTCTTTCTCTTACAGATTTACAGGTAAGGTTCAGGTCGCTGCTAACAGAACCTTTAAAGTATTTAAAAAAAAATAAACTAATGTACCACACTCATTCAGTAAAATATAAATGTATGCTAGCCAGTATTACAAGCCTTCACAGGTAAAGATTTTCCCCAACCTCTTTTTAAAGCTTTCAAAGATAGATAGTTTAGAATACTAGAGAAATAGATAGCTATTTCCATTTATACTGGCAACATTAAGTATCCTTATGGAAAAACTGAATCACTAAAGAGTTTTATTGTAGTGCATTCGTACTATTTATTCTCTGGTACCTAGCTTAAGTCTGGATTATCATGTTTGAACCTATGTCTTTTTACTTATTTGCTGTTTGCCTTGTCATGCCCAAATGTTAAAATTTATGAACATGTTTTACTGCAGAATTAATTATAAGTTTGAATTAAGAAAAGTCAATATATATACTTTTCTTCTAGCAGCTACAGGATTTTCCACTAGCTGTAAGTCTTCACTTAGTAAATTTCCACAAGTTTGGAGTGATGGAAACTATCTTTATTTCCATGATCATGAATACATTAAATTTCTATGTGTGCCTTTGAAATTATCAGGTAGTATCATAATCACATTACTATGAACTTCCAGATTGAACAATCATCAAGAATAGTGATGGCGGTTTACATAAATTTATTGTCTAGCTACCACCTAACAATTCTTGTAAATCCTTGCATGGGAAAAATAGTTACAAGTATACTATTTATCACAAGAACTTAAGACTAATATGAAGTTCTTATAAAT
>LPNX010498448.1:161086-171202 GCA_001517045.1 Pseudotsuga menziesii
CAGTTAATTTATTATTTACTTGTAAAGATAGATTTAATAATCTATTAAACACTACCTGTGATCTTATTGTATATCTATAAAACTGATATCATGTAATTATAATACATAATAGTTATAGTAAGCATTATAAATAAAGTGTGAAATATGCGATAGAAGAAAAAGAATAAATAAAAGAACTATACATGATATCACAGTTTTAGTTAACTTGTTTGCAAGTTGAAATAACTTATCATTGCCTACTTCCTTTAATGTTCTGTAAAAACGAGTATTAATATGTTTATAATCTGAAAAGCAGAGTAATAATAGTTCTGTATCTTGTTCTTGTTTTGAATTAATTTCTAAGGTAAAAGAGAATCAATTGAAAACAGAGAAGAAACTTTAAAGTAGACAATAAAACTCGAGACTAACTTCTACCCTCTATACTGTTCAGTAACTGATATTTAAATACAAAATACAGTAACTTATCAAATAGTAAAGCACTAGTGGTTAATAGAAATGACTAGATAGGGAACTCGATTCAGAAGAGTGTTGCTTCATGATACCGAGCTACTGTGCTGGAGTACGGTTTGGTGATACAAAATGTGGAAAAACACAGTAACTACTAACAGGTTTACATAGTAAGATTCAGAGATACTAACTTTACAGAAAACTAACTAGCTACTCCAACATATAAATAAACTTGACATGCATCCATTCATACTCAGTAACATAAGAAACAAATTGCAAAACCTGTTTTAAGCTGTGGACAACAACAGCAATGGGAGGTCGTTCCTCCCTACCAACTCCTGGAGAGCGCTCAAACAACGTCTTCTCAAGACCCCCGAGCTTGCCCTGGTCTCCCTAGCTGGAACTAGGTGCAGAAAAGCCAGATACCAGTCCTCCAACTTTGAACAACTCTAAACTATCAGTCAGTTCTCTCAGCCTAATGGCTGAAAATAGATCAAGTTACTGCAGCAACCCACTCAACACTTCCTTACTGTTTTCCCTCTTTCACAATGAAATTCCTGAATAACATTCACCTGAATGAATTCTTCCTGGAATCAAATCTGAACAGCCTCAGCTCTCTTCATTGAGTACTTTTAAAGATTGCCTAGGTCTTATTTGGGTTAACTGTCATTTAATGAGCCACCTGCTCACATTCCACTTTCTTGGGGAATCATGACCCCAAATATAGGGAAGTTGCCACCTGCAACTTAGGAAGTGTTTGAGGATGCTGCCACTTGTCTTTTGCCTTTCCACCTAGTTCCATCCACCAGTTTGACCAGTAACCTCTTTTTAACAGCTCTCCCATGCTGTTGTCTCCATAATTTATTTATTATTAATAAAATATTCTGAATTACACTCCATAACTGTTGACTCTACTGAGTCATCAATCCCTACTTAGGATTAAGTTTAACATGATGTCTCAGAAATAAATAAAACAATTTACATAATTTTACAAAATTGGGGTATGTGACATACACACCCCCTTAAAATGTAACATCGTCCTCGATGTTACTTATTCTTCTTCCTCAGGAACCTCCTGGAAAAGATTCGGGTATGCTTCCTGCATCTTACTTTCCAGTTCCCAAGTAGCTTCTTCAGGACTAAGGTGCTTCCATTGCACCTTCAACTATCCAATTGTGCGGTTCCGCAGAGTAATCTACCTCCTCTCGAGGATACAATCCGGTTCCACCAGAACTTCCCCTTCTGGTTCTACCTGTAGAACGTTCCAGTCAATCACATGAGTAGCATCATGTACATGCTTTTTCAGAACAGAAATATGAAAAACATTGTGAACTTTTAAATTAGGTGGTAACGCTAACTAATAAGCAACTTGACCAACTCTAGATAATATTTCAAATGGACCACAATAACGTGGTGCTAGTTTTGCACAACTCCCCAGTCTTAGGGAGCTCTTTTTTGGTCTTACCTTTATGAACACATGCTCACCCACCTGGAACTCTTTAGGTATTCTTTTCAGATCTACTTGACTCTTTTGTCGATCCTGGGCAACCTTTAAGTTCTCCTGCACCTGTTTTACAATCTGTTCCATTTCTTTTAATAATTCGGGCCCCAACACTAATCTATCTACTGGATTATTCCAGGAGATTGGAGTGTTACATTTCCGCCCATACAGAATTTCAAAAGGACTGAACTTAGCCGAAGATTGATAACTGTTATTGTATGCAAATTCTGCTAAATACAAATAATCCTCCCACTTACCAGGCTGATCCTTAACATACATTCTTAACAGATCTTCCAACACTTGATTAACTCTTTCGGTCTGTCCGTCCGTCTGAGGATGGAAAGAGGTGCTGAAATTCAGAGTGGTGTTTAATCCTTTGAACAAGGATTTCCAGAAATTCCCAGTGAATTTAGGATCCCTGTCTGAAATAATAACCTTCGGCACACCATGCAGCCGAAAAATCTGTTTTAAGAAAATGTCTGCTATATTTGTAGCCTTAAAAGTGGTTTTAACAGGAATAAAATGTCCTGCTTTACTTAATTTATCCACTACCACCATAATTGAATCATTCTGATTTTGATTTCTGGGTAATCCCGTAATGAAATCTAAGCTGATTATTTCCCATTTCCAGTTAGGAATAGGCAAGGGCTGCAATAACCCAGCTGGATGTTGATGTTCTGTTTTTACTTGTTGACAGTCCAAACATCTAGCTATATACTCAGCTGCTTCAGATTTCATGTTAGGCCAGAAATAATCTTTTCTCAACATGGTGACAGTTTTCTGGTAGCCTGGATGCCCTAAATAAGGGGTTTTATGCACTTCATCCAGAATCAACAATTTAATTTTAGACACATTTGGCACATACAGTCTGTCCTTAAACAGTAAAAATCCATTTTTATTTAAACTATAACCTTTGGTTAAACTTTCTATGGGTTCTTCCTTAGCTGTAGCTTGTAACTTTTGATAAATTTCATCCGATTTTATACTTTCAGTTAGCTGTTCATTTAAATCAGAATTATAAGTACTGATTGCTGTTGTGAAATTCAATTTTGCATTTCTGCTCAAAGCATCAGCTACTTTATTTTCTTTCCCTTTTATATGTTGAATTTCGAAATCTTATTCACTTAGGAAGGCTAGCCATCTGGCTTGCCTTGCATTTAGGTTAGGCTGATCTAAAAGGTATTTTAAACCCTTGTTATCAGTCATTAAAGTAAAATTTCTGCTTATTAAGTGGTGTCGCCACATTTTCAAGGCATGAATAACAGCAGCCAGTTCTAAATCGTAAGTGGCATAATTCTTTTCATGGATCTTTAGCTTCCTGGACTCATAGGCAATGACGTGCCCATCCTGAGTCAGTACTCCACCTAGACCATCATTACAAGCATCTGTGCAAACCATGAAATCCTTATTGGGATCCGCTATTCTTAAAATTGGCGCAGTTGTTAATAAAGTTTTTAGTTTCTTAAAGATTTCTTCGCATTTTACGTTCCAATCGAACTTCTTACCTTTATTTTGAAAAGAAGTGATTGGGTTGGCTATCTTGGAAAAACCTTCTATGAATCTCCGGTAATAAACGGTGATTCCCATGAAAGACCTAACATCTGTTACGCCTTTTGGTACTGGCCATTCTTCAATTGCCCTGATCTTTTCAGGATCAACTGAAATCCCTTCCTTAGTCACCATGTGACCTAAGTACTGGATTTCATCCCTGAAGAAATCACACTTACTGAACTTCGCATAGAGTTGTTGCTCCCGTAGTTCTTGTAAGACTATCCGTAAATGCTCCTTATGTTCCTCTTCATTTTTAGAGTAGATCAAGATGTCATCGATGAATACAACAACAAACTTGTCTAAGTATTTATGCATTATGTTGTTCATTAGACACATAAAGACGGCTGGGGCATTAGTAAGCCCGAATGGCATTACGAAAAATTTGTAATGTCCATATCTCGTCCTAAAAGCTGTCTTAAAAATGTCTTCTTCTTTTATTCTCACCTGATGATAGCCTGATCTCAGGTTTATCTTAGAGAACACCGTAGCTCCGTGCAGCTGATCAAACAGATCGTCTATGCGGGGCAACGGATACCTGTTTTTAATTGTCATTTTATTAAGCTGACGGTAATCTATGCAGAGTCGCATAGTACCATCTTTCTTTTTAACAAAAATTACTAGTGCTCCCCAAGGGGAAACACTAGGACGAATATATTTCTTATCGATTAGTTCCTTTAACTGTGTTTTTAATTCGTTAAGTTCCAAAATATTCATACGGTACGGAGCCTTCGAGCTAGGTACAGCACCTGGTACCAGCTCTATTATGAAATCCAGTTCCCTCTGAGGAGGTAATCCTGGAATTTCCTCCGGAAAAACATCAATAAATTCATTTAACACAGGAATATTCTCTATTTTGTATTTTATCCTTTTCAACATTATTTGCCTCATCTGTAATAATTACAGCATAGGCCTTGCATCCTTTCCTGACTGCTCTTTTGAGCTGCAAGGCAGAAATCTACCTAACCACAGTCTTCCTAGGAATTCCTTTAACTATTACAGGCTGTTCATTATTATTTACACATGTAAACGTTTTATCAAAACAGTTTAACACTACCCTATGTTGTTCTAACCAGTCCATACCTATAAGTATGTCATAAGAACCAAGTGGTAGCACATTTAATTTAACAGCAATTTTAAAACCATTCATATCTAAAACACAATCATTAACATAACAATTTACCTTCCTTTTTGCCCCTGTGGCTAGTTTAACCAGCCAAGAGTTATCAAACTTTTCAACATTCAGATGACACTTTTCTACTATCTGAGGTGAAATATAACTTAAGCTTGCACCTGGATCTATCAAAATAGTTACAGGGGTTTTGTTAACCATACCTTCTACTTCCACCATGGAAGTTTGGTACTCAGCTTGTCGATTTTCCAATGCTGCATTGATCTGGGGCATTGTCCTTGCAAAGTCTCCAACTGTCATTTCATCTTGTATTGTGTGAATATTGTTGTTTGGCTTCTTTCGGTTTGGGCAAACTGAAGCATAGTGTGGGCCATTGCACTCCCAACACTTAACAGGTTCCTTCCTTTCGAAATTCTTAGTGAAATTTCCATGATTGTTGGAAACCTCCTTGCTGCCCTTGAAGTTGTTGGAGTTATTTGAAGCACCATTTTTGCTTCCCTGAAATTTCTTGCCATTAGAATGGTTTCTGTTCTTACTGTTCTTAAATTTTTTCTGAGGTATAAACTCTTTTTTCTTGAATTCAGCCTGATTACCATTCTTTTTAGCCTTCCAATTGGCTATTCCTTCCTTCTTTTTGTTCTGTTCAAAACAGAAATTTGCTTTTCGCATAGCTTCTTCCAGAGTTTTGGGATTGTCATATTCAAGTCTGTCTTTTATATGGTATGGCAAGCAGCTGAGAAACCGCTGTACCTTCAGTTTCTCATCAACTAAATACGGCACATACCTCAACAGACTTAAAAACTTGTTGTTTAAGTCTTTCATAGTCATGGACCCAAGCTTTAACTCATAAAACTCCTTGGCCCTTTCTTCATAGTACTATTCAGATAGGAACTTCTTCTTGAAGTACCTTTTGAAAGTACTCCAATTGACCTCTTTTTCTTTAATCCCCTTAACCCTCTTCAAATCTTGCCACCATATATCTGTCTTCCCTGAAAGGTTATATATGGCCATTCTCACCTTCAGCTGGTTTGCATAATTATAAATCTGAAAGTATTTTCTCATCCCACATAACCAGGATTCTGCCTCTTCTCCTTTTTCTGTTTCTCCATTGAAAGTTGGGGGTTTTATTTTCTTGAACTCCCCAGAGATCTCTTCGTAAGGTCTGTACTTTTTCTTTTTCTTATACACCTCTGCTTCGCTACTATTACTGGTAGAATAATAGCTTTGTTGTTCCTTAAGGCCCTCAGATGAGGAACTGCTATCAGATTTAGCTAGTTTCAACTTTTTGGACCCCTTTTGATGACTTGCTTCTTCAGATTCAGACCTTCTATTTTTCCCTTCAGTCTGAAATTTCTCTATCAGCATTTGATTTAACTCCTCTTGAGTTTTCAGAATTCGTTCATTATCCTTCTTAACTGATTCTAATTCAGTCTTTAACCCTTTTATGGTCTGCATCAATTCTGAGGAGTGAGCAGTTATCTCCTCAATCACAGGTTCTCTGGACATCTATCTGGTCTCAGTGTTTGGAGTTTCCTCTTCTGCATAATATCTTAAGTTCTCCATAGCTGCCTGTTAGATTCAGAAAAAAAATAATTTTCTGCTTTTCACATAAAACAAAATACAGATTAGGATATTATTTTACTGTTATCTGGAAAGTAATTGAGCCACATCAAGGCCTAGTGTTTGAACCATGCTCTGATACCACATGTCAAAACCCAAAATTTCGAAAAATTTAAAACTTTTTATAATATAGCATATAAACACATTAAATGCAATCATGACTGGTCTGATTAGTTTATCCTAAAGAATTGTACTGAATGATCTTTACTTGTACTTAGATTATAAGATGAGTTTCTTGTCAGTTACTGATTTTCTTCTGTTTGTAACCGCAAGGGGGAAATGCTATGACAGACTGGGCTTACTTAGCTATTTCAGCTAATGCAACAGTTTTTCTTTCTCTTATAGATTTACAGGTAAGGTTCGGGTCGCTGCTAACAGAACCTTTAAAGTATTTTAAAAAAAATAAACTGCTGTACCACACTCATTCAGTAAAATATAAATGTATGCTAGCCAGTATTACAAGCCTTCACAGGTAAAGCTTTTCCCCAACCTCATTTTAAAGCTTTCAAAGATAGATAGTTTAGAATACTAAAGAAATAGATAGCTATTTCCATTTATACTGGCAACATTAAGTATCCTTATGGAAAAACTGAATCACTAAAGAGTTTTACTGTAGTGCATTCGTACTATTTATTCTCTGGTACCTAGCTTAAGTTTGGATTATCATGTTTGAACCAATGTCTTTTTACTTATTTGTTGTTTGCCTTGTCATGCCCAAATGTTAAAATTTATGAACATGTTTGACTGCAGAATTAATTATAAGTTTGAATTAAGAAAATTCAATATATATACTTTTCTTCTAGCAGCTACAGGATTTTCCACTAGCTGTAAGTATTCACTTAGTAAATTTCCACAAATTTGGAGTGATGGAAACTATCTTTATTTCCATGATCATGAATAGATTAAATTTCTATGTGCGCCTTTGAAATTATCAGGTAGTATCATAATCACATTACTATGAACTTCCAGATTGAACAATCATCAAGAATAGTGATGGCGGTTTACATAAATTTCTTGTCTAGCTACCACCTAACAATTCTTGTAAATCCTTGCATGGGAAAAATAGTTACAAGTATACTATTTATCACAAGAACTTAAGACTAATATGAAGTTCTTATAAATTCTTCCATTTCTCTTGATTTATATTTGATAAGACTTAATAAACCTAAGCAATCACAGTTTTAAGAGTTATTAAAGGACAAAGCCATTCTATAAGTAGAAGGAGTTTATGGAGTTATAACAAACCCTTAATTTGTGAGTTTATGGAGTTATAACAAACCCTTAATTTGTTCAAGGTCTCTCTCTAGAAACTACCATAAATGAACAATACTTATCATTAAAAGGAAATGTTATTCTTATTGCTTTGATGGTAGAATAGGGTAGTTGATCATAAGGCCTTAAATCTTATAAACCATGTTAACTTAACTTCATACCAATATCCCTATAGTCTTTATAATACTAAGTTTGTATTGCTATGTTATTTTGCAAAGGCTTACCCTCAAGCGAGGTCTATAATGTATGGTTTACAATATAAACACCAAGCTAGGGTTATTAATATAATGCAATTAAATCATAGGCATAATATAGTTTAAGGTTTGTAATGCATTGTTTACATGTTATATTCTAACATTGCAATGTGTAATGTAATGCAGGCAAGTTCAAAGGTTAACGACCTTATGGAATTCTCCATACTATGATTTGTTTGACAAACCAAATGATTATGAAACATTCTCATTAGACCCACTCATATGCAATTATTAAAACGCTGTCGTGGTCGTTTTACTGCCATGCACTGGGAGTTTAAATGGTTGACTCGACCTTCACTTTCATTAGTCTTTTCCTCGCCTTCGGGCTTGAAGCTCTGCAAACCATCCTGGTTAGTTCTCGGTCGATTCTTGCCCTACTGCCGTTTGAATGTAGCTCCCATCCATTGCGCTCCTTTGCAGCTCTGTGTTGGAGTAAGTAACTTGATTGTTGACAGTATTCTAGTTGTTGATGGGATTTGGGTTATACCTTTGGACTCCATTTGTCTGTTCGGTCGCAGCGTGTTTGATACCTTCGACTTCATTCTGTTTGTGCTTCCATTTGGAGAGAAACCCTTGGGTTTCACCAGCTCGTTCTTTGCAGAACTAAGGAAGGGTTTTTGTTACCCCAACTCTTGGTTATTGACTATTTCGCGGTGGCCGCTCATCTTCAAACTCACGGGTGAGTTACGGCTCTTCTCTTTCTTTTTTTCTTAATAAACAGGTTTTATAATCGCTGTCATTTTAAATAGGGTTTATTAATATTTCGACCTTGCTGTAGGTCGACTTTCCTCTACGGCGTGGAAGATAATGGCTTCGACTGAGGGTTCTTCGGTAAGCCCGGTTCCATCCATGGCGGTTCCTTCTTGCAGGTTCTAGGGCTGTTTACAAGTTTGTTTTTAGTTATCGAAACCTAGGGTTCACCCTGGTTCATTTTTAATGTATCTACTTAATCCTTTTTAAAGGATTTACTTCTTTATCAGGCAGAGATGTTTCTCTGCAATCACATCGCAGTTCTTCCTCCTTTAAAGGCTCTCTGTATGAGCAATGTTGTTATGAATACAATGCACAGGCTGTAAATATAATTTAAATGAAAAAGAAAGGCAGCCGTGAGGTGCCACAATGTAAAATCCGTTTCGAAACCTATTCTTTTGTGTTTGTCAGGGTTTTACCCTAGATTTGCAGCGCTGTATTACCTATGCTTCTCCTTTTAAATTAATATAATAACACTGCCAGTTTTTGTATCTATTACTATATTACTTGAGATTTTAGGCTGTGTAACATGTTTGGTTTATTACAGGCTTAAGATAGCCATACATGGTTTATTTGTTCACGGCCATGTGTCGTTTGTTGATATATTTTTAATTTACAATTTATTTCTAAACTGATATTCCAGGGTTTTATCCTTAATTTGTATATTTAGAATAGACTTAAATTTTTTTTTTTACTTTAATCTGTAGTTATATGCGATAATACCTACTCTAATTGTTTTGTAAGTGATTTACTTGTGTAATAAGCTCAAATCAAACAGACTTTGGTGCTGTAACTTTTATTACATAAACACTACATGTTATATACTTGGTTTAATTAAAAGGACAGTTTTATAAACTGATAAGTAGAGCTTAATCGTTTAATCTGTAATGATATTTGTGTCCTTGTCTTTAATTTATTAACAAACCCTTTACTAAGAGTTTATTTAATATATACAACTTAATATATATATATATATATATATATACCACAGGGTTTGTGGATTAAATATCTATACTTCCTTAGCTTTTAACCTATTTTTGCTTAGCTTTTTAATTTTATTATTGTTTATATGTTAGATAATAATAAGTAGTAATATTATTATTATTGTAATCGATATGTTTATAAAAACAAAATAATAAAACTTATTCAAAAGGAGATTTAAACTTTACAAGTTATATTTATAGTGCACAGTTGTTATTTTGCATTGTGCAAAGATTAGCATTAAGCTAATTAAATTCCTGTACATTATAGCAGATATTAAAAACTTTAAAATAAATTTTACTCTATCAGTTAATTTTTTATTTACTTGTAAAGATAGCTTTAATAATCTATTAAACACTACCTATGATCTTATTGTATATCTATAAAACTGATATCATGTAATTATAATACATAATAGTTATAGTAAGCATTATAAATAAAGTGTGAAATATGGGATAGAAGAAAAAGAATAAATAAAAGAACTATACATGATATCACAGTTTTAGTTAGCTTGTTTGCAAGTTGAAATAACTTATCATTGCCTACTTCCTTTAATGTTCTGTAAAAACGAGTATTAATATGTTTATAATCTGAAAAGCAGAGTAATAATA
>LPNX010498473.1:4906-27856 GCA_001517045.1 Pseudotsuga menziesii
CCTAGTGTCTTTTCACATGAAAACACTATTTGCCTATACTTCTTAAATCTACATCAATCCATGTGGTTTTATTGATTATAGACTCGAGTAGGATCATTCCATTGCAATTCTTATTATTTCTATAATACTTTTCTTGTATTAAGTTACTGTCTACAAACAGTTTCTAAGGTTGATGTTTTCTATAAAGGTCAACCTTCTATCCTATGCTAAGCACCAATTATTTTGTATAAGCATAAACCATTCTACCAAATATATAGACATGGTAAATTACCAGCAAAATGCCAAGTTGAAAAACAACCATAATCTATTAAAGTCTAAACCAATTTGAACTATGTAAAAGAATTCATAAATGTGTTCTATTACTATACTAGCCAACTTTATAGATTACTACCAACGATTCGTTGGTTTTTATAAGGCTTATGAACATACATAAACTATTTTGTTTATAGACATTCAAGTCTAAAACAAAGTTGAACTTGTAAAGAGTTCATGATTCTTTATAATTGTCACAACTTGGAATGTTGGTTTAACAGAGTATAACCATGCATAGACCACAATGTATTTTAATATAGAAAACTATAGTTGTTCGATGGTTTTTAACAATTCAACTTGGACTCTTCTAAATAAAAAATGATTACTATACTTACTAGGGTCAACGTTAATGAAATATGGTTTACCAAACATCCATAATGTGTTATCAAAATTACAATATAATGGACATATGATTAGCGATGAGATAATTCTATGCACGATTGTTTTCAGGATAAACCAAAGTTCAAGTGGTGACACATTTTGCTAGGTCAACGTTAATTAAATGTTGTTATCCCAATGCTGAACTAACATACCATATGATAAGCACTATATTCGAATTACGACGTGATAACAAGGTATATAATATAGTTTATGCATCGTATGAATAAAATCATTATTTAAATGATTGGAAAATGTTTGCAGTGCAGATGACTATGGAACTCGACCCACGCATGCTTTGATTTTTCCTGAGACACGTGGTCATCTCGTAGCCATATATTGGAGAATATAAAACTCCTACAACCCTAACACCTTGTCATTCTTCCTCCGCAGTTTAAGCTGGCCTTCGGCTACTCTGTAAGCTTTCCATGGCGGCCATGGGTTCTTTCTTGTTCCAGCTTGCTCCGGGCTTTGAGTGGCTATTTCTATAGTTTTCAGTGCTTAGTCTTAAGGACATTTCTTTATAATCGTGGGTTTCATATTGCAAGAGTTGTTGGTTTCGCTAAACTTGGCTTGTGGCCTATCTAAACTCCATTTTTCTCTTTTCTTAGTTTGTCACCGCTGTGCAAAGCTAAGAGTTTATTTGTTGTTTGAGAGTGCTTTGCCTTCATCATAGGGTTTGGAAAAAATATAAGCACTCGTTGTCGTTAGTGATAGTCTCTACACAAGACTGCTCGACATTCATGTAACAGGTAATTTATTAGTGTTGTTTTATCTTACAGCATGTGTTTTTATTTTACAAAAGGGTATACGATATTTTGAGAACTTCATGTACTGGCTCCTAGTAATGAAATCTCCTTGCAGGGCTTGAGGCTACATGCACCAACCGTGGATAAAAGTACACCGACTGTGTTCGAAGGCCGTGGCTTTATACGGGTAATCCCTGTGGTCAAATGTTGGGTTCTTGCCCTACTTGTATCAAGGTTGTCAATTGGAGTAACCTTGAACTGGGAAGCTTTTCTAGGCTCGCCATTAGCCATGCAGTCTATTAAGGTCGTTGTTGTTTTTAACAAGTTTTCAAACCCTCGCTAGTCAATGCATAGACTTGGACGTGAGCTGAGTGTTGTATTTGGTTTTTAATGTTCAACCTTATGGCTTATTAATATAAAACAATAGATTTTGTTGAGACAGTTCTGTCTTCTAGCTTGGACTCGGTTTACAGTATTACTATTTGATACTCTGTGTACTCAGGGTTTTTCCCCTTTTGGACTGTGAATGAAATCATTTGCTATTTAATGTACTCTGAAAAAGATTACTGTTAATGATTTTAAGACTGTCACTCAGTCATGGTTAATTTATAAATCTTACTCGTTTTGCTCAGAAATATGAGCTAGGGTTTTCATGTAGGAAACCATGGTTTAAACAAATTGTTCAATTTATTTTTAATAAGTTCTGTTACTTTGTTAATTTGGTCTTTAACTAGTGTTACAGATGTGTTGAGAAAAAATTCCAGTTATATCATTACAGTTGTCTTTTTATTTGTCCTTAATGAACTGTAACAATTTATATTAGTTTAATTGTTTATAAAATAATTAATCCAAGTGATCGGATTATAGCTTAATGTGTGTCATTTGTAAACATGATATTTGTTCAGGGTTTCGACCCTATAATTAATTTTTACAGGTATATTTTTTTTGTAATTTTTAAAACAGTTCTTTTTATAAATAATCATTTATTTAAATGTTAGTTATTATCATATTTTATTTGTTTTATGTAATAAATTATAGATATAGTTTATTTTGAGTTCTTTGAAAAGATGTACATAAACCCTGTAACTTAGTTTTATTCTTTATAATTTAATAATTTTAATAACACCCTACTTGGGTTCGAGTATTCGTTAGAATTCATTTAGTTGTTAATACTTGTAAATAAACTAAGTATCTATAGTTTTAATTCCGTATTTCGCTGAATGTAAATAAGTAGTTTGACTGGGTTATTTCTACTGCACATGCTACAGGTTAATAAATAAACACAAGGAAAATATATATATATATATAGCATAACACAGTTTACCCTCCTGCATATTTTGATTTCAATAAAAGAATAATGTACTGTGTATAAGCATAACAACTTATCCAATAGGGTAATTTGTTAATATGATAATCCTTCTACCTGTAATGAGTTCTTGCTATTTCGTTTCCAGCATACTTACATAAACAGGCTGGTTAAACAATAAACATAAATAAACCGGTTATTGTTCCTTTCTGATAATAATCTACATACAGAAATAAATTACTTGCTACTGTAAAATGCATAACATATCTAATCATTTCAGTCTCTTATCACTTCCTTCATCTACTTTAAATACTCTGTCTGTGCTAGAGTACGATCTGGTCCTTCCAGACGTGGAAAAACACAGATTAGAATTAATTTCATCTATTCAAATTCATTCCTTCACTAATCCAAAAAGATTACTAACTCTTAACATTTTACAACTAAATACTTAACATTCAGTTAGCAGTCATATCCATATTTAACCATCTAACACAATAAAACAAAAATATTGTAGAACCTGATTAAGCTAGACAACAATAGCGTTAGGAGGCCGTTCCTCCCTACCAACTCCTAGAGAGCGCTCAAATAACGGTTCCTCAAGACCCCCGAGCCTGTTCCTGGTCTCCTTGGCTGAGAACTGGTGGAGCAAGCAAACAATAGACTAGTCCAATGACTTAGTAAACACTCTGCACTCAGCAGTAAGATCCTTCAGCTAAAAATCTGCACTACATCACTTAGCAGTTAACCCCTCAAACTCTTTCCACAAATTTCCTTTCCATTGAATTTCTATGAAGTACATTCATCTGAATGATCACTTCTCTAGAATGAGCAGCCTCAGCTCTCTTCAATGGGCATTTTTATCAAGATTGCCTAGGTCTTTTGGGTCAGTTGTCATTAATTGAGCCACCTGCTCTGATCCCACTTTCTTGGGGGATCATGACCCCAAATTTAGGGAGGTTACCACCTGCAACAGTTGGAAGAGGTTTGAGGATGATGCCACTTGTATGTTTTCTCTCCACCCAGTCTCCTCCACCAATTTGACCAGTAAACACTCTTTTAACATCTCTCCTAAGCTGTTGTCTCCACTTTTATTTATTTATAATTAAAATATTCAGAATTACATTCAATATCCTTGACTCTACTCAGTCATCAATTACAACTTAGCATAAAATTTAACATATTGTCTTTAAATAAAATCAAATAAGATAATATTATTTTTTTACAAAATTGGAGCATGTGACATACACACCCCCTTAGAACATAACATCGTCCTCGATGTTATTTATTCTGCATCCTCAGAATTCACCTGGAACAGAATTGGATATGCATCTTTCATATTGCTTTCCAATTCCCAGGTGGCTTCCTCTGGACTAAGGTGCTTCCATTGCACCTTCACATGTCCAATGGTGCGGCTCCGAAGTGTGATCTCCCTCTGCTCGAGGATACATTCCGGTTCCACCAGAAAATATCCTTCTGGTTCCACTTATACATCATTCCAGTTAACAACATGAGTAGCATCATGAACATATTTCTTTAATACATAAATGTGAAAAAAATTATGTACTCTTAAATTGGGTGGTAATGCTAATTGATAAGCTACTTGTCCAATTCTAGACAGAATTTCAAATGGACCACAGTATCGAGGTGCTAGTTTTGCACAACTCCCTAATCTCAGAGAGCTCTTTTTGGGCCTCACCTTGATGAACACATGTTCACCTATCTGAAACTCCTTTGGAGTTCTTTTAAGGTCTGCTTGACTTTTCTGTCGATCCTGTGCAACTTTCAGATTACCTTGTACCTGCTTTACAATTTCTTCCATTTCCTTTAACAGTTCAAGACCTAATACCAATCTATCCACTGGATTACTTCAAGAGATAGGAGTATTACATTTCCTTCCATACAAAATTTCGGAAGGACTAAATCTGGCTGATATCTGATAATTATTATTATAAGCAAATTCTACCAGATGCAAATAATCCTCCCATTTACCTGGCTGGTCTTTCACATACATTCTTAATAAATCTTCTAGTACTTGGTTTACTCTTTCAGTTTATCCGTATGTTTGTGGATGGAATGAAGTACTAAAATTTAATGTAGTGTTTAATCCTTTAAACAGAGACTTCCAAAAGTTCACTGTAAACTTAGGATCTCTATCTGAGATTATGACTTTCGGTATTCCATGCAATCGAAAAATCTGTTTTAGAAAGATATTAGCTATGTTTGCAGCTTTATATGTAGTTTTAACATGTATAAAGTGAGTTGCTTTACTTAACTTATCGACTACTACCATGATAGAGTCATTTAAATTCTAATTTCTAGGCAGTCCAGTAAGAAAATCAAGACTAATTGTCTCCCATTTCCAGCTAGGAATGGGTAATGGCTGAAGTAATCCAGTTGGGTGTTGATGTTCAGTTTTCACCTGCTGACATTCAAAACACCTAGCAATATATTCTGCTACTTCAATCTTCATATTTGGCCAAAAATATTCTTTTCTTAACATAGTTATAGTCTTTTGATAGCCTGGATGACCTAAATATGGAGTTTTATGAATTTCATCCAAAATTAACAACTTAACTTTAGGTACATTAGGTACATACATTCTATCTTTATACAGTAAAAATTCTTTTGCATTCAAACTATACCCTTTACTTAAGCTTTCTGTTGGATTTTCTTTAGTTTTAGCTTGTAAATTTTGGTAAATTTCATCTTGTTCTATTCCTGCTTTAAGCTGTTCATCCAAATCTGTAGTATAAGTGCTGATAACTACTACAAAATTCAGCCTTGCATCCCTACTTAATGCATTGACAACTTTATTTTTCTTACCTTTAATGTGCTGGATTTTGAAATCATACTCACTTAGGAAATCTAGCCACCTAGCTTGTCTGGCATTTAGATTAGGCTGATCTAACAGATACTTCAATCCTTTATTATCAGTCATTAAAATAAATTTTCTGCCAATTAGGTGATGTCGCCACATCTTTAAAGCATGTATAACAGCTGCTAATTCCAGATCGTAAGCTGCATAATTTTTTTCATGAATTTTTAATTTTCTTGACTCATAGGAAATAACATGCCCTTCTTGAGTCAGAACACCGCCTAAGCCATCATTGCAGGCGTCAGTACACACTACAAATTCTTTATTAAGATCAGCTATTCTTAAAATAGGTGTGTTGGTTAATAAAGTTTTTAACTTTTTAAAGCTTTCCTCACATTTCTGGTTCCAATCAAACTTATTCCCTTTCTTCTGCAAGGAAGTTATCGGATTCGCGATCCTCGAAAAACCTTCAATGAACCTCCGGTAGTAACCGGTAATCCCCATGAAAGATCGAACATCAGTTACATCCTTAGGAACCGGCCAATCTTCGATTGCCCTTATCTTTTCGGGATCTACTGAAATCCCTTCCTTGGTCACCACATGACCTAAGTACTGAATTTTACTCTTGAATAAATCACATTTACTAAACTTTGCAAAGAGTTGATGATCTTGTAACTCTTGCAAAACAATTTTTAAATGTTCTTTATGTTCTTCTTCAGTTTTTGAATAGATTAATATATCGTCGATGAAAATGACTACAAACTTATCTAGATACTTATGCATAACATTGTTCATTAAACACATAAAAATAGCTGGGGCATTAGTAAGCCCGAATGGCATGACGACAAATGGCCATATTGAGTTCTAAAGGATGTCTTAAATATGTCTTCATCTTTAATCCTAACTTGATGATATCCCGACCTTAAATCTATTTTCGAAAACACCGTGGCTCCACGTAGTTGATCAAACAGATCATCTATGCGGGGCAATGGGTATCAATTTTTAATGGTCATCTTATTCAATTGATGGTAATCTATGAAAATTCGCATGGTTCCGGCCTTTTTCTTAACGAAGATGACAAGTGCCCCCCAGGGAGACACACTAGGTTGAATATACTTTTTATCAATTAGTTCTTTTAATTGAGACTTTAATTCATTAAGTTCAAGTATGTTCATTCGATAAGGGGCCTTTGAGCTAGGTACTGCACCAGGTACCAGCTCAATGGTGAAATCCAATTCCCTTTTCGGAGGTAGTCCCGGAATTTCTTCAGGGAATACATCAACATATTCTCTTAAGACTGGTATGTCTTCCAATTTTAATTTATCTGTCTTATTTAGATTCTCCTCATCAGTTATTGTTATTGCATAAGCTTTGCAACCCTTCCTAACAGCTCTTTTAAGCTGTAGAGCAGAAATCTATCTTATAGTGGTTTTTCTAGGGATTTCTTTTACACTTACTGGTTTTCCATCACTGTTTAAACATGTGAAGGTTTTATCATAACAATTTAAAATTACGCTATGTTGTTCTAACCAATCCATACCGATCAGTAAATCATAAGAACCAAGCGGTAATACATTAAGCTTCACAACAGTTTCAAAATGATCCATAATTACTGTGCATTCTTTTACAAAACAAGTTACCTTTCTTTTAGCACCAGTGGTTAACTAAACTAACCAAGAATTTTCAAATTTTTCAATAGGCAACTTACATTTTTCTACCATTTTAGGTGAAATATAATTGAGACTAGCTCATGGATCAATCAAAATAGTTATAGGGGTTTGATTTATCATACCTTCTACTTCCACCATGGAAGTTTGATATTATCCTTGTCGATTCTCCAAGGTTGCATTGATTCTGGGCATAGTCCTCACTAATTTTCCAACAGTCATCTCCTCCTATATGGTATGAATATTACTGATAGTCTTTTTTCGATTAGGACTGACTGAAGCATAGTGTGGGCCATTACACTACCAACACTTTATAGGTTCTTTGCACTTAAAATTTTTGGTATAATTACCATGGTTATTAGAAACTTCTTTACCCTTGGAATTATTCTGATTTTTTGGAGAATTATTCTTATTTCCTTGGAAGTTATTATTATTAGGATAACTTCTGGCCTTATTGTTCTTAGAATTTCTATTGGGCACAAAATATTTCTTCTTTTGTTCATACTGATTATTATTTTTCTTGGCCTTCCAGTTGGACATGCTTTCCTTCTTCCGATTCTATTCAAAACAGAAGTTAGCTTTCCTTGTGGCTTCTTCCAAGGTCTTTGGATTGTCATACTCAATCTTGTCCTTAATATGATAAGGCAGACAACTGAGGAATTCTTGTACCTTTGGTTTCTCATCTACAAGGTATGGCACGTACCTAAGTAGACTTAAGAACTTGTTGTTCAGATCTTTCATTGTCATTGATCCGAATTTAAGCTCATAAAATTATTTTGCTCTTTCTTCATAGTATTGCTCTGACAAAAATTTCTTTTTAAAATACCTCTTGAAGGTACTCCAATTTACATTCTTCTCCTTAATTCTTTGAACTCTCTTCAAGTCCTGCCACCAAATATCAGCCTTTCCTAAGAGATTGTAGATAGCCATTCTAGCCTTTAACTGGTTAGAATAGTTATATATCTAGAAGTACTTCTTCATCCCAGATAACCAGGATTTCGCTTCCTCCCCCTTCTTAGTCTCTCCATTAAATGTTGGTGGTTTTATCTTTTTGAATTCCCCAGAAATTTCCTCATAAGGTTTGTATTTCCTCTTTTTAGTGTGATGATTATCATCACTACTATCACTATTAGAATGGAAATTCCGTTGTTCATTAAACACCTCTGAAGATGAACTGCTTTCATTTTTAGTATGTTTCATCTTTTTAAATTTACGTTGATGACTTGTATCTTCTGATTCAGTTCTTCTACCTCTACCCTCAGTTTGAAACCTTTCTGTTAGGATCTTATTTATCTCCTCCTGAGCCCTCAGAATCCTTTCATTCTCTCGTTTTACAGATTCTATTTCAGATTTTAGGTCCTTTACTGTTTGCAATAGTTCTGAGGAATTAGTAGTTAAATGTTCTGGTATAGGATCTTTTGGTAAATTTTTTGGTTCCGTAAATGGAGATTCCTCCTCTGCATATTCTTTCAACCTTTCCATACCTGTTTGTTAAACTTCAGAAACAATTTCTTTGATTGAATAACATTTAAAAGAAAATACATCAGCATAATAATTCAATTTACTGTTTCATAAAATCTAGTTGGGCTTCATCAAGGCCTAGCGTTTGAACCTTGTGCTCTGGTACCACATGTCAAAACCCCAAATTTTCACAAAAATTTAAAATTTTTAGATAACATAAAATGCTGAAAACTACGGTTCACTAATAGATAAGGTTAGCAGTAAAAGAAACAGTCAAATGATTAGTATTACATAATCTCAATATAAAAGGCTCTTTGGCACAAGATCGCCCATGTCAAAACCCCAACTTTTCACAAAAATTTAAAATTTTGAGATAACATAAAATGTTGAATTCTGTGGTTTACTAACAGCTAAGGTTAGCAGTAAAAGAAACAGTCAAATGATTAGTATTACATAATCTCAATTACGTTAACTAAGCAGTTTCCTTTTTGTAACATGAATAAGGTTTACTTGTGTATTGTTTTATTTCAGTTTATTGATGAGTCTTGTTTATGACAAGTAGGTGGAATCTAACTTTGAATCATCGGCTTACTTAGCATTTATGCTAACGCAGAAAGATTACCGGTTCTTACAGGTTTACAGGTATGATCGAATGAGTAACATTTTAAATTTCATAAAGTATCTAGAAGTGTTTCTATTTGCAATTAATAAGCTAAGTAAATAAGCTGCTAAATTCCACGTAACTTCCATGAGGTAAAAATAGTTTGCTTTCTTCAGTTTTTCTTGTAAACGAAGTTCAAATAATTGAGTTTCTTTCTTTATCGTAAGTAGCAACAATAAAGATACGTGGCTCTACACTTGTAATCTTAGTTGCATAGTAACTTCTAATTTTAATATGCATATCTTGCAACATTATACTGATTGTACTATTGGTTATTATACATTATCATAGTACTTACTTGAGTATCAAGCTGATCGATATTTATCTTCTACAGGAAAACTTACAGCCTGTAAACTTCTTGACATTATAAGTTTGATTAGTGTAAAAACAATAGTGTCTTTTCACATGAAAACATTGTTTGCCTATACTTCTCAAATCTACGTCAATCCATGTAGTTCTATTGATTATAAATTCGAGTAGGATCATTCCATTGCAATTCTTATTATTTCTATAATACTTTTCTTGTATTAAGTTACTGTCTACAAACAGTTTCTAAGGTTGATATTTTCTATAAAGGTCAACCTTCTATCCTATGCTAAGCCCCAGTTATTTTGTATAAGCATAAACCATTCTACCAAATATATAGACATGGTAAATTACCAGCAAAATGCCAAGTTGAAAAACAACCATAATCTATTAAAGTCTAAAACAATTTGAACTATGTAAAGAATTCATAAATTTGTTTTATTATTATACTAGCCAACTTTATAGATTACTACCAATGATTCGTTGGTTTTTATAAGGCTTATGAACATACATAAACTATTTAGTTTATAGACATACAAGTCTAAAACAAAGTTGAACTTGTAAAGAGTTCATGATTCTTTATAATTGTCACAACTTGAAATGTTGGTTTAAAAGAGTATAACCATGCATAGACCACAATGTATTTTAATATAGAAAACTATAGTTGTTCGATGGTTTTTAACAATTCAACATGGACTCTTCTATATAACAAATGATTACTATACTTACTAAGGTCAACGTTAATGAAATATGGTTTACCAAACATCCATATCGTGTTATCAAAATTACAATATAATGGACATATGATTAGCAATGAGATAATTCTATGCACGATTATTTTCGGGATAAACCAAAGTTCAAGTGGTGACACCTTTTGCTAGGTCAACGTTAATTAAACGTTGTTATTCCAATGCTGAACTAACATACCATATGATAAGCACTATATTCGAATTA
The DNA here is from genome assembly GCA_001517045.1 of Pseudotsuga menziesii. Lineage (NCBI taxonomy): Eukaryota > Viridiplantae > Streptophyta > Pinopsida > Pinales > Pinaceae > Pseudotsuga > Pseudotsuga menziesii. The sequence continues at coordinate 15,516 of LPNX010498473.1, forward strand.
CAATGTGATAACAAGGTATATAATATAGTTTATGCATCGTATGAATAAAATCATTGTTTAAATGATTGGAAAATGTTTACAGTGCAGGTGACTATGGAACTCGACCCACGCATGCTTTGGTTTTCCCTGAGACATGTGGTCATATCGTAGCCATATATTGGAGAATATAAAACTCCTACAACCCTAACACCTTGTCATTCTTCCTTCGTAGTTTAAGCTGGTCTTTGGCTGCTCTCCAAGCTTTCCATGGCGGCCGTGGGTTCTTTCTTGTTCCAGCTTGCTCCAGGATTTGACTGGTTGTTGTTGTAGTTGTCAGTGCTTAGTCTTAAGGACATTTCTTTGTAATCGTGGGTTTCATCTTGCAAGAGTTGTTGGTTTCGCTGCACTTGACTTGCGGCCTGTCTAAACTCCATTTTGCTCTTTTCTTATTCTGTCACTGTTGTGCAAAGCTGAGAGTTTATTTGTTGTTTGAAAGTGCTTTGCCTTTGTCGTAGGGTTTGGAAAAACTATAAGCACTCGTTGCCGTTGGTGACAGTCTCTTGACAAGACTGCTCGACATTCATGTAATACATAATTTATTAGTGTTGTTTTATCTTACAGCATGTGTTTTTCTTTTACAAAAGGGTATACGATATTTTGATAACTTCATGTACTGACTCCTTGTAATGAAATCTCCTTGCAGGGCTTGAGGCTACATGCACCAACCATGGAGAAAAGTACACCGACTGTCTTCGAAGGCCGTGGCTTTATACGGGTAAGCCCTATGGTCAAATGTTGGGTTCTTTCCCTACTTGTATTAGGGTTGTCGATTGGAGTAACCCTAAACTGGGAAGCTTTTCTAGGCTCGCCATTAGCTATGCAGTCTCTTTTAAAGGTCGCTATTGTTTTTAACAAGTTTTCGAACCCTCGCTAGTTGATGGGTAGACTCGGCCATGAGCTGAGTGTTGTATTTGGTTTTTAATGTTCAGCCTTATGGCTTATTAATATAAAACAATAGTTTTTGTTGAGACAGTTATGTCTTCGAGCTTGGACTCGGTTTACAGTATTACTATTTGATACTCTGTGTACTCAGGGTTTTTCCCCTTTTCGACTGTGAATGAAGTCATTTACTATTTAATGTACTCTGTAAAAGATTACTGTTAATGATTTTAAGACTGTCACTCAGTCATGGTTAATTTATAAATCTTACTCATTTTGCTCAAAAATATGAGCTAGGGTTTTCCTGTAGGAAACCATGGTTTAAACAAATCGTTCAGTTTATTTTTAATAAGTTTTGTTACTTTGTTAATTTGGTCTTTAACTAGTGTTACAGATGTGTTGAGAAAAAATTCCAGTTATATCATTACAGTTGTCTTTTTATTTGTCCTTAATGAACTGTAACAATTTATATTAGTTTAGTTGTTTATAAAATAATTAATCCAAGTAATCATATTATAGCTTAATGTGTGTCATTTGTAAACATGATATTTATTTAGGGTTTCGACCATGTAATTTATTTTTACAGGTATATCATGTTTGTAATTTTTAAAACGGTTCTTTTTATAAATAATCATTTATTTAAATGTTAGTTATTATCATATTTTATTTGTTTTATGTAATAAATTACACATAGAGTTTATTTTGAGTTCTTTGAAAAGATGTACATAAATTCTGTAACTTAGTTTTATTCTTTATAATTTAATAATTTTAATAACACCCTACTTGGGTTCAAGTATTTGTTAGACTTCATTTAGTTGTTAATACTTGTAAATAAACTAAGTATTTGTAGTTTTAATTCCTTATTTAGCTTAATGTAAATAAGTAGTTTGACTGGGTTATTTCTACTGCACATGCTACAGGTTAATAAATAAACACAAGGAAAAAAAATATATATATATAGCATAACACAATTTACCCTCCTGCATATTTTGATTTCAATAAAAGAATAATGTATTGTGTATAAGCATAACATCTTATCCAATAGGGTAATTTGTTAATATGATAATCCTTCTACCTGTAATGAGTTCTTGCTATTTTTTTTCTAGCATACTTACATAAACAAGCTGGTTAAACAATAAACATAAATAAACATGTTATTGTTCTTTTCTGATAATAATATACATACAGAAATAAATTACTTGCTACTGTAAAATGCATAACATATCTAATCATTTCAGTCTCTTATCACTTCCTTCATCTACTTTAAATACTCTGTCTGTGCTGGAGTATGGTCTGGTCCTTCCAGACGTGGAAAAACACAGATTAGAATTATTTTCATCTATTCAGATTCATTCCTTCACTAATCCAAAAAGATTACTAACTCTTAACATTTTACAACTAAATAATTAACATTCAGTTAGCAATTAGATCCATATTTAACCATCTAACACAGTAAAACAAAAAGATTGTAAAACCTAATTAAGCTGGACAACAACAGCGTTAGGAAGCCATTCCTCCCTACCAACTCCTAGAGAGTGCTCAAACAACGCTTCCTCAAGACCCCCAAGCCTGTTCCTAGTCTCCTTGGCTGAGAACTGGTGGAGCAAGCAAACAATAGACTAGTCCAATGACTTAGTAAACACTCTGCACTTAGCAGTAAGATCCTTCAGCTGAAAAGCTGCACTAGATCACTTAGCATTTAACCCCTCAAACTCTTTCCACAAATTCCCTTGCCATTGAATTTCTCTGAAGTACATTCACCTGAATGATCACTTCTCTAGAATGAGCAACCTCAACTCTCTTCAATGGGCATTTTTATAAAGATTGCCTAGGTCTTTTGGGTCAATTGTCATTAATTGAGCCATCTGCTCCGATCCCACTTTCTTGGGGGATCATGACCCCAAATGTAGGGAGGTTGCCACCTGCAACAGTTGGAAGAGGTTTGAGGATGCTGCCACTTGTCTGTTTGCTCTCCACCCAGCTTCCTCCACCAATTTGACCAGTAAACACTCTTTTAACAGCTCTCCTAAGCTGTTGTCTCCACTTTTATTTATTTATAATTAAAATATTCAAAATTACTTTCAATATCCTTGACTCTGTTGAGTCATCAATTACAACTTAGCATAAAATTTAACATATTGTCTTTAAATAAAATCAAATAAGATAAAAAAATTTGTAAAATTGGGGCATGTAACACTTCTCAATTGGAGGCATCGTGTGGAGGAGTCGAGGTGGTAATATGGTTAAATGACACATATTTCTATAATATTGTTTTTAATTGTGATCCTGGCACAAATACGAGATCAGAGGTAATAGATTTATGGACATTACTTTTTTGTGCTAAGGAATTGGGATTGAAAGAGTTGATGGTGTTTGGTGATTCAAAGGTGGTTATAGAATGGATTAATGAAAAATGAAAGATACAGGTGCTTATGCTCAACAATTGCTTAATCAAAATAAAAAGACTATGACATTCGTTTGCAAGAATAAGCTTTGAACATATTCATTGAGATTTCAATAATGAAGCAAATTCTCTATCGAAAGCAACTCTTGGCATGTCAGAAGGGGTTATCTTTTATTAGTTTATCTAGAACAATATGATGATAACCCATGGAAAGCATAGGACCTTTTGATGTTGGGTGGGAAGAACTATGTGCTCAGGATCCTTCTACGACTCTTTTTTCTCATACAACCGGTGCATAGTTTGATGATAATCAGATGTATAAACAATATTTTTTTTTTAATTATTTTGAGCTGACAGTTTTTTGTAACAAGGGCACTTCTATTATGGGATAACATATGTGTTTTGTGACAGGTTGATATTGGGGATGAAGCTCTGTTTTTCAATATCTTATTGATCCATATCTTGCATTAGTAGGCTCTTAATTATATAAATATTAGTAGTTTTAATTTAGATAGTTATTAGTAGTCATGGGGTTAGTGGGAGGCAAACTTTAAATTTGAGACATTGTGTGGCTTTTGAGAACTTATATCTTTTGGATGATTTCTGGTTTATATGCCTTCTATGATGAACTATAGATATATACTATATTGGTATTCTTGACTATGGACTATATGTTGGGACCATATGGTGTTTCCTATTCAGGACCATATTGGGGAATTCGTAATATGACCATATGGACATATGCTTTAATATAAAGTATAATTTTTCTATTGGGACTATGCTTCCTTTTCTCGTGTGTCTATATCCATGGTCTATGAGAATATTTTGGTGTCTATGTCTCTGATTTTGATCTTTGGACTATGTTTCCTATAGTTTTTCTGATTTTGATCTTTGGACTATGTTTCCTATAGTTTTTTCTGATTTTGATCTGAAAGTATAGTTTTTCTATCGAGACTATGTTTCTTTTTTTTTTCTATATCCATGATACATGAGAATATTTTGGTGTCTATGTCTTCGATTTTGGTCTTTGGACCAGTTTCACTACTCACTTTTGTAAATCATACATAATACTTTTAATATAAGTATAATTTTTCCTTTTAAAAACAAATATAGTTTTTTCCATATTGAAAAAAAACACTAATATTACATATTCCATTCAATTATTTTAATTAAAAAAATTATATTAAGCTAATGTTAAACATTGGCATTAAATGTCACCTTTATATTAAATGTAAAACCAACTCTGTTTTTTATTACAAAGGTAAAGACTCTGTTTTTTATTACAAAAGTAAACAGTGCACTATTTAAATTCTCTTAATTATAAAAATGTTTATTTTATTGATATTAAAATTTGTGAAAAGCCATAATGGAATAATTTAATATGTTTTAATCCCAGATGACTTATGATTGCGTTGACTGCTTGTATACTAGGTAAGAAAAGGTACCAGACCTTGGTTCATCCTAAATGAATATTTTAAAACACGCGTCGAAAGGTAATGAGTAGTTTTCAAACATTGTGATTATGTGGAAGACAGAACTATGCGCAACAATGATGATCATCAAAGATTATAAATTTGACTGTTGTTCAAGTTCTATTTTTATTTAATTTTATGAGGTGAAGTTTTCTCTTAATGGAATATTTTTAATAATTTGGATTTTTTAAAATATATAAAAGTATAGTTTTATGATTAAGATTCTAGTTAATGGGTAGATAACATTTGCATAAATATGATTGGATATTTTGAATTTAAATCAGAGTAAGTGATTTCGATATCTAATTTTATACATTATGACTGGGATCTTATTAGATTTATTTGATCACTGTGATTTAATTGGCGTATTTATTATTTAAGGTGGTATGTTTTTATTAGATGTTATTAAAGTTTTTGTTCTTCTTCGTTTTAATAGAGGTATGCATTGAGCTGTCAATTGAGTGTAAATTGGATGGTTGGGAGGAATGTTATCATATTCTTCACCCAAATTCAAATCTCACTATGTAACATGTTATATAACAAATATGTAACCGTGAATTCCTTGACTTTACCTGAATTACAAAAATCAAGTATAATTCAAATGAAAAAGGAACTAAATCCAAGTGAAAAAGAAACTATGTACGGGGTCCATGAAGATATAAAACTTACCTAAAGGTGCTCGTAACCCCATGTGACAAACATTTCCAATGTTGGTCCTTTCTTTTAAAAATCGCCCAAGCTCATAGAACATTTTGTTGATAAGTGAAACTATATTTAACTTTTGTGTTTCAAGTTGGAACCATGTCCGTGATATCTATGGCTAAAATCCCTAAAAGTAATATAATTAATACTTAATGCTTATTTACTTAAATGAATAATCTTTATAATTTTTCCTCATATTATAACTTTTATAAAAAAATTGTCTTGCTTCTATTTTAACCTTAAAATCCACTACAACTAACATAAATAATATTTAATGATTATCTACGTGAATAACCTTTACTCATATTATCATTTTAATCAAATAAATAATATTTAATGATTATCTACATGAAAACCTTTACTCATATTATCATTTTAATAAAATATATAACTTAAGTCTTAAACTCTTTAGGTATCATATTTTTTCTGTTTTAAACAAAAGATACATAATCTTATTTAGTTAGTTTGTCATTAGGTGTACCACGACAACCATAAAACCATGGCTTATTATCAAATTTCAACCAAATTTTTTAAGTCAAATATTCTTCCAAAATCTCCAACTATTGAAACTACTAACATATTGTATGGGATAACTAAAACAATTGGTAGATAATCTAGGATATCTATTAGAACTACTAATGAAACTTACATAGCCATTGTTCCAAAGGAGAAAATTAACATCTAATAGAGCTAAAAAACTATTCATCCTCATAAATGGATATCGTGGCAGCCTTTGCCACCAATGGAGTTGAAGCAGTTTGTCATGTGACTAACCTCTCTTTGAGAACCATTCATGTTGTTGCTTTGGCCAATAGGGAAGCAACAGGTTGATTTTGGCCTAAACTTTCGAAATTATTTGGCCATTAACTGGAGTTGGACCTCCACCCTTCATATTTTCTCCTGCCTCTCATCTAGCAACAACATAATTTCTAACCTTTCCTCATTATTGTCCATCAAATATTTTCCTAGTAGAGCCTTCATCCACTAGAAAAGGGCTATTGTCTTCATCTCCATTTCACCTTGAATTTCTTATAATTATATTATCGCTTGCTCATTTTTTTACCTTAATTTCTATCTTTCCAATGACTTGCTAGGTCGGGGCGAAGATTGCTTAGTTGTAGATTTCCTTTGCCTCTGTTGTCTCCTTAAGCACCCAAGGCATGTGAATTCTCCCATTCCCATTTTGTTCCCTTCACAATATTTCCTTTTGTGTGGTTGCAGAGAGTGACTAAACAACCATCCCCAAGCAGAGCCACCACACTCCCAAGCTGACCCACATACTTGTAATACTTTTACAATTACTAATATTTACCTTCGCCCTATGAAGATGGCCCAAAAAATAAGTCATCTTCTACATAGTGTGAGACTGAATCACTATGGCTAAGAAAGAAACAACTTGAAACCACGACACTAAAATTATTGGCTGGCTCCTTATCTCCCTCCTCCACCATGTGTCGATACTTCAATATTCATCAAGCCTATATTGTCTCAAATGGTAGAGCAATCACATAATGGTAATTGTATTGTGTTGCATAACCTTCCTTCTTCTTCAACAATCACAACCAACCCCTCTCTTCCATGATCACCCAGTTAAAGTGGCTACAAAGAACACATTTATGCATGTACCAAGGTGCCCTCCCCTCCCCTCCCCTTGCCGCATATCCCTATGTCCAATTGATGTGTCTCATCGGCAAAAGTGGCATAGCTAGGCTCTATAGAGCCATTTGAAATCTCTCTCCCACTTGACACGAAGGTTTTATTTAGGTACAACACTTTTGTTTTAACCTTTAAACTTGTTTGTGAACGTTGTGTATAAAAAAATAATTTTATTTTATAAAAAAATGAGAATAAGCGAGAAATGAATGCAATCGAGGGTTCAATGTATTTACGACTAAATTACAAAGAGCATGAAAAACAAAAAAATCCCTATCTTGTCCCGATCTTTACTAGTTACATCAAAGGACGAGTTGGAGAATAAAGGGAAGACATAGAATGTTTAGTGCATAGTATCTTTTCTTATTATTATTAAATTAAGATATATTGTTTATTGCATAGTATTTTTATTTGTTCATATTATTAAATTAAGAAATTAATAACAAGTGGTAACACAAACAAAAAGAAAATAATGAGCCTTTTCCTCCTAGTTGAAGTGGTTGATGTAAATTTAAATATTAAATATAAAGCAATACATATTACACCCACAAATACGCTTCATTTAACCAAGTCACCATCACATTTAAGTTTGTTAATTTATTTCCCACATAAAATGAAGCATCACATTTGAAGGATGAGCTATCACACTCTAAATTACTTTGACACCTTTATCAACAACTTAAAATATCATCCTAGGTATAGGCGGTGGAAGGAGGGATCAACTTCCTTTTGGAATAAAAAATAAAAGATATTCTATAAATTATAAAAATAATTTTTATAGATTAATATAAATTATAAGATAAATCTACATGATTTGTAAAGTAAATAATAATATAATTTAATTAGAATTTTAAGATTAATAATTATTTAAAAGAAAAAAAATATTAACATTTTTTTTTAGAAGAAATGTTACATTCTCCATATAAAACAAGACTAAATAACATGTCCATTACCCAAAAACTTTAAATGTTTATGCTTCATCTAAAAAGATTCAGATTACGAGCCAGAATTCTGCGCTGAGTTTCATACATACTGATATGAAAAAGAAAAAGAAAAACTCACCCAATAAAATAACTGCAAAATTAAAAGTAAGTACTGACGTGTCCACCGATAGGCAAAAGAAATTACGTGGATGAAACAACAGTATTGCCAATGTTTCTGGACAAAAATATGGTTCGGGGGCAGATTTCTCTGTTCTTAATGTTTGTCATCACATAAAGTAATATAGTAATGTTTTGACTAGACGATGATGCGAAAATAATGACACCGACCCATACCATGGTCAACACTTATTTGGTGAGTAGTCACGTACAGTTGCTTTCATTTTCTGACGACGTGCAAACACGTACAGAAGATACGAGATGAGCGTGAGAAGGAATTCATCTCTTTTTTCCAATAATTCTAGCACTGTCCCGCATAGTATTAGGTTATCCCCAGATTCGATCTACCTTGCATTCGGAAATTCGTCACTAATAAGATTGGAATCTTTGCCATAAATAGCGAAAGTTTTTCCTTGAAGATTGGAAAATTTGTCCAGGATTCTCAAAATTTTCGGATCTTGAAGTGCCGTGGCTTGAATTTTTGAAGTTCTTTGCATTTCAGAAGCTTAGCTCAATGTTAGAAGTTCTGGCGCTAATTTATGAAGTCCTCTGAATATTTGGCATAAATCTTGAAGTTCTTAGCGCGTTTGTGGTTAAGAATGGGAGTTCTTGATGTCAGATGCATTTCGGAGGCTTTACTACGGTATTTATAGAAAACAGCTAATAAGTCGGATCGGGCCTTCTGTATCTTAGAGTTTCTGCTTTATTTTCTGGATTTTCGGCAATTTGTCACAAAGCTTAGAGTTTCTGCTTTATTTTCTGGATTTTCGGCAATTTGTCACAAAGCTTAGAGTTTCTGTTCAGATTTTGGAGGAAGACAAGGCAAGGGAAGGCAATTCATGTGACTGAGATGAGTTAAGATTCAAGAAGTACTTGGAAATGAATGAATGAGGAGAAGAGAAGAGAAAGAAGGGTTTACTCGATGTTGAAGTACTTGAGCATACTGTTTCTTTTCTTCTGGGCAGCTTTGTTACTGCTTCTTCCCTTAATCTTGCCGCCTCTGCCGCCTCCACCGTTCATTCTGCTGTTAATTCCCATCGCCATATTCATCATGCTCCTTTTTTTGGCCCTCCTCCCTTCCCAGATCATTACTATACTTTGTTTCAGTTTTTGTTTTAAAAGATGTATGTAAATTGCAGGTATGCTCTGTCATAGATCTTACAATGCCTTTGTTTAATGTCTAACTGTTGATTTCTTAGAGATACCGCAAGGTAATAAAGAAGTGACGTGTTGGTTTTAAGGAAATGCAGAGCAATTGCTAGCCTTTTTTGTGCCTCTAGATCTGGATCGCTATAGCTACAGTAGAGATTCCACAGTTTGTGGATGTGTGGAAACGACTATTTTGCTTAAAAGATTTAATTTAAAGAAGATTCATTTTTATATTTACGATCGGTAGCCCAGGAAGTACCGAGCTGTCACTAGAGTCGGCAGTTAATTGGTGCAAGCTGTCACTAGAATGAGCGGTTAATTGGTGCAATAATATCGATATTTCCATAGCAACCACGGGGCGCAACTACAAGGATGTCCAAATTCCAAATGTTCAGACTCAATGCGATGACTCATCGCATTTGCTTAAATAGCAGGCAACTCAAGCTATGGACATGACCGAAAACATTCTCCTTGCTGGCCAAGAATCAAATCCTTCATTTGCAAATATCGTGAAGAGATTCCATATAAAGTGATAAAAAATATAGAAAAATAAGTTTTAAAGATTTCAGATTAATAATCTGTATTATTTCAACTATTTACTTAATAGGTAATTATCAAAGTATTTAGTGATGATAATATTACTTTGTAATTAAAATTAGAGTGAAGTGAAGAAATATTATTATTAGCTATTTAATTAATATTTATTTATTTCTAATATACTTACTTGGAAATTAAAAGTGTATTGTAATGAAAACATATTAATTATTATTTATTTACTTAATAGATAATTATTGAATTATTTATTTATATAAGTGTAATGAGTAATTGAAAGTGGATTGTAATGGAGAAAGATTACTTTTTAGCATGCCAAAAATATATATATATATATATATATATATATAAAAAGTTATATTTAAGAATTTCATACAAATAGAGTAATGATATTTTAAAAAGTAAGATTTAAATTATAATTTAAAATGTTATTAAAATAATTTATAAATTTTAAAGGTTAATTATTTTATTAATTTAAATGTAAAATATTTTGACAATTTGAATATAAATATTATAATAATTTAGAAAAAAACATTTAAACATTTTTTAAAATTGTTGAAACTTTAAAAAAATCATTATAATATCAATATAATTATATACACTTACTTAATTTTAAACCATAAACCATATTAAATATATAATTTATGTAAATAATTTATTTACTATAATTATATAACTTTATATCATAAATAAAATATATTTTTATTATAAATCATTATTATTTTTCTTTATATACTCACTATTTTTATTTTTTTAAATAACAAATATCCTTAATAATCCCCTCAAACCAAGTTCCCCTCGAATCACGAGGTTTGCTGACTCTTAGAATGGAACTAGACTTTACACGCCCACTATTATGTACACATTGACTACATCATGAATAATATTTTAATTTTCACTCCTATTCATCATTGTGAGAAATTTGAAACTTTTTAGTCTCTAAGATGAGATGAGTTAAGATTCAAATTTCTCACCTAAGATGCTTGAGGGAGGGTTGCAGGAACCACGTTTCCGCAGAAGGAAGAGGATTTGCGCACTGCGTCTCAATCTGTTGCAACACTATTCATAGATCAAGGAGGTTCTAATGCGTTATTTACCATATATACTTATCATTATTCACTGAAAATTCCCATATCACAACAATCATGATTCAGATCAACTTAACGAAGACATCGACATACATAAACCCAATAAACACATCAAGACTTTGCATCATTCAGACATGGAAAATATCGCAGATCGCATTATTGCAGAACCATAGAAAAAGACAAGAGTTTCGACTTCAACATTCTTCTTATATTAGCTTCAAAAGTTCGTAAACATCCCTTGGTCGAAAGCCTCAGACCAAAACACATACATCTGCAGATCGCCTTATATTCACCAAAACATAAAACCAGGAATACTTCTCGTGCAAGTGACAATCTATTGCTCTATATTGACTCTAAGTTATCTCCTATTGACTCTACTCCTAATTCTATTTATAGGCTTGCGCCTTTACAAAATGGTCCACATAAGCCGACTTTCTAACTACTTTGGACCAACTTCTAACTTGCTGCGACCAGGCCAAACGCCCTTGCCGGCAACTTTCTCTTGCGCAGTTGCCTTTGCCACTTGTTGATATCTTCTTTTCCGCACCTTGCGCAACTGATCCCCTTGCCAACACGACATTTTGTAAATATAATAATAATTACAAATATATCATTTACTTATTTATGAATATGTATCTTTGTCAGGTTTAGTTCTTATAAGTGGTATGTTAAGCTTTTAATGAGTATAGTTCTATAAAAACTAAAGACTTGTTAAAGAGAATTTCAAAATATCAACTAGTTGTTGTTGGAGAATGGTCGCTAATTCCATCCAATATCCAACATATCATGTGAATAACCTCTATTTCATAAAAATTTGAAATAATAAAGTATCAATATTAGTCATTCTAAAGTGCAAAATTGGATTATGAAGGTGTCAATATTGGATTTCAAAAGTGTGATTTATAATGTCAATTGTGTGAATTTTTAATGATTGCTTATGGAAAAGTGTAAATTTTAGAAATGTGGTTTTCAATTCTAAAAGTGAAATTTTCAATTCCAAATATATGATTTTTTATTTCAAAAATGTGAATTTTGAAATATAAAGTGTTTACTTTGATTCCAAAAGTGTGAATATCTAATTGCTATAATGTGTATTTAGATTTCAATAGTTGATTTTTTTTGTATGTGCAAGCATAATGTCCCTAAATTTGAAAAGTTCAATAAAAAGACTAAAATTGCCACAAAGTCAAAGAACTTCACTACTACCTGTTAAATTTGAGCATATAGATCTGTAGACAAACACACAACTCACAAAGAAGATCTCACAATTTACTCAGCCATTGAAGAATGAAACAGTGCAAAA
>LPNX010498473.1:30591-59941 GCA_001517045.1 Pseudotsuga menziesii
CCACACCCATCCAATATATAAAATATAATTTAGATAACTCCAATTTCATAATATTTGAAATAAAAAAAAGAAACATTTAGATTAAGAAAATATGAATTATGATTTTGAAAGTGTAATTACTACTACCACACCCATCCAATATATAAAATATAATTTAGATAACTCCAATTTCATAATATTTGAAATAAAATAAAACAAAACATTTAGATTAAGAAAATATGAATTATGATTTTGAAAGTGTCATTACAACCTTTTTAGAGTGTCAAAATTGGATTTTGAAAGTATCCATATTGGTTTTCAAAAGTGTGAATTTTGAATCACCATGAATACAAAAAGTGTGATGTTGGATTCCAACAAAAAGTGTGATGTTGGATTCCAACAAACATTCGTACACATGTTTTCTTTTTTTGTAGTGATTAAGTCCCATGTTTTTTTTTGTTAGTGATTAAGTCCCATGTTTTTGTAAACCATGGCATTTGACATGATGATCTATATACATGTTTTTGATTTAAGTTCCATGTTTTTTTTAAACCATGGCAAGTTTTCCCGTGGCATTTGACAGGATGATCTATATTTATATGTTTCTTTTTAAGACAATATAAATTAGCCTATTAGTAAAGGTGATTTTTTTAATAATTCTGATTATAACATACTAATTTTGGTTTTAAATAATACTAAAGATTAACTAGGGTTACATAAATTGTTAAGTTTTCTTAATTTGCTTAGATGATATCTTAAAAGAAATTGTCACTAGTAAGATCACTTAAAGAACAACAAGCACATGAACATAAGAATACAAGAACACAAAGATTTTCCTTAGAGAAACCAAAAGGGAGAAAATCCCACAAAACTTTCTCAGCATAGAATTCAACCATAGGAGTGTAAAAACCAAACAACTTCTTCTCTCTTCTTTCTAACACACTTGTTCTTCTCTTTCTTGCAAAACAGCTTGAGTGAGTGAGCACAAATGAATGGGAGTGCCTCCCTATTTATATTCTTCAGTTGACTTGACCTCTAACCTAATAGGGCCAACTTGTCTAGCAAGACACCAAAAATAACATTTATTATATTGGCACTTCGGTACTATTGACCCGACTTACATCAAGAGGTTTACATTGATTCTTTCAATGAATCTTACAAGACCAAACTCATCTCCAGAAGGAGGAACACAACCAATACATCTGGAATAATTTCCAAAGTTACAATACTTTAACACTCCCTCTTAGCTAGGAAGGTATTCAACCATAGTAGAAACTGCTACCACAACTGTACAGCTAACCGACGAGTCTCTAAATGTCATAGCAAGTTTTGGAACATGATCATAGATCTTCATCATCGATATCAGCCAGATCATCTTATGCAATCTCAGTATGTAAATACTGAATCATTTTATATCTGTATAAAAATACTGAATCATCTCTTGTAGCATCATTATGTGGATACTGAATCATCTTCTGTCACGTCAATATATGGATACTGAATCATCTTCTGTAGCATCAGTATGTGAATACTGAATCATCTTCTGTCACGTCAGTATATGAATACTGGATCATCTTATGTAGCATCAGTATGTGAATACTAAATCATCTTCTGTCACATCAGTATATGAATACTAAATCATCTTCTGGATCGTCTTTTGTAGCATCAGTATGTAAATACCGAAACATCATATGCAACATCAGTATATAGATACTGAACCATCAACTGCAACATCAGTATATAAATATTGAAACATCAACAACAACCTAATTAGCATGTTAGTGATAACAACAAAAACATCTATAATGTTATATCATCATCTGCATTACCAGCATAGAGATGTTGGAACATCATAATCACCATCAACATCAAATTGAAACAAACTCATCAACAGTCATTTCAACAATAATCAGTATGAGAATATTGAACCTGCTACATTAGTATAGGAATACTGAAACTATCAATCATCTCATCAATCAACAATCATCAATATGAGAATACTGAACCTACTACATCAGTATATGAATATTGAAACTATCAATCATCCCATCAATCAACAATCATCAGTATGAGAATATTGAATCTGCTATATCAATATAGGAATACTGAAACTATTTTAGCAATCATCTCAACAATCATCAGTGTGACAACATAGAAACTATCTCAACAATCACCAATCATCAGTGTAACAACACTAAAATTATCTCAACAATTAGTGTAACAACACTAAAACTATCTCAACAATCATCTCAGCAATCATCAGTATAACAATACTGAAACTACCATCTCAACTATCATCATTATAACAATATTGGAGCACAGATCTCAGCAATCATCAGTATAACAATACTGAAGAAAACATCCCAGCAATCATCAACATAATAATAATACTAAAGCAATCATCTCAGCACTCATCGGTATAACAATACTGAAGATACATCTTTCCCTCTAACTATATCAAAGCAACATCACAGTGAGTTCTCTGGGAGATCCATCAGGGAATTTTGTCTAACTTACTAACCCTTTTGAGCCAACAAGCCTAGTTAGACAGATGGATCTTCCTGGGTACCAACAAGCCTTGTCCTATCTTACACACCCACTTGGGCTAAACTGATCTATCCAGACATACTAATCCCCCTAGGATCAACATGCCTCGTCTGACTTACTAACCCTTTCAGGAAAACAAGCCTAACCAGAATTACCCTCATCTAGACTGAGCTACCACCACTGCATCCTTCTTTCATTTTTCGTCACTCCCTCTTTCTAGAGAGGTCCTTTTGGAATACACCAAGCTTATCTCAAAAGTATTCAAATTTTACACAAGCCAGAGGCTTAGTCAACACATATTCCACATGTTCCTTTGTAGGAACATACTTGAGCTTTACAACTTCTTTCTGAACCATGTCCCAGATGAAATGATATCTAACTTCGATATTCTTTTTCTTATCATGAAACACCGAGTTTTCTATCATCTTGATACAACTCTGATTATTACAAAGGATATCAATAACATCTATCTATGCATCAAATAATCTTGCCAACATCTTTCGAAGCCATACTGCTTTGCTACAAGATGAACATGCTGCAATGTATTTAGCCTCTGTCGTGTTAAGTAAAATACTGGTTTGATTTCTACTGAACTAAGAGATCATGCTTGATCCAATAATAAAGCAACATCTTGAGGTGATTTTTCTATCTTTGGCACTTCCTTCCCAATCAAAATATGTAAATCCATGTAATTTGATCTCACCACTAGATGCATATTTGAGACCATAATCTAAAGTTCCCTTTAGATACCTCATTACATGTTTTTCTCCAAGAAGGTGAACATGCTTGGGATTCACCATATACTGACTTAGGGTGTTTACAACAAAACATATATCTGGTCTTGTATTGGTTAAGTACATTAGAGAACCAATAATCTTTATTTCTAAAGTGGCATCAACTGCTTCCGAAGCATCATCATTCAATAACTTCAAACTTGTTGTCATCAGAGTAGTCATATCCTTGCAATCTATCATTCCAAATCTCTTTAGGATTTCTATTGCATATTTTCCTTGGCTTAGTAAAATATCGTCTAGATACTTCCATACTTCAAGACCTAGAAGGTAATGCACCATGTCAAGAATAGATCATTTACATGTAGTAATAATATCATAATATCATCATCCTCTACTTTATAGTAGAGGTCGGAGTCTACTTTACTTTTGGTAAAGCCCAGGTTCATTAGGAATCCATCAATTCTTTGATATTATTCTCTTGGTGCTTGCTTTAACCCATATAATGCCTTCTTGAGTCTCCATACATGAGTTTCTTGATCATTAGTCTCGAACCCTTGCGGTTGTTTGATATATACTTCTTCTTCAATCAAGCCATTTAGAAAGGTTGTATTTACATCCATCTGATGCAATTTCCATTTCACGTTGGATGCCAATGCAAGGATGGTTCTGATTGAGGTCTACCTAGCCACTAGTACAAAGGTCTCCTCATAGTCGATTCCCTCTTTCTGAGAGAATCCTCGAGCTACAAAGCTTGCCTTGTACTTATCTATACTACCATATGCTTAGTGCTTAGTTTTGAAGATCCTTTTTGAGGATGCCACTGACTTGTCTTTTGGTATTGGTACTATTTCCCATACATCTTTCTTTATAATGGATTGGTACGCCTCGACAATTGCATCAACCCAACCCTTGTGTTTTATTTCTTCTTCAAAACATGTCAGTTCTTTATCAACTAGATCACACATCAAAGACACATAACTAGGGTATGAATTTGGATTCTTTCTTTCTCTGATGGTTCCTTCTGGGACACCATGCCTTATTGCTTCTTCAATCACTTCACGAGCCCGGGCAGGTTTTCTCTTTTGAGAAATCATTTCACTGGGTAATTCTTCAGAGAGGTTTTCTACTAGGGCCTTAAATTCCTTAAACCTTTCAAACACTTCATCCTTATTTTTCAAGAAGTATATCCAAGTCTTGTGGGAATATTCATCAATAAAAGAAGCATAGTAAACATACCCACTTAAAGAAGTGGTTTGCATTGGTTTGCATATGTTTGAGTGGATAATATATAAGATCCCTTTTGCTTTACTATCACTGTTTGGATAAGGTTTCTTAGTATTATTTCCTTGTGCACATCCTTTGCATGCTCCTTCATGATCTATCTGAATTTATGGTAGACCAATCACAACCTTGCTTACAATTGGTAAATCTTTGTAGTGAATATGAGAAAGCCTTATGTTCCATAGCTCACATGGGCATATGGTACTGGTCATTAATGTTGAATCTGCATGTCCCTTTAATCTGTAGATTCCTCCTTCTTCAACTCCAATTTCTACTACATCATCTATGGTTTTTCCTTTTGTCCACATGAGGAATCTTCCATCCACAAAGGAAACTTTGAGGCCTTTCTTGTCTAAGGATGAAATGGAAAGAAGGTTCTTATTTAGTCCTAGGACATACATGACATCTTTCATCTTCATGGAATTTCCAGAGTCCAAATTATAGGATGCTTCTCCCATTCCTTTGATGGGATATTGGGAATCATCTCCAAGCATTAATTTGTGTGGAGATTCCTTTTGTACAAGGCATGAGAGAGAGTCCTTGTAACCATTCATGGCTTGGAGGAACCACTATCCACTAGCTAGGTGTCATTTCCTGGTGAGACTGATCATGTTAGAGAAGAGATCAATACATATTCTTTATTGGAGTCTTCATCCTTCTTTGTTTCCTCTTCAACTTCTTGATCACTTCCTTCAGTAGCATGCGCCCGCAATATTTTCATATTTTTGACTCTTTATGCTTTCATAGGAAATTTTATAGCAATGTGTCCCAACTTGTGACAAGTGAAGCATTCATAATTTCAGAAGTCTTTCTTGGGCTTCTTAAACCCTTGAGCATTTCTATGAGGATGGTCATGACTCTTCCTTTTGTTCTTGCCTTTGGTATGAACTGTCAAGGCTTGATCCCCATTGTCATTTAGCTTTTCTTCTCTGGTTGTTATCCTTTCTTCTTCTTGGAAACATTCTTCCCATAATTGTCAAAACTTGGTTAGTTTCCTTCTTGAATGGATTCCTCAGATGAAGGCTTCCCAATCTCTTGGAAGACCATTCAAGGTGACCATTACAACTTTTGCTTCTTCAACCATGTCACAATAGCTTCTAACTGATCCTTGATTTGAGCTACTCTTGTAAATTAATACTGCATGGTCTCTGACTTTTGAGCTCTTACACTTTTGAGGTGATTCCTCAGGGTCATCTTCTTATTGACGTTTCTTCTTTAAATAGACCAAATAGAGCATCAAACATTTCTTTTGGAGTCTCCCTTGAGGATACTTGAGGGATCGAGTTATCTTTAATGGAGTCAGCTTTGATCCTTTTAGGTATGATCATATCCTTCTTATACTTGGACTTGGCTTCATATTCTTCTGGTTCTTCCACTCCCCCCTCTACAAATATTTCTAGATCATTTTATTTTACGATGAGCATGATCATATACTTCCATGCTCTGAAGTTTTCAACACCTTCAAGCTTTTCATCTAGCTTGGTATCCTTTGTCATCTTTAATAGAAGGAGAAATTCAAATGGAATAAGGAGGAATAGTACTTACTTTATGAAAACCACTTCTAGTTGTCCTTCTTCTAGAAGACCTAGGGTTTGATGCAGAAACCCCAATTTTTCAGTTGGGATCACTTGTAGGCCTGAGTGAAGGAAAAGATGCGCCTCCCTATGGAGAGGTAGACTGTATATTTTTTTTTTGAGATTGATGATGGAGTCTCATGAAAACTAAAGCCCTAGTTTGTCCCAACAACAGTGACTGGTCCAAAACTGAAACTTCTTGGAATCCAGTTCTGTCTTCACAGAAAGATGTGCTCTACAGGGGCGAGTTGAGTGAGCCCTCTTTTCTGGTTGATCTGTCTAGGGATTTGTTCGGAGTAACAAACCCTAACTCTACAATGTTTCCTTTCAGGGTGGCTCTGATAACATGTTAAGTTTTCTTAATTTTCTTAGATGATATCTTAAAAACAATTTGTCACTAGTAAGATTACTGAAAGAACAACAAGCACATAAACATAAGAACACAAGAACACAAATATTTTCCTTGGGAAAACAACAAGGGAGAAAACCCCGCAAAACTTCCTCAGTATAGAACTCAACCAGAGCAGTGTAAAACCCAGACAATTGTTTCTTTCTTCTTTTTGGCGCACTTGTTCTTCTCTCTCTTGCAAAACAACTTCAGTGAGTGAGTACGAATGAAGGGTAGCACCTCCCTATTTATATTCTTCAGTTTACTTGACCTCTAACCTAACATGGCCGACTTATCTAGCTGTCTGGGTCGACTTGTCTAGAAAGACACCAAAAATAACATTTATTATATTGACACTTGGGTACTATTGACCTAACTTACTTTTAGAGGTTTACATTCATTCTTTCAATGAATCTTAGAAGACCAAAATCGTCTCCTGAAGGAGGAACACAATCAATACATCTAGAATAAATTCCAAAGTTACAATACTTTAACATAGATAATAGACAAAATATAGATAATTTATGGAATATTTAAAAATTTTGGATTATGCCATAGCTCGATTGAGCTATTAGCTAATAGCGTGATCTATGGAGGTTGATCAAGCCCTCAATCCAATTATTTAAAAAATATTGATCAAGAGCGTTTTTAAGCTCAATATCTTGTTTAAGCTCAAGAGATTGTTTAAGCCTTCAATCAAGATTTTAAAATCTCAATTGAGGGCTTAAACAACCCTCAATTGAGCTTGTGTTTTGGGAAATTTAAGCTAGTGTCTTGCCAAAAACTGTTACTCATTTTCATGGGAACACCCTGATAGTGACTAGTATTACATTAGTATTCTAATTAGAGTTTTGTAATCAACTGTTGGACATTAGAGGAAATTTGGGGTGTAAAATGGGCCTTATAAGAAAGCGTGCATGGATGAGTAGGATCGTTTTTTATTAAAATCGTTTTGAGTTGGATTTCTCCAACCAATAGAATTTCAATAATCTTGGTCAACCATTATGGTTGAGTTGGCATTTAGAAGTCAATGATGCTTATGTGTCATATTTTCATTCTATATATCTAAATCCATATTAAACTCACATTTGTCAAGCTTGATAAAAGTTCATCTCGAAATACGATATACATACTTGAAATAATAAATATATAATATTTTATATTATCATTACCTTGAACTCCTTTAAGACATAAATTTCATATTAATTAAGATGATAGTGGAGCCTTTTTGAAATACTAAAAACATGAATGCATTTAATTTTAAAAATATTAGTTTTAAATAGAGTTTATTTAAAATACTAACCTCTTTTTTAAAATTTAAATATATCTAAATATTACATTTTTGAAAAATGAAATATTTACTTTAATAATATAAAATAAAAATTTATATTATTATTTAAAATATATTATTATAAAAAATCTAAATATGCTTAATTACTATATTGTAAAGTGACTAAAACATGTAAAAGGCTAGCATACCCCAAAGTGGGGGAAATGAAATGCCGAAGAGAACTTCAATACGTTGTAAAATGAGAGAAAGTTATGCGTATGTAGATAATATAATTTTATGTGTTGAAAGCAAGCCTAGTGAATCTATGGAAGGTACAGTAGTCGATGAAATTGAAAGGAAAACTCGGTTGCAAGTACTAATAAGCAATAAATAGAAATCCATGTAATCATTGGCAAGTAAAATGAAATGTACATTAATTTGTCATACAAGAAAGTATACATATTTGAGCAAAACAATAAAGGGATAAGTAGTCATCAAGATTGACTCTAATTATATTGGCAATCAACATTGGTATTTTCATTTGGTAAGGAGAGTGCAAGGATTGAAGGTTGCAATTTTAAGTGTTAAAGGAATAGAGAATGAAGGCGTGCCTCGTTTTTTTTTAAGTGAGACATAGAAATATTTCTTTTTCTAGTTGATAGTCATCATCTTCATGTGCATCTAAACCATTTGTGAAATATGCAACACGTCGTGCAATAGCAATAGAGAATGTTTGGAGCATGTATTTGTTAGGATTGTTTGCAAGAATGTTCATTGCAAAGATATGCATTGTTGTGACAAATAGTGAATGCTCCTCTACTGACAAGAATCTATTAGTCTATACTGGAGTAGGATTGAGTCTTCCAAGGTTGGTGTAGCATTATGAATGTTTGTCAATAATTGCCAGAAATAAAGTTGGATGACAACAATTCCCCTTTGACGAAAGATTGTTTCCAAAATAATTACAAGGGTAATGTATGTCCATACACACTTATCTTCTTCCACTTTCTAGTTTTGCATCCCTAGTTATATGACCATTGTTGTGCAAGGTAAGTAAGATAGAAAAGGTCTAAAGTTGGAGGCTATTGCAAGTAGGCATCTATTAAATTGGAGAAAGATAAGAAATCAATCAATTCAAGAGTTACACAACAAAATATTTGGTGACTAACATTGCAAAGGACTTAAATCTTAAAACCTAGTTTGAAAACAAATTAAAATATAAGGTGGGATATGGGGATGATGTCCATCAAATCAATGGAACCTTATCTTATCTTGACAATGAGTGTTGTGGAATTTGAATGGATCTATAATACTGCCATTATTGGCAGAAGATAGAGAGAAAAGGTAAGTCCTTAAATGGAGAAAACTGCACGGCGTATAGACAAGGCGAGAATTTGTCATCATGATATTTAGTCATTGCACATTTCATAAATGTAAAATCAACTACTTATCAAGTAAATTTGGAAGAAAAAAATCCAAGTAAGAAGTTCTATGAAAACGAGATACTGCCATCCATAACTTGTTTTCCCTATGGAAAATCACATGCCCGCACATACAACAAAACATGTCAAGAGCCCAACCAACATTTACAACTTATAAGAAGTAATCCTCCATCTATTAAATATGTGTTTTCCTATGGATACATTGACTGAAATGTGGATTTCTTGACAAACGACGGTCCATAAGGTTCATTTAGTAGATGTAACATATCTTCATTTGGCAACCAGAACAAAGTTTGTCATAATCCAAGGGTGCCATAGGAAATTTGTGTGAGAACAAGTTCTACTTGAGGGGTCATGTTTTTGTCAAGTAAACTTAACACCATATTTAAATCCATGATACCAAAACTTGGTTGTAAGTTAACTCTTGTCCAAGAGGTAAATCATTTTGATTCTACCACAAATGAGAGTTTATAAAAATAATTACTTAAATATGTATAAAATAAATATTTTATTAATCCACCATGAAACCTTAATAAATTATTTAAACACGCCGTCAATTTTCAATCATCTATCTTGTGAAATATTTCTCCATTTGATGTGGTTAAATAAATCAACACACTTGTAAATATGTCGATGGGTCCCCCCCCCCACTAAATTCACACAAAAAATGTCGAATCAAGAGTATATCGACTTCAATAAGCATTGTTCGGGCTCCAAATATTTCAATTCCCGGTTTCAAATCTTCCATTTTTTGACAAGAATCTGTATCAAATTCCAGCTCTAAACCTCTCTTAATATATCTCCTCATCTAGAAATAACTCAACTATGAGAACTCATCGGATTTCAATGGTAATCCGAAACATGATATTGAATTTTTACAGAACAATATAAATGTTTTAATCTCTCTCTCTCTCTCTCTCTCTCTCTCTCTCTCTCTCTCTCTCTCTCTCTCTCTCTATATATATATATATATATATATATATATGTATGTATGTATGTATGTATGTATGTANAAAAGATTTCAATGTCACCCCACATGATTCCAATATGTATATGCCCACTGAAATTCACCTGTAGTAAAGGTGTTTAAATGTTTTGTTTGTAAATTCAATTTCCTTATGACAAATCATCTATACCAATGTATGTGAAACAAGGACATCATGACATAGATTATTCACCATGTTATGTCATAGCTTGTTAAACATAGATATGACATACACGATTTACCATGTGAATTTCATTGCATGCCTCATTGCGAGGGACACCAGTAGTCATGCACCCTCATGTGCACTGCATATTGCCCACGTAGAATGCAACGTTTTCCATGTTTAACCTAGAGGAAACAAGAGCTAGATGTTAGAGTTGTTGTGACATTTATATCATCAAGCAACAAGTCCAAATTATTGATGCAGTGAATAGGAGTGAATTATACAAAATGAACAAATCAAATATCATAGGAAATAGACAGCTATTTCTCATAAAATTACAATATTATCTTCATTACATAATCCGGTGTTACAATAGTGTTACATAGGAAAAAGAATTCTAATCATTAGGGATGAAGTCGAATCTCCCCACTGGATGTGACTAACTCTAACTGACTAGCTAACTAAACATGTCTCAATCAATATCGGAGTCCAAGTAGCTAACTCCCATTGTCAAATCCAGTCAGACAATCAGTTCAAATCAGTTAACTTAGTCTAACTGAAGTGGTAGGTGAGAAAAGGCGCCTTATCCACATGCAACCATGCATAATTGGTGCTAACTGAACTGATTGTGATCTAACTGAAAGTAACTGGAAAATAACTAATATTAACTAGTTCCAACTCCAACTGACTGAAGGAGGTTGGTGTCGAGACTCTTAGTGTCTCTTAAAATGTAGGGATTGGTCTAGGAGGTGCATAAACTGATGCATGCAAGTGCAATCAGTGGTAGTTAGCCTCTATCAGTATTCCCCACACTCTAGTAACTGGTACATATGGCCCCATTAGGCCAAGTGGACCCAATGGTGCTAGTGGACCCAAATAATTAAATAAAACTCCTAAGTTAGGCTAAAATAATCTAAAAGATAGTTTGGTCAAGGGAGGATTATAAATCCTAACACCCCCCCTGAATCCTAACTTGGAAAACTGTGGGCCCTGGAAACAAGGCCATAAGTCACCCATATACAATATAAATGATACAAAAATTTTGCTTAATAAACCGAGGAAACAAGGGAAAACCTCTTGGGAACCCCCCCCCCTCAAGATAAGCAAGAATCAAGAAATACAAGTTAAAAACTTGCAAAACTGTTTGCTGCAATTTGCAGTGGTATGTAGCAGTAATGCACTATTTCGGTTCTTCTATGCAGCAGCATCCTGAATCTATGCATGTGAATCTTTGAATCCAAACAAAGTGATTATATCTGGAGGAATATTCCTCTTTGGAATAAGAATAATGTGCTCAACTGAATCGGGAATATAGAGAGTCGCTAGATGAAAAATGGACCCATGTAGAGCAATTGAAATCAACTGATGAGAGAGAAAAGGTGCTTGATAATTCAAACCATGTGAGGAACACCCAAGCAAATGATATATTTCAGCCTTGAACATAAAACCATGTGAGGTAAAAGCATCCCCAAGTGTTAGGAGCAAGTGTCCAGGCGAATGTCGAATGTCTCCATCTTTACTAGTTCTGTGAGGAGATGAGCATGTGATCAAATAGATAGGTAGAGAAGCCCTAGGACTGTGGAGAGTGAATGCTTGAGCTCCATAATCTGATATAGCTTCAAAAATAATCAATGATTCACAAAATAAAATATCAACAAACTAATAAGAGGAAACTAACATCAAATCCCCAGCAAAAAGTTTGAAGGAGACTTGTGGTTCTTGATTTGTCACAGCAAAATTGATGAGACCAACTACAAGCATGACTGAAGGATTTTGGAATTTAAAATTTTGAACCAAATAATATCAGATTAGATCCAAAAAAGGTTCATATCATATCCAAAAGTGAGTAATGATATCAAATCCTCAGCAATAATTTTGAAGGAGACTTGTGATACTTGATTTTTCACACCAAAATTGATGAGAGCAACTACAAGCTTTACTGAAAGCAATTGAAACTTAAAACCTGAACCAAATAATATTATATCATATCCAAATAAGATCATATAATATCCAAATAGGTTCATATCAAATTCAATAGGGTGCTCCACCGAGATGGTAGATGCACAATTTTCTCCTTCTTCAAAATTCTGAAAATTGGTGCATGCAATCATGTAGGAATTTACTGGAAGCTCTAGATCAATGAGAGTGAATGGATAAATCCTAAAATATGATAATATTTACAAAATATCCATGGTATTATTTATTTTCAGACCAGAAACATCATTAGAGATAAAGAAATCAAATTCCTCTTCCTTTTCTGAAACAATTACCGGTAAACTATGCACAAAATTTAAAATAGAAGAATCACTGGAGAATTTTTGCAAAGAATGGAAAGAGATTTTTTCTTCAGAAATAGAGATTCGAATGTCTTATTCTAGATCATCCACTTAAGGAGATAAGATATCAAATATCTCATACACTTCCGGAGCAACAGGAGAAGGATTCACTTCAAGGATACTTTCTTCAATTCGAATTGACAGGGAGGAAAATTCTGCTTCTTCTTCATCTTCAACAAATTGTTTTACTGTAGGAGAGGGAATGAACTGATTATGCTGGGTTTTATCTAAACCTCTCTCAACAGCTGGGATTTTAGAGTAATCTCCCATATAAATACTAAGTCCTCCTGATAGAGGGAAAGTGATGAAGGATTCCATGAAGGCAACCATATGATTGGGAGTCTCTAGAATATATCAAATAAGCCTTTGACAGAGTGAGGCTTGCATGCAAGCATCTCTCATGTTCTTCAGCATGATCTTCATCATCAGAAATGTATGCACCTTGTGGAATGGAAATATTTTTCTGTACACATAGAGCTTTCAACTGGTCGAGGGTCTTCTTCATGCACGAGTCTTCTAGATGAAAACCCCTCATACAATAGGAACACTTTTTATTTTAAAACTTCTTATAGCCCGAAGCTCCTTTAGAACTCTTCTGATTTTTTTTAGGATTCGAATCAAGTGATTTAGTCTCCTTCTCCTTAGGTATCCCTTTATCTTGCTCTTATTAATGTTGCACATTGATCTAGGAACAAATGATCAATCTCATCAAGAAATAATCAACAAATAACTCAGAAATGGTGTTAATCGAAACCAGAATGGTTTCCTCTTTGTATATTCAATAAACAATGAATAGTTACAATAACAATGTCAAGCAATAGCTTGAATCAATGAGGAATTCAAATACCTAAGGAGGTCATTCAAATTCAATGAGTGAGTCTAGCTTAACTAACTGTAAGCCATTGGTTCACACTTTGTTAACCACTTGACCAAAACCCTAATTGACTCACCAAATCCTAACTGAAGTCAGGGTGCAATAAATGATTGAATCTCAACTAAAAGAGATCAAACACATGTCATAGCAAGACAACCATCAAGTGCTAGTGCTTCAATGACTTCAATGAACCCCGATGAGGTTAACTAAAGCTGAACTGATCATCATAAGTTGGTGGAGGCGCCCTTGTTGACTCCAATCATTAAATAATAATAAATAATCATTAAATAATATATTTAATGAGAGGAGGTGCCTTAACTGATTGGTTGAACTGATTGTAACCACAAGTTAAAATTAGGTGCATTAATATCACTCAGATCACCCCCGGAGTGCTCCAGTTAGCCTCGTTGACTGTAGGAGAAGGCTAAGTTAGCCTCCTTGACTATAGGTAGGCATGGGTGTGAATGGATGATGTCAATTAATGCTCCACTGATGTCAATTGATGTCAATTATACTTAGGATAGTGGTTTAAATAGGCCAATTTAACCAAAAAGAGTGTGTATGGTGGTAAATGTCTCCAACCCTTAAGCTATACTCAGGAGGAGTTAGAAAACAAAAAAGCATAAAAATGCTAGGGCCTCAGCAACTAAGGCCATAGGTCACCCTATACAATGCTGAAACTAAAACAATGCTCAAAACAAACTAAGTGAGGAAAAGAGGGAAACCCCAGTGGGAAAAACCCCCCCTCAATCTGAACATTGAAAGTAGTCTGAATCACCCTGATGAACTCACCCCCAACAGTGAACGGAGGTAAGTGAACTTATTTTTTGAAAATATCTCGATGAAGATGTCTGCAATCTGCTCATTAGTCGGGCAGTATTACAGAATGATGGTCCTGTCATGCATTAGCTCCCTGATGTAGTGCATGTGAATCTCTACATGCTTGGTCCTCTGCTTGGTAACTGGATCCATGGATATCTTAATAGCACTCTGGTTGTCACAAAAGAGGACAATGGACAAAGTAATACCAAGATCAAACTCTGAAAGAATGCCTTGCAACCAAACTACTTGGATGCAAGCATTCACCGCTCCTCGATACTCGACCTCTGCTGAAGATAGTGCTATGGCAGCCTACTTTTTGCTTGACAACAAATGGGGCCACTACCAAACATGAATACACATCTGGAATTTGACTTCCAATCAATAGAATCACCTGCCCAATCGAAATCTGTGTATCCAACCAGCTCTAGCTCTAAGTCTGCAGCATAGTGAATGCCGTAGGTCCTGGTTCCCGGAATATACTGGAGGATCCTCTTGGCTGCCTTCCAATGAATATCATGAGGCTGCTGCCTGTATCTTGATACATCATTCATGGCATAACAAATATCAGGCCTAGAATGTGTCAAGTACAACAAGCTACCAATCAGCTATCGATAGATAGTGCAGTCCATGGGAGGTGTGCGTTTTCCTTCTTCAAGGCTGATCCTTGAAAGGAAAGGGAATGGTGCAGGCCTACATTCAGCCATGTTAAACTTGACTAACAGGTATGAAGTGTATTTAGACTGAGTGACCATAATGCCATCATAATTTTGCTCGATTTCGAGCCCCAAAAATTGTTTTATAAGCCCCAAATCACTCATTTCAAAGGCATTGTAGAGAGCAGTTTTGATGGCTGAAATGGTGGAAATTGTGATACCTATGATCAGTAAGTCATCAACATATAAAAAAATGATAATTAGATTACCATCATGCTACTGTAAATACACATTTGGATCTGATCTACATCTCTGAAAGTTTTGCGAGAGAAGAAAGTCATCCATCTTGGAATACCACTCTCTTGGGGCCTGTTTTAACCCGTATAGTGACTTCTTTAGCTTGCAAACCAAATATGGATCAGTGATGTAGCCCTGAGGCTACTTCATGTATATCTCCTCATGAAGGTCTCCATGTAGAAAGACTGACTTAACATCCATGTGATGCACCTCCTAGTGCTTGGATGCTGAAATTGCCAAAACAAGGCGGATGGAGTCCATTTTTGCAACCGGTGCAAAGGTCTCATGGTAGTCCACTCCTTGGACTTGAGAGAAAAATTTTGCTACCAGCCTTGCCTTATATTTGTAGGTGCTTCCATCAGCAACAACCTTTGTCTGAAACACCCACTTGCATTGAACCAATTTCCTTCCCGGAGGAAGAGAAACTAGCTCCCAAGTAGTGTTTTTCTGAAGAGAATTCATCTCTTCATCCATGGCAAGTTGCCATCTTGGATCATTCCGAGCATGGTAGTAGGATTTTGGATCTGAACTAATAATCAAATATCAAGTTTCGGATAGCAAATTATTAGAACAAGAGAGCGCAATACTTTCTCTTTGGAAAGCAAACCGGGTTCTCCTTGGATCATCCGGATTTCCAATGTTGTCTCCTGCAGAGGAGAGTGTCTGTTGGGCCCATGTAGGAAGATGATTTTGCACTTCAGCTTCTAATTCAGGATCTGATGATTGCTGCACACTGATATTAGAAATCAGAGGA
The DNA here is from genome assembly GCA_001517045.1 of Pseudotsuga menziesii. Classification (NCBI taxonomy): domain Eukaryota; kingdom Viridiplantae; phylum Streptophyta; class Pinopsida; order Pinales; family Pinaceae; genus Pseudotsuga; species Pseudotsuga menziesii. The sequence goes on from LPNX010498473.1 coordinate 46,691, forward strand.
TCCAAATCAGGGTCATCACCCCCAATTTCATCATCCAAATATTCAGTAGAATAGGAAGGAAATTCAACAGTTTTCTCCTTCACTAGTTCCATCTCCTGAAGAGGCTCATCGAACTTGACACTTCTCTCAATGATGATATATTTGGTCTTGAAATCCAGTAGCTTGAATCCTTTAGATTCATCAGGATACCCAATAAATAGACATTCTATGCTTTGCGGTTAGAAAGCCCTTCTTTTATCAAGCGGAATCCGGGCCCATGCAGTGGACCCAAACACCCGTAGCTTTGACACATCCGGCTTGTGTCCGAAGTATGCTTTGAAAGGAGTCTTTCCTTTCATGGATGAGTGTGGCACCCTGTTCTGAATGTATGCTGCAGCATGCATGGCTTCATCCCACAAATTTGCAGCAAGCTTCTTTGACTCCAACATACAGGTGGTCATCTCCTTGAGAGACCAGTTCTTCCTTTCTGCTACTCCGTTCTGCTGGGGAGTGTAGGGAATTGAATGCTGGACCTGAATACCACTTTGGGAGAATATGTACAGCAACTCATTACTGACATACTCCTCTCCATTATCAGATCTCAAGATCTTGATCTTAAGCCCAGAGGCATTTTCGATCAAGGCCTTCAATTTAGAAAAAATTTCACATACTTCTGATTTCTTTTTGAGAAAGAAAACCCATGTATACCTTGAAAAATCATCAATAAAAGTAAGGGGGTACCTTGATCCATTAATGGATGTGACAGGCATTGGACCACTGATATCAGAATGTATTAACCCCAATATGCTTGTAACTCAGTTTTCCTTCCCCTGATCGAACTTGTGCTCAGGGTGTTTTCCAATCACACAGCCCTTGCAAATTCCCGTGGTTGCTTTGATGACTGGGAGGCCTTCAACCATGGAGTTTTTCTGTAATTGCTACAAACATTTGAAATTAAGATGGACAAACCTCTCATGCCACGGCCTGCTAACCTCATTTCCATGAGTTAGCAGAGCAGTGGGCTTTGCATCCGCAACAAAGTGAGAGAACTCATAGGCTTTTGCGTGATGATTTGCAAGGCCTTTTGCAATGAGTTTCCCGGATGCAATTTCTATTATCTCAACATCATTTGGGCTGAAAGAGACTCTCTTAGGCATTCATGTATGTTTCATCTGATAGACACTAAGGAGATTTGCTGCTAGAGACGACACACACAAAACATTAGAGAAAAAACCATTTTCAATATCTACAGTACCTTGTCCTTCGAAATGATGGTGGAGTCATCTCCCATGTGGATGGGGATGGATTTGCCGGTCTCCAAGGATGAAAAGGAGTCTTTTTTAGCCATCATGTGATTTGAAGCTCCAGAGTCAATCAGCAGTGCTTTGGACTTCGAAGTGCTTGCCATGAGGGCATGACCTTTCTCATGCTGTGGTTCCCGATCTTGGTGATCTCTCCTCCGAAAGCTCTCTGGAATATTGATGTGATTCCTCTCAAGGAGAGAGGTTGCTTCATCAAGATTTTTCTTCATGTAGGCATGTTCAGGGTGAAAACCCTTCCCGCAGTAAGAACACTTGACTTTTTCTTTCCCATTGTGCCCTTTTCCTTTGTTCTTCCTTGATCCGGAAGATTCATCATGCTGTTGGTTTTCAACTCTAGGCTTGGCAGCATCAAATTTAGTTTTCTGATTTTTCTACTACTTTCCTTTACCCTTCAGATCTTTGGGCCCCAAGACATGGAGGGCTTGATCACGGGAAGATCGGATGATCCCCATATGGACAAGCTTGTCATGTTCATTTGTTAGGGACTCAATGAAGGCATTAAGTGTAGGCATCTTCCATCTAGGGGTTGTGAACTTCCCTGCATGGAATGTAGAAACAAAACTGAATAATCAGCCCCGAGATTGGAGCGTATGGCAAGGATGAGATGATCATCCTCCTTCTCCACATTGCATTGCTTCAAGAGTAAAACAGTATGCTTGAACTTTGTAAAGAAATCATTCAGAGTCTCAAAATTGGAAGGTTGGAGAGACATGAGTTCATTTTCGAGCTGGTAAACCCTCAAGTCATCATGCTGTCCGTATAGAGATTCCAATTTGTCCAATATTTCTTTTGGTGGCTTCAAATCCGTAAGATGGAAGAGAAGGTCTCGGGAAATAGAGAGGCACAAGAAACCAAATGCTTCATCCTTCTTGTTCAAGAATCTTGATTTTTCTATGGCGGATCCAGGCTCAACTTCAGTGTCCATGGTGACTCTAAAACGTCTTTTGGAGCGTAGCTGAATCTCCATATCACTTTTCCATGAGTGGAAATTGTATGCAGCCAAGAGATTTGCTGAGGAGGCCATCTGGATGTGCTGGAGCGAATGCTTCACCTATAGAAACCTGAAAATCAAAACAGAAAGGGCAAAATAAGGTCAAACAGCCTACACATTCTAGGCTTTCATCACACCCATCATAGTCAATCAAGCAAGCTTGATCAACAAGTTCTTTACTTGGGGTACTGAGTGGTAAGCCTTGGCTTCTGGTGTAGTGCTAGATTTTTGAGCTATTGCTCACTTTTCATGGAGAAATCTGTCAAAAAGCTTGTTTTTGAGAGATAGATTTTCGTCCCGCCGTAAGCTCTGATACCATATTAATGTTGCACATTGATCTAGGAACAAATAATCAATCTCATCAAGAAATAATCAACAAATAACTCAAAAATGGTGTTAATCAGAACTAGAATAATTTCCTCTCTGTATATTCAATAAACAATGAATAGTTACAATAACAATGTCAAGCAATAGCTTGAATCAATGAGGAATTCGAATACCTAAGGAGGTCATTCGAATTCAATGAGTAAGTCTAGCTTAACTGACTGTATGCCATTGGTTCACACTTTGTTAACCACTTGAACAAAACCCTAATTGACTCACCAAACCCTAACTGAAGTCAGAGTGCAATAAATGACTGAATCTCAACTGAAAGAGATCAAACACATGTCATAGCAAATCAACCATTAAGTGTTAGTGCTTCAATGACTTCAATGAACCCCGATGAGGTTAACTGAAGCTAAACTAATCATCAGAAGTTGGTGGAGGTGCCCCTGTTGACTCCAGATCATTAAATAATATATTTAATGAGAGGAGGCGCCTTAACCGACTGGTTGAACTGATTATAACCACCAGTTAGCAATTAGGTGCATTAATATCACTCAGATCACCCCTGGAGTGCTCCAGTTAGCCTCCTTGACTGTAGGAGAAGGCTAAGTTAGCCTCCTTGACTGTAGGTAGGCGTGGGTGTGACTGGATGATGTCAATTAATGCTCCATTGATGTCAATTAATGTCAATTATACTTAGGATAGTGGTTTAACTAGGCCAATTTGACCAAAAAGAGTGTGTATGGTGGTAAATGTCTCCAACAACTCTTTGGTAGAGTCTGTCACTAGGAGAGCTTGATCTTTGGAAGTCTTGATGACTCCCATATGGATCAACTTCTCATTCTCCTGTATTAAGGACTCAATAATGGAATCAAGTGAAGGAATATTCCAATTAGGAATGGAAGCTCTCCCAGAATGGAAGATTGAGACAAATATGTAATACTCAGGGCCTAGTTTGTTGAGTATCGAGAGAACATGTTTCTCATCCTTTCTTTCTATCCCGCACTGTCTGCATTGAAGTGCAAGAAACTTTAATTTAGTAAAGAATTGTTGCACCTTCTCAAAACTGCTGGAATGTAAGGCTACCAACTCGTTCTCCAGAATGTGTCCCCAAAGCTTATCTTGCTTAACAAACAAGTCTTCAAGCTTCTCCTAGGATTCTCTAGGAGTCCTCAAACCTTCAAGGTGGAAGAGGAGATCTATGGATATGTGAGTACAGAGATAACCGAAAGCTTCATCTAAGCGGTTCAAAAACTTGTTTCTTCAACTGGATAATGGGGCTCAGCCTCCCTACCAAGTATTATCCTGAAGTAGCCATTCTTATGCAAGGCTAGCTGCATATCTTCCCTCCAATCAACATAATTGAAGGGTGTTAGGATCCGAGGTGTAGGATATTGAGAATCCATAATTATCCGGCTGGAAAAGACAATATATTCACACAAGTTACGTAGCACGTATAGAATTTCACTGCAAAAACCTAAAACATTTGAACTATGTTACAATCATGCCTTCCCTCTCAACATGAACACTTTTTTAGGGCCCGTCACGCCTGCACCGCCACTCTGAATAAATTCAGAGGAAGCAAGGAACTCTTTACAGGACTTCTGTGGAAACCCAACTGCTTCTGGTGTTCAATGGAGAGTAGACAGACATGAAGCTTGCTTGAAATGGATCTGATACCATGTTAGAATTGTTGTGCCATTTAGATCATCAAGCAATGAGTCCAAAATATTGATGCAATGAATAGGAATGAATTATACAACTGAACAAATCAAATCTCACAGGAAACATACAAGTATTGCTCAGATAATTACATTATTATCTTCATTACATAATCCGGTGTTACAATAGTGTTACATAGGAAAAGAATTTGAATCCTTAGGGATGAATTCGAATCTCCCCACTGGATGTGACTAACTCTGATTGACTAGCTAACTAAAGATGTCTCAATCAATATCAGAGTCCAAGTAGTTAACTCCCAATGTCAAATCCAGTCAAGCAATCGGTTCAAATCAGTTAACTCGATCTAACTGAAGTGGTAGGTGAGAAAAGGCGCCTTATCCACATGCAACCATGCATAACTGGCGCTAACTGAACTGATTATGATCTAACTGAAAGTAACTGAAAAATAACTAAGATTAACTAGTTCCAACTCCAATTGACTGAAGGAGGTTGGTATCGGGCATCCTAGTGGCTCCTAAAATGTAGGGATTGGTCTAGGAGGTGCCTAAACTGATGCATGCAAGTGCAGTCAATGGAAATTAGCCTATATCAGTGTTCCCCACACTCTAGTAAGTGGTACATGTGGCCCCAATAGGCCAAGTGGACCCAATGGTACTAGTGGACCAAAATAATTAAATAAAAACCCTAAGTTAGGCTAAAATAATCTAATAGATAGTTTGTTCAAGGGAGGATTATAAATCCTAACTCTAGCATGCTTCTTGTTGATTCCCAAGATGGGAACTATTTCTGGCCAACTATCATTGTAAAACATTTTCAAATATTGGAATGTTAAGAGCAAATAAATATGTCATGCCTATAACTCATTTTCCAAGGGCGATCTTCTAGTTGTCGACAACATAGTTTACTTTCCAACACATTCCAGGATTAAAAAGCATATAATAATGGCCATAAAACCATTACTCAAATTCCATATTGCACTCAATCCAATGGCCTAAGCAACATGAATTCACAACCAACGGTTGTGAAATCAACGACCGTAGAGGGAATTAGAATCCATAACAATGGCAATTTACCCTAGAAAAGAATGATATATTTCTTTGGGAGGGAATAATGGGTGTTCCTCCATTGATGATACCGACAAGATTTCCACCAATGCAGACACAATGCAAGAAAATAAGGTCTCCAACTTAGGGGTGTTTGTGTGGACCAAATTTATTATAGGGGTGTTTGTGCAGAGGGTACACTTTTACTCATTAATCAAATCTGATAATTAGTCTAGATCACAAAATTGTGGCGGTTGAAATTGAAATTTTTGGACAAGATTTAGCATCAAAATCACCTAAAAGACTGGGCATTTTGGTTGTTATTTATCTTATGTGACAAACTACTCCTTTGAAAGCAAGAATAAATATGATAAAAAAATCCACGTGAAAACATGTGTAATATGGGTCAAATAAAAATGATTAAAAAACCACGTGAAAAAATGCATAATGGATTATTAAATAACAATTAGTACACAGGAATCTAGAAGTCTAGCAAAACCACAAGTTACGTTTCGAGTTTCCATGGTGATTGTTGACATTATATGGAAAATTTGAAAGTATCATTATGTGAAAAAATTGCATGTCTAAAATGAAAGTATGATGCTCTCTCCGACCATATTTTCCTGTTTAACCTCCCTTGAACAACACGTAGATCATGTATATATCATTTCACACTCCTTGCGTCGTTTTCGTTGGCGAGTTTTCATGGTGAATAAATATTTTGCTTGTGTGTTGCTTTTCTTTTCTGTATATAACTAGGGACTATTGACGAGTTTTATGTGTGTCTTTTTGTTTGTTGTCCCAAAATCGAGACTAACAAAGAGAGTTATGCATTTATAGACGAACTTCAAAGTTTTGAATGGAGTTTAAAGCTACATGTTTTCTGAGTACTCAGTTGTTTGAAGGAACATTCCAAACAGTTTCTTGAAAGAGTAGTTTGATATTGGGCTCTCTTTGTCTCATTCCTCTTGGACCGACATGACAAATATCAACCTTCCTGCCCATTTGAACCTGTGACCTTACCCGTATTAAGATGCCAAGATTTCTTGAATATTCTACGGTCGCCATGGCCAGCTGTGTTACTGTATGTTGAGCTCAGAATTTTTGATCGGAGGTTTCCTCTGAGTTCTCAAATCTCAATTCTCTAGGGTAACATGTTGGAGCTTTGTTAGATTATCAAAAAATATTATTTGATTGGAGAAATGGTTTGAGCTTTCTCTATAAACCATTTAAATATATAATTTCAACCACTTAAAACTATAATTTTATAACTAAATTTTCAAAAAAAAATTACACTAAATAAATAATTTTTTTGAAATCTTTAACTTATATAAAAAAATTGAAATTTTATAAGATTTTTAACTTATATAAAAAAATTGGAATTTTAAAAAGATTTCTAACTTATATAAAAAAATTGAAATTTTAAAAATATTCGTGATTATACAAAAATGGAAATGAGATAGAATTGGAATTGTGTAGTAATCTACTTAAAGCTAAGCAACTTCTAGCAAGCTTGTGCCTTATAGGTCATATAGATCTACAGAGTAGATAAGAGTAGTATATATTTTATATATTTCTTTGTTATAGAGATATATCGAGTTAGAGAGGTTAGAGTTAGAGTGTCGTTCGTTAAGCTTGATTTTTTTTAAGCATATGGATGTATTGATTTAGAGATTTATTTGTAGAGGTCTAGATCAACTTGTGCATTTGAATCATGCATCATGTTATCCTCCACAATAGTTGTTTTTTTCTCTCACCATGAAAGCACGTTGGAGGCATTGTTGGAGGGATCGTAGTGTCATTAGTCATATAATTACAAATTAATCTCTACTCGTGAAACTCCCTGGTTGCTTGGTTTTGGACGTTGTTTGTGTTTGCGCGAGCTGGTTTTACATATGATTTTTAATTTGTTAATTGGTTTCAGGGCATATTATCACCCCATGTATTGATTTGGTTGTTTGACTGTATTGTGTTCCCCTCGGATGCCCAAAATGTTGAGTCAAGGGTACCTTGATTTTATATATATTTGGCCGGAAAGCAGTGGGGTTTGTGGGACTTATGATCCATGGAATAAAATGAAGATGAAAATTATTATTCTCTTGCAGCTATTATTGCGGTTGAATTGGGCGTTGGGCGCTGATGTCGAATGTTCGTTCAACGTTGATTATGTTCGTCAATTATCATGGGACAAATCTACCTGTAAACCAACGATCAATAAGGTCGATTGCTGTTGGACGTTGTGGAGTTTGATTGGCATAGGGTTTGCTCAGTATTTGAAAGATGCATCTGTTTTTTAGGTTCTCGGCAATGCCTATGTCGTCTCTTGTTTTAGGATATTTCAGGAGCAGCTCCACGCTCTAGCTCTACAACCAGACTTGGTGGCAAATTGTTTCAAGAATACGAATGAGTTTGTCTCGATTCCACTCCTTTGTGCCGACATACGGACCAAGAAATACTGGATTCCTACAGTAGGAAACACTTCCCTGGACTCAGCCTGCAAAGGCGAGCTCTCAGATCTAGCCGCCTATGTGGAATGCAACGATAGTGGAAAGCTCATGAAAAATAAACTGGCGAACATGTACAAAAACATGACAAATGAAGCAAGTTTGAAATTATTTTATATGACTTTACCCTTCAAATTGGAGAATGCGTGTGCATATGGTACACTAGAATTACAGGATGTGGAAACTTGCAAGTCGCAAGTCCCAAGTCCCAAAAGGAACCCGGAGGAAAGTCAAAAAATGCAATTGGATCTGTCTTGGGGCATTCAATTGCGTCTTGGACAAGGGGAGGGCAAAAGCTATCCATTGAGCTGCAGAGCATTTAATGCAGCTGCAGCAAGCTTGATGATCATTGGATTTTGAGCTGCTCGAGATCCAACGGTCAACAGACCTACTGCAACCGCATTAAATGCTCTGCAGCTCAATGGATAGCTCTTGCCCAAGGGGAGGATCCTCATAGGATAGTGACAGACACATAGCCTACAAAGGAACACACCCCTTAAATAACACCTTCAGTGTAATAAATAAATAAATTATTTATATACCCATTTAAAATCTTAAAATTTTATAAAAAATAACCATATGTTAATGATTTAAAAATAAAATAAAACATCTCAAATAATATATATCCCTCATAACATTTATGTTTATAATAATAATATAGCCATATCAATAAAAAATTATTGGTGATTCTTTTTTATTTAATTAAAAGAATTGAACACCAACGCATCGAAATATCAATTTTCAAATCTTTTTTCGAGCGTCGTTGTGCGAGTACATAAAACCCTCGCTACTCTATCCATTATTCCAGAACTTTCTTCCATGAAAACAAAACAACATATGCACATCAGACAATGTCGGTTGGCCGTTGGATAGGGCGTTCGACGCGGAAGGGCACAGAGTAAGAGCCAGAGGAAGCCGACAATGGTGCAAATGAACGCACACGTTATCTATGACTGTCAAACCCTCTAACAAAGGAGAATCCGTCCATTTGATTTATTCCAGAATAAAAAAACCGACACCATTACCAAAATTTTCCCATTCAAATATCAGCTTACTAACAACTGACGAATGAAAGCAGTTTTGTCGTTTTAATTTTGATTTTCCTTTTTGTTTTCGATTTTCTCAGTGCCAAAACGGGGGAGGATTTGGCCGAAACTCCACCTCCACCTCCTCCAATTTTAGAGGCAGTACATACATTATCCAACGAGCCTGAAAAATCTTGCTTTATCCCCCTTCCCAGGATGAAATTTGACGGCGATTGGAGAAAATACGCAGTTGTGAAAGTTTCCACGGAGTTTGACAGCGAGGGGAGTGTTTTCATCAACAAAATTTCCGTCAGGGTTTTAGATGGGATTGCGAATATTAAAGGATCGTTTCAGAGGAGTGTTAGCGGCGAGATATGGCCCCCACATCCGCATCTAGGTTTTGTGACGAAACATTTATCGGTTTTATATGACCATGAAGATCGCAATACGCTTGTTACAGCTTCAGTCGATCTCTTGCAGCGACTTCAGCTCAAGCTGCTTGGTGTTAGGATTTAATAAGTGGACAGGTAAGTTGACAGGTGGCAACTCTTGATAGGATCTTGACAGACGAGGAAAGATCCACAGGAACCATCCCCTTAAAATAAAACTAGCAATTGTATCTAGGGGTGCAATAAAAGAACGCCGTGTTGAAAGTTAAGCAAGGAGATGTAGACATATACAACAAGGAAGACAATTTGAAGTTTAGATACAATATTTTAAAGACATTATATTCCTCACATAATTGACCATTACATATCCACATTTCAAAAGTATATTCCTCTCCTCTTGCATGACTCCCTCCCAGCATGCATGCAGTTCACGTGGCATCCACACGAGCACCTGGCATCCATCCACGAGCACCTGTGGGAGGTAAAGATACAATACAAGAGACAACCTACCTCTGGCATTCAATTTTTCCACCTATTTCTTTCATCGATAGTTTGGAGTGGTGGTTGCTCAATGCGTATAGGAAGTAAGAATATAAGGTTAGTCGGGGATGCCAGGAGAAAGTAAGTCTATGGCCATTTGAGCATGCTGGAAACAATATTTGAAACCTAATTTGATTACTTCCCTTCAACTTACATTTTAATTTGAATAATTGCATTTGAACACGTCCACACCAATTTCTAGGGAATCGAAGATCCACTAATCATAAACATACAATACATCATTCAATCATCTTGGTGGGGAGGATGAGGAATGCAATTAATCAAATTTCCATATATAATATGGAGGTTATTCCTTGCTTGAATAGAGCATATAATATTAATATTGCACGAAATGGAATAACTCACTTGATTAATAAAATTGCATAATAATGAAAGAAATCTTTTAGAGTGAATAGTCATCAGCTTGCATAATAATCAAAGCTATTAATTACAATATTCTCTTATTATACATGTTCATCCCAATACAAACATATAAAGATAAACAACAAAGAATATTAATAAAATAACTACAAAGAGTATGCTGTGTTCTCTTGGAACTGTCCACAAATTTCAATTTGAATGGTTTTCTATAAATTACTAATTTGTAAATTTTTCCTTATAATTCATAGTTTTAATTTTGTTGCATTACTTTGTTTTTTTTAAAATCCATTACATTTCTAAATATAATAGCATTAATTTTTTATGATTTTAATAGTAATAAATTTTTACAAAATATTACTCTATAGTTACTCCGTCAACCGCATTCTTTATACTATCTTCCTTACTTGATATCATTCCTGATCCCTAATACATAAATCCCTTTATTATAAAGTATTGTTTATCCTATCCTCGTTACCCTTACCCCTTCACTTTACAATGTCCCATTAAACGCTTCTTATTCAAAGCTTCCTCTTATTCTCCTTATTATTATCCTTTTCCCATTAATAATCCCCTAGGAATATAAAAAATGATATCATGTTCCCTTTTACCTTTACCTTTTCCTTTCCCTTTCCAATTCCTTTTCTTTATCCATTTTCAAAATGAGAATGGCAAGCATTCGAAATTGGCACAGTACATTACAGTGGATTGAAATAGCCAGAATAACCACCCACCTTGGAGTAATGAGGAGAGATCCCATTGTATCTCCCCACTTTCCTACTATGGTCGATAACCAATAATAAGCCATAACATGGATCAAATCTAGATTCATACTTAACATAGTCTAATGTCATCCTAATTGATGCCTCATGCAAGAGGTAGCCACCACCATCCAAGTTTTTCTATACACCTAGAATCCTGACCCCTCAAAACATGCCCCAACTCCACCAAAAACCACCTCCATCTCTCCAAACTGAAACTATGGAATAGGATTGGTCCAAATCTCCTTTCCTTCTAACTGATCCTCCGAGTAGTTGACCTCATCCAAGTCCTCTTCCTATAGAACTCTAGTTTCCCCTGGTTCATCCATCACATCCTTCTATTTTACATGTTATTTTATTATTATTACATTAAAAAAAACCTTCAATGTACATAGAACTCTAGTTTCCCCTGGTTCATCCATCACATCCTTCTATTTTACATGTTATTTTATTATTATTACATTAAAAAAAACCTTCAATGTACATATGATCATTAGCCAATTTCACATCCTTCTATTTTACATGTTATTTTATTATTATTACATTAAAAAAAACCTTCAATGTACATATGATCATTAGCCAATTTCACATCCTTATATTTTACATGTTATTTTAATAATTATTACATTTAAAAAACCTACAATGTACGTATAATCATTAGCCAATTTCGTGAAGAATAAAATGTTTTATCTAAATCTTTTTACACTTAAAAACAAATTTATGATTTAAAATCCCTGTAAGATAAGGGAAACCAAAGTTTCTTTGTGTTATTCATCATCATGGTAAATGAAGATGGGATGCTAAAAAGGTTTCTCAATCTTTTAAAACACACTTTAAACCTTAAATGACTTTGATGAAGAAACACTGTGTCATTGAGTTATTATAGGTCTTTTAGAATACTATTATAGGTCTTCTAAAATACTAATGAGTGAGGTATTGTTTCTTTTAAATAGTAGATGGGGTCCAGCAATGGTTGCTCAATCCTCTCAATGAAACTTTGCCATGAGAAGTAATATTTGCCATTGAGTTATTTTATGTGACATGCTATCGTTTTACATTTTACTTTCTGTTTGGTGGGGTCCTTCAGATCCAAGATCATATATTTTGGATTCCACGCTGATTACTGATCATTGGTTCTCTCGATGCTTATTGTCCAATAAACAACTTGATACTCGTCATCAAGCAAAACGAACAGATGCGACAGCAACACCCTGCTACTGCTCGTTCAACGACACCTAACCTTGGCATGCAAATGTGAGGTTGGTAAAGTCATGTTTATTGAATTTTAGATTGATTTAAGAGATCTCTATTTGGATTAATGTTCCCTCTGGGCAGCCAGTGCTGCAACTTGCAAGTATCAAAATACGGAGAGCAATAATGGCTAGCTGGTTGGAATCCTTCAAACCCCATTTAGTTGAGCTTGCAGTACAGATCTGCGTTGCAGGCATGATTATCATTACCAGAGTTGCTCTCGATGAAGGAATGAGTCATTTTGTCTTCGTAACTTACACGCTGGCTGTTGCTACATTAGTCATCGCTCCTGTTGCTTATTTTCTTGAAAGGTATGCCATTATATATATGAAAGGGTTTGATTATAGATATGAACCTCCTAATGTACGAGTCTTTTGTGTTTTGCAGAAACCAATGCCCAGCAATGACCTGTGCCGTCTTCTGGCAGATTTTTGGGCTTGCACTTTGTGGGTAAGTAGGTAGTGAAATTCTCTACAACTGCTACAAACTCTGTTGTTTGATTATTTGACTAATCATGGGATAACTAACCATTGCCAAAAATACAATTTCAGGACAACTCTATTTCAGAATTTGTACTTTGCAGGCCTGGATTATACCTCAGCCACATTTGCTTCTGCAATGTCAAACCTCGTTCCTGTTGTCACATTTGCCATGGCTACAACTTTTAGGTATTCATACTTTTGACATGGATCTCACTTTTTTATATTGAGAAATGAAATAGCCATGGATATGTTTTTGCACTTATGAAAACAATCCAGATTGTCAAAGAACAAAAAATGATTCCAGTGCAATGGAATCTGGTAAATTGATTATTCAGCCGGTGCCGAGGGTTCGTTCTCTTTTAGTTTCCACGTTTGTCACTCTGTTGCTCTTCCTATGTTCGGGTACCGAGTTCGTCTTGAATGACATGGAAGCGTTAGAGGAATGGATTCAGGACTTGGGCACGAATAGGGCTTACATTGAATGACATGGAAAGCGTTAGAGGAATGGATTCAGGACTTGGGCACGAATAGGGCTTGCATGGCGTTATATGAATGATTCGTGGCTCTGTTTTGGGT
>LPNX010498473.1:60285-72205 GCA_001517045.1 Pseudotsuga menziesii
GTGAAGCCTGCTCCATAGATTTTGCAGTAAACACCCTTGCGCTCCCCGGGCCGATATCTCATTGAAGGCAGCGGCAGAGATTGACGTGCATTGATGTGCATTCAAGGGGCAGGTGCACAGCATGGTGGACGGACAGCAAGGAGTCGCAGGTGTCAGGTGCATTCAAGGGGCAGTTGAATTGACAGAGAAATGCCAGGCAGCCAGCAGATCAGGATCAACGCATCAACGCAGTAGATTTTCCCAATCATCAGATGTTTTCATCCGACGGTTGGGGAGAAAAATCGCATTTATTTGGGGGAGTAGACTCCATTTGGTAACGCTTTACAGCGTAATAAATATATATATTTTTAATATTACTAAATGTAATAAATTTTATATAAATATAAAAAACTTAATATTTTGATAATGCCTTACGTCGTAATAAATATATATATTTTTAATATTACTAAATGTAATAAATTTTATATAAATATAAAAAACTTAATATTCAAAAAATTTAATTAATAATACTAAATGTAATAAATTTTATATAAATATAAAAATTAAAATAATAAAAAAACTTAATATTCAAAAAATTTAATTAATATTACTAAATGTAATAAATTTTATATAAATATAAAAATTAAAATAATAAAAAAACTTAATATTCAAAAATTTTAAAATAGTAATTAAAAACAAAACAAAAAAACTTAATATTCAAATAAAAATTTAATTTAAATCATTTTTGTTGTAAATTTTATATAAAATTTTAATCATTTTTATTGTAAATTTTATATAAAATTTTAATTATTGTTATAAATTTTATATAAAATTTTAATTAAATTAAAAAAAATTTAAAATAGTAATAATTATTGTTATAAATTTTATATAAAATTTTAATTAAATTAAAAAAAATTTAATTTAAATCATTTTTGTTATAAATTTTATATAAAATTTTAATCATTTTTGTTGTAAATTTTATATAAAATTTTAATTATTGTTATAAATTTTATATAAAATTTTAATTAAATTAATTAAATTAAAAAAAATTTAAAATAGTAATTAAAAACAAAACAAAAAAACTTAATATTCAAATAAAAATTTAATTTAAATCATTTTTGTTGTAAATTTTATATAAAATTTTAATCATTTTTGTTGTAAATTTTATATAAAATTTTAATTATTGTTATAAATTTTATATAAAATTTTAATTAAATAAAATAAATAAAGTAAATTAAAAACAATCATCGATCCATTGGCTTCGGCTTCATGGGAGGAAGAACAATGGCTTCGGGTTCCTGGGATGAAGAACAAGAACACGGTAAATTTGGGGTGATAGCCGGCTTCAGGCCCTCATTCCGGAGGAAGGCTTAGGGGTCTCATTCCAACAAACAATGGCTTCGGCTTTCTGGGAGGAAGAAAAAGAACACAGTAAATTCGAGGTGATATCCGGCTTCAGGTCCTCATTCCAGAGGAAGGCTTAGGCGTCTCATTCGGATGAGGAAGATCACACTTTGTTTATTTATCTCTAAGAGAGAGCGTAGCAGAGGACTGTGAAAGAGCATAGCATAGAGGAAGGGAAGGATAGTCAGAGGAACAACTTGAAATAATAGTCAAACAAACCGGTTTATCTCTAAGAGAGAGCGTAGCAGAGGACTGTGAAAGAGCATAGCATAGAGGAAGGGAAGGATAGTCAGAGGAACAACTTGAAATAATAGTCAAACAAACCGGTTTACTACCAGTGGAAGCAACAGATGGTATGGAAATTGATAGCCCAACACCAGAGACATAGGCAGAAGAAAAGGTTGCAGAGGCTACGCCGTGGGATTCTTCCTCGTAAACAGTCAAAAAGGAAGTTTACCCTGCATTTGATGATGCAATTGATCTTGTTGAGCTTGCAGAGGAAGAGGAAGAGGCAGTGGTTTCATCTGTTTACCTATGAAAGCACCACCAATTGAAAGGCCATTGCCATCTTGTCCGGGATCAGTGTATATAAAATTGAACCTGTTAGAGAACAAGCAAATGGGAAAGAAGTAGAGGCAAAGAATATCAACACCACTGCTCTACTCTTCCTTCCAATAAATCCGTCGGTCTCATTCCAATTTCAGATATCCGGCTTCGGGCCCTCATTCCGGAGGAATGCTTAGGGGTTTCCTTCCCCCGAGGAAGAACAAATTGGGGCTGATAAGTGTTCCACAATTCTTTCTCATGATCCAACAAATTAGGTATGGATTAATTTATCCAAATCATACATAACAACCAACATTTCTTTGTCATAACTGGAAAGTGTAGAGGAAGAGGAATTGAGGTTGCAGGATAGTTTCTTGCAGGATCGTAGTTGTCGCAGGTTCCCGGGACACACAAATAACAACCCACTTCAACAACGGCAAGGAAAAAGGATAAGTCCAACCTACGAGACAAGGTTAGTTGCATTTCTAAGATGATTGGAGGCCATGAAATCATGAGTTAGCCTCGCACAATATTACATACTGTCGACGGGAATTATGATACTCTATTATTTTAGCTTTCAACATTACTGCAGGTGCTCATAATGTTGTTACAAGTATTCCAATGATGACTTTTCAAGGCTCATAACTCTTATTTATTACCAAAATTAAGTTCTAAATAGTTCTTAAAGAGTGCGTTATAAATCATTCCATTGATTTTAGCCTTTCAGCTGTCCTTGACTGTATGTTTTATAGAAAACTTCAACAATGTACAGACTGCTTTGGATATAGGTAGAAATTCTAATCTTTAAAATTCTTATATATTACTTGTTGGTAATCATAGGATTTGTATAATTATACAACATTTAACTCACTTCTTTGTATGTAGGTCACCCCCTTGAAAAAATGTCAAATAGACGCCTAAATAATAAATTGAGTTCAGTTGTAACCTACAACCAGGAGGACAACGAAGGGAGTTGGATTCCTTTGAACTTGTCTATTGGTGATTGGGTCACAATGCAACTATCTCAAAAAGGTGATCATAAGGTGAAAAGGAAATACCTGGAATATGTTGAACGACAATGGAAGGGCATTGTGAAATGGTTTAAGATGGAAGGACATAGAAAAGTGAAACAAGTGCTTGTGGCTCATGTATATGACAAGAAAGAGATTCAAAAGGAGTCTATTTCCAAGCAACCAAATTTTCCTCAAATCAATGCTAATTGTAAGTAGTTATCATTTTATTTTTTTTCTATTTCAATTGTATATAAACTTATTTCATTGTATTTTTAATTCCATTTCTAATGGTTATATGTTCATAGGGTTATGCATTTCAAATTGGGAGGAATGGGAGTCGATTGAGTCAATCACTAGTAGATTTGAAGTGGTGCATTCAAAAATTGGTGAATTAATATACTCTAACAAGGATGATAAATGGCTAGAGAATGAAGGTATTTGGTTTTACAAGTACAACTACATCCTCCCAAGAAGAAGCATAGCATGTAGAGAACTCCATGAAATCCCATTACCAACATTTCAATCCCATGAGTGGCCAAATATAGAGCATACAATTCTAAGCCCTTTTCGTTATAAATATTCAGAGGTACAAGTTGGAATGAAGGAAAGTGGAGGCATAGTTGTGCATTTAAAGATATTCATGCCATTTTTGGTGTTTCAATATTTTTTCCAAAATGAAGAGTCACTTAGGGAAACAAACAAAGCATATGTGACATCATCACCTTCTGAGGAACTATTATCAAATATTTTCCATTCTGCTTGGGATATAAGAATCCATGAAAAACATGGGGAACAAATAGAATGTCGGGTAAATCATACCAAGATATCATTTAGGTGAGTTATGTTTATGTCTCATGTTATGAATCCTAGTAGAATAAATTGCAGTGCATGTCTGTTTCTAGTAGTGATATTTTCTGTGATGTTGCATCCATTGTTGTAGGTATTGGACAACAAGACAAATGTTATATATTTCATTTAAGTTTCGTCGATGGAGTTACGTTCGTGTATCAGGACCATGGAATTGGATTCCAATAGAGCAAGATGATGATGATGATGGAACACATTCTCCTATCATACTGGTTGATGTCTTGAAAAATGGGCAATGCTTTAGATCCTTGACAGTGGAAGAAAATTGGACATTATTTGATGTGAGACAACAATTGGAGTTGGAAGACGTCAAAGATTTTAAGTTTTTTCACAATGGAAAAGAAGTAGTAACTTACATTACATGAACATATTACTTTTAATTGATATGACTAATATTAATTTTATGTTACTTAACTATATTGAGTTTTTATCTCTATATGTTTTCTTATTTCCTACATTGTGCTTCAAAGGTGGGAAAGAGACGAGAGAGTCTTGTTTGCTGCAAGGATTGTGTCTTACCATTTAAGTTGGAGATTGAATAATGTTAGTACAATCAATAGATTGCAAGTTCCCATTCTCTATTTGCAAGTTTGATAATGACAACTATTCATCTCATAGTACTTGATGTCCAAGTTAACTATGATACTTGAAAAATGGTTTTGTCTTTTTCCGTGAGGAATAAGAGTATGATGAAAAATTATGTGGAGCTAAATCATGATATAAAACTATTATATTGGATACATTTAGATATGTCTTCACCAAGAAAATAATACATTTTCAATAATTTTTATAATTATCCGATGAACAATGTTTCATCTGTTCAATGTATTTTATTTCAGGCCTCAATGAACAATGTTTATTTTGCTCATTTCAGCGATATCAATAATACACAACTTTTTCACTCATATATATATATATATATATATATATAGTATTATTTTTAATACGCATTTAATGTTATCTTCTTATGAAATATCTACTATGCAACTACCAGTTGTTGTCACTAAGTTGATCTTAAGTGCTTTATTGGGAACCTTGTCGATGCATTCTTGCTGTTGTTTAAGAAAGACAGGCGCAACTTGCTTAGGCATTTATGTTGACCTATTTTGAGCCTAAACTGTGTGCTCTTCCTAGACTACTTGATCATGTTTTGGTGGAATATTTTGGATGTCTTTTGATGCTATATTGAGGTCTATTCAAGGAATGAGGATAAAGAGATTTCCTTGGGAGGTTATTTGATGATTTTACAGATCTATTACTGACTAATTAGTGCACCTTTCATGGATGGAGTTTCATTTCTTTTGTTGCGATATATTTGGGATATCTAAGGTGCCTTGATGGGGCCTCCTTCCAATGATTTTGGTATGTTATCTTTAGAATAGAGTGCTTTTCCGGGTGATTTTATGAGATAGGTGATTTTATGAGGATTTAATCATCACTTTTTGGGAAGGATGATTATTGTCCTGCATCATTCTTTTCATTTGAGGCTTTTCATGTAATGATTAGAACATATTATTGCATCTAAGTTAGCAGATTCTATACTCAGATTTTGAGCATTTTATTTCAGTTTTATGGAAGGAGGGCACTCTTAGTAGGTTCTTGTACTTTTCATTAGAGGCTTTCCTTTCATACTATGTGTTCTTATGGGTCTAAGCTATGCACTTTTGTGAAAGATATTTTCATTAGTTATGAAGAATAATATCAAAATAAATTAAGGCACTGTTATAGATGGTTTTACTCTTTTTTTTCAAGCCATAAATGGATAAATGGGTACTATCCTTAAGTCCATATTTGGATATGCTTTTTGAAGTATGTGTCTGTTATTGCCGATGAATGAAGGTGCCTTCTTAGAGATTTATGACAGTTGTTGGAGCAATTATTGTGTGTCACTCCGCTCAATGTAATGCACTATTTCCAGGAATGTTGTTTGCTTGATTTGGAAACATTCCATCTCAACCTTGGGTGCTTTTCTCTTGGAGGTTTCTCTCATGAATGAGTGAGGATTTGACCACCCAGAATTGAATGCTTTCCTTGGAATAATTTTTGCATGCGTTCCGGGTTTGATCAACTTGCCTTACATGGAATCCCTATATGATTAGGGTTTTTTGTCAGAAAATAGATCATATCTTAGTTATAAGGGATGCAACAAGAATAACATACCATAATTGCCATTATTCACTCTTCTTCAGCATCTAAACCTTATTTTCTTCGTCTTTTCCAAGTGTATGAGTCTGTAATAGCAGCTTGGTAGTTTCTAAAGTTAACAAGGCCTTGAATAGTGTTTTTGCTGTACTTCCCCTCCAGGTCCTTGGAAAAAGCTTGCCTTGTTTTTTACTAGAATTATCCACAAGTATCTCCGATTAATGAAAGCAAGTTTGTTTTATTTGTGAATTTGTTTTTTCTATTGAGAATTCCATATTGGACTTGAACCTTGTTGGGGGTTATATTAGATGTCTACTTTGATTGGCCTTGCAAGCCACCATTGACATGAAGGGATTTTTTAATTTATGAAACACTTACAAGTGAAATTATAACACATTTGGAGACTTCGTACTAGAGTAGAACTCCACTAAATGTATCTTCAGTGTGGAAAAATTGCACTGTGAAAATTTGTTGTGTCAAGGTATAACCTTAATGCAAGTTGAATGGAGATGAAAGTTACTACAAAAGTAGAACCTCACAATCGGTCCATTGTCAGGAAGCGCTTCAGTACTTGATAGAAAAATTAGTGATTACTCACAGGACAATATATTCTTTGTATCATGATGCTTTCCTACTTGTCCCTGACTCCCTATTGCATCAAGTTCCTTAGTTATGTTTTCACATCAGTTTTATTGACTGAAAATTCCAACCGTGCTTTGATAACTAGACCTTCAGATAGGGCTAGTATGTTTCCTTTGGTGGCAAGAGAGATTTGGTAGCTTTTATAGAATTGGAGTCATTTAGAAGTTAGAACTACAGATAGTTCTTGTTAGTAGCAATTTCTAATTATCAACCACTTAGGGGTTTGAATGACTCTAACATGAGCTCTTATGTTTTCTCTATGAGCATCGATTGTGAGAGAGGATCCCTGTGAATGAATGTATTCCAAAGAAATTGGACATCAAATCCAAATCCTAAATAACTATAATGTAATCATGTATAACAGTACCCAAAGCTTATAGTTTACTACCCTGAAAAGAAATACATATAACTTAAAGAAAAGAGATGCATTTCTCTTAAATTTCAGGTTTAATAATACATAAGTTTCTATTGTTTTCATTTGATAAAAAATGATTTGTTCAAGACATCAAGTTTCCATTTGTGTTACAGTTATGGATAAGTACCAAATTCCAAACCAGAGTAACATTAGCTGAATATTGAGCATTATCTTACTTTAATATCCATGCTAGATTATTGAGCCTCCAACGAGTACTTATGGGTCTGAGCTATGCGCTTTTGTGAAAGATATTTTTAGTAGTTATGAGGAATAATATTAAAATCAAGTAAGGCACTATTATATATGGTTTTAGTTTTTTTTTCAAGCCA
The DNA here is from genome assembly GCA_001517045.1 of Pseudotsuga menziesii. NCBI lineage: Eukaryota > Viridiplantae > Streptophyta > Pinopsida > Pinales > Pinaceae > Pseudotsuga > Pseudotsuga menziesii. The sequence goes on from LPNX010498473.1 coordinate 67,623, forward strand.
TAAATGGATAAATGGGAACTATCCTTGAGTCCAAATTTGGATCTTCTTTTTGAAGTTTGTGTCTGCTATTCTTGATGATTGAAGGTGACTTCTTGGACATTTATGCCACCTGTTGGAACACTTCTTGTGTATCACTCTGCTCAATGGAATGCTCTATTTTCAGGAATGTTGTTTTCTTGATTTGGAAATATTATGTCTCATCCTTGGGTTCTTTTCTCTTAGAGGCTTATTTCATGATTGAGTGAGGATTAGACCACCCAGAATTGAATGCTTTCCTTGGACTAATTTTTGCATGCATTTCAGGTTTGATCAACTTGCCTTACATGGAATCACTATCTGATTTGGGGTTTATGTTAGAAAATAGACCAGATCTTAATTATAAGGGATGCAATAAGAAGAGCATACCATCATTGCCATTATTCACTCTTCTTTAGCATATAACTTTATTTTCTTCTTCTTCTCCAAGTGTATGAGTCTGTACTAGAATCTTGGTAGTTTCTAAAGTTAACAAGGCCTTGAGTAGTGATTCCGACCAACCTATTTAGCTGGACATGCCATCAACAATAAGGTTGATCCGAAAACACTATGTAGTATGGAAATAGGCATATACATGAAGGTTAGTAAAATTTGAACTTACATTAGAATGGAGGCTTTCAAAGAGAAACATAACATATTGATTTATGGTTTATCACCACATAAATGTATTTTCACCCATGCATTTCAAGTGAACACTTCACTGAGCATCGGGGCTAGCACACAGAACTGATAGTCATGAGTAACTCAATGTTAAAGATTAAGTTCATGACAAGGAATCGACCAGTAGAAACTGGAGACTGTAGGATTTTCTGGAAAAGGGTAAGGAACTGGCCCGTAAGTTAATTGAAAAAAATTTCTGTCATGTATAAATATTTCTTAACACTTGATTATCAATGGACTAACTTAGGTCCAATTATTGTTAGATTAACCATTTTTATCCAAGTGCTCTCAAGAAATTTGATAGTGTTCTTCATTTTTTATATTTTTGTAAAGCTTCAAACCACTTCAAGCTATTATTTCAAGGGTTGTACATACATTACTGGGACTACAACTTCATTTCGTGTGAATGCTTCTCTAGTAAATTTAGGATTTTTCTTTGTTTTTGTTTCATGTCATGTCACATACTTCCTTAATGACGTTGAACTCTCTTTTGGGTTTATTTCGATCATCATTGTTATTTTCATCATCCCCCTTCCATTTATTCCTCCTCTTTTGTGGTATGGGGCATTGCCTCTTCATCATGTGAAATCACGATATTATGAGGTCATAATATTTGTTATGTTTCACAAATTCTTACTTTTTGGCTTCTGATTTGGCAATATTGTGTGAAATTAAGCTTCATTGATATTATACATCAATAATGATTCGTTTACATTATCTTATTTTTTATATTCTGGTCATGTAGTTCTTCATTTAGTAAAATTAAGTACTGCACATATTTTGCAGTAAAATAAATTATTGCACTAAAAAAGGTAAGGTGCTTTACAACTTAGCCGAAGAATATTGATGTGCAGCTAAAAAAGGCTTATTGTAAATGGATCATTATGGATGTATAGTAGCAATGAAGTTTAATTTCACACAAGAATACCTCTTCATCAAAACTGATATATCAATTTTCCAACAACACCATTGTATTAAAAATGGAACCAAAAAAACAAATCACATACTCATTATTCTTATTGAGAGTAACTTGTTGCCAACAACACATCTTATTATAGTATATCTAGGTCTGTTACATCTAACCATATAGGTTCTACACAAAATGTTGAGTAACATAATTGTTTTTTAAAACATATTTCAACCAAGATTGAAAACGAGCATATATGTTCACGGCATTACCTTGAGCTTGTTTGGAAGTAAAGGAATGTTGCTTGTCAATATCCATGATTTCTTGAAGCTAGTGTACTATTTCTTCCTCCTTGAATCTATTGATGATGATCCCACTTAACTATTTCCATTGGTTGTAATAGAAGCTGAATCTTTGCTGAAAGAAATAGTCAGGGCCCTCAGTTTGGCACAATCTTCTTCCAGGTCCAGTGGTTGCCTCTTTTTATTACCAACAAATTCATCATTGTAGCATTTTGTGAAGTAGATCGCAGAACAATATTAGAATACTCTCAAAACAATCCATACTTGTATACAAATTGATGGAAATAGATATGGATATCTATAATTATTTCATTTGTGTTTAGAAAATTATTGTGGTTGTAATTAGGAGAGTCATTTGAAGACATAATTTCCATTATACATCTTTCATGTGATAAAATAAAACCTATATTCATAGAGGATATGTATGCCAAGGGTGGGAGGGATTGGCTAGACTTGACATTAATTTCTTTTTTGAGGTTTCTCATGATACCATTTCCAGTTCTTCCAAATAGGTGCATGAGGATATATATTTAGGTCAAACAAACAATTATTCATTATCCTATAACAAATTGCAGTAAAAGTTGCTTGGTCGATGATCTTAAGTCTTTCATATTGATTAACAAGTCTCTAGTATAACCACTTACCTGCCACTATATTACACAAATCTAGCCACGTATGAAACCCTTTCTTTACTTTGGTCTTGACTTTTTTTCATTGATTAAGATGCATTTGATGTGAATGTGGATGTCATTTGTGTCTTTCAAAATAGGCATTCTTATTTCACTTAAATGCACCCAGTTTAATGGATCTTTAACTCTCGGGATTTATAACAATATTTAGGCAGGCAAATTAGTTAGAAATATGACTAAGGCATGTTGCATCGTGAAGTATTAAGAAATTTCACAGATTAATCTGCATGTAGCTTGGTTCTTTCGAATTTTTTATTAGAATTTGATGTTTTTGGAACTATTTTCATTTTGTGCAGAAATCATTGGGTTTATTTGAATTTCATTGTTATACATTATATTTTTGTGTTATCAAGATGCCGAGATATCATTAAAGCATCTTACTTCATTATGCATTACGCCAAAAGTATATTGTTGTGCTCATGGGTATTGACTACAGATAGTGGGAGTAGAGTGTTTTTACTTGCATGGTTTTATGCTACCATTCATCTCCTCTTTGCTTGTTCCCCTTTCTCTCTATATATTTATATAGTATTTTATAGTAGCCTTTTTTCTGGTGGCACATTATCTAGTTTGGATATACAATGATGATAAAGATATATGGAACACACATGGCGATATACCTTGAGAGAGAAAATATTAAAGTCCTTGGTTATGTTGGTCATGTTGGTCTTTACTTAAAAGGGATTGTCTCCCCACCTTTATTGTACACCTTGGTCTTGTGGGTATGGGGGTTTCCTTACCACCTTGTTGTGACCCTTAGTTGACTTATGGTACTTTTGGTACTAGAACCCTTATTGTTTGTGGTACCATGACCTCTTTGATATGATCACCTAACCTTATTGTTTTTATTGTTGTTATTTATGTGACCATTTTGACCTTTGGCACCCTATACTAAGTCAACCTATTTTTATTTTATTGGTAACCATCCTAAAAGTTGAGTTTTAAAAAACACCCCTCTAGAAGTCCTTTCAAGTTATAAAATCAAGTCTTATCCTTCATTATGGATCCATTCAAGAAGATACATCTCATCTATTATCTTTTTGTTTGGTGTCAAGGAGTATGTTTCTAGGGTTTTTCTGTTTCATCCCTGGGTTACTGGATCTGAGTTTAAGGGTTTCTTTGTGCTCCCTTCTCTGTCGAACCATGAGCTTTGATGAGATGTGACCTTATGCATATGAATCGTGGACTGTGTGGTGTCTCTCTTACTAAGTCGTGACCTTATGCATATGACTCGTGGAATGTGTGGTGTCTCTCCTATTGGGTCATGACTTTATGAAGCTGACCAGTGACTATATTGGGTTGATTCAAGACCATTTTGCTGCTGAAAATATAGGTCGTGTTCATTTCTGTGGGCTACTCTTGGACTGTTATCTTGGGCGTCATCCCTCTGGGGATGCTAAACCTTATTTGTGACTATGTAAGGTCTATCCTAATGGGTTGTGACTATGTATGATCTCTCCTAGTTGGGACATGGACTCTAATGATCTCCCTTATCCTTAATGTGGACTGTAGTAACCTCTCCTAGCTAGGATGTGGCTAATTTGACCTTACCTTTCTGGACATGACTTGTTTGGTGTTAATTATGCTAGAGGGAGCTGTGATCTTTTAAGGCTGATTAGTTGTGTTTTGGGCTTAAATATCACTGCTACCATCCTACTAGGGTATTCATACATGGTGACTGGGATATCTTGCTTACTACTGTATGTATCTAACCTCAACCTACAACACTCTAACCTACTCTCTATTAAGGTATGTCATATTTTCCTTTGGTGACTTGTCCTTTTAGTGACAAGATCTGAACCTAAAAGTATTCGAGTATAATGCTGATCCAAACAGTTCTAGACTAGCCTTATTACTGTTCTTTGTTAACTAGTTATTAAATTTACTAGTAGGGTGATTCTATGAAGATGGGTAACACTTTTTGGCCAAATTTGGCGATGAAAACCTGATTTTTTACTCATGTGCTAGATAGAAGCCCTCAAAATGCAT
>LPNX010498473.1:72359-103098 GCA_001517045.1 Pseudotsuga menziesii
GAGGGTTTTTAAAGCACGCAATACCTCGGTCGAGGGCTTAATAAAACCTCGGTCGAGATATTAAGACCTCGGTCGAGGGCTTAACAAGCCCTCGACCGAGGTGCGTTTTTTTGTTTTTGCCGAAATGCCCTTGCCAAAAAGTGTTACCCAGGTCCATGGATTCACCCAGTATTGCTATTAACACTCTAACCTACTCTCTGTCAAGGTATGTCGTATGTTCCTTTGGTGACTTGTCCTTTTAGTGACAAGATCTGAACCTAAAAGTATTCGAGTATAATGTTGATCCAAACATTTCTAGACTAGCCTTATTACTGTTCTTTGTTAACTAGTTATTAAATTTACTAGTATTGCTATTACTGTTTTATTTATTGTACATTGATATTGTTCTTTCCTCTTCTAACATTGGTAATTTACTATGCTTGTAGTAAAATAAAAAAACCACTCTTGCAGAAAAAGATGAAAATCAATCTTCACAGTTGGCAGGGAGAACATGAAAAGTCTCCACTCAAGTATCTACTATGACCCCTTGCCATCAAGTGTTGGTTGAACACTCTTTCATAGAAAAAACTTGCAAAAATAAACACACTCACGCTTGCAGAAAAGTAAATCACACTTGCGAGAAAGTAAACCACAATATGGAAAGTAAATCACACTATGGCTAAAACCGAAACACACCCACTCCAGCAAGAAAGTAAATCACGATATGGCTGCAGTCACACTAAACTATGGAATTATACACACTTTCATGTTTAAAGAATTTGAATTAAAGATACATATACATAAATAAATGAATTAAATTAAAATGCATTATGTGGTCAGCAATAAGAAGAAGTTAGTCTAGTTACAAATTAGAGAAATTAAGAATTACAATCTACATTAACAAAAGAGAGAGAAATTGAAGAACTGCAATTTATCTTACAAAAGAGATTAAAATAAGTAAAACTCTTTTTCCATCATAATATGGACTTGTTTCTCTAAGAGTCCTCCCCTTGGAATGGAGAAGGAGCTCTTATTTATACATGAGTTTTTCATAACAAATAATAAATATCGATCCAAAAGTTTCTCATGAAGTTACAACAAATTGCTAATAATTAGCAACTAAAAATCTACTCAAATATTTTCCAATGTCTTCTCAAAACCAATAAAACTAATCTTGTCCATGGTTCCAAGACTCTCTCCTTATCCAAAATGATTGGTAATAATCCAAATCTCTGAAAAATATTGATGGTTGAAGATGGATTTTCGTGGATGAACAAATCCCTACGGAATTGTTTCAACAACTGTTTTAGCAGTAGTAAAACACCAATTTATCAAAAAATAAGATTTAGGATTTTGAGATATTTTTAGGATAGGTTGATATTGACTTAATAATGCCTCGTATGAAAAATATCAACTATCCACTTCGTGGATATTTCGTAGTAGCATTGTATTGGAAACTGTCATGAAGTAACAACAACTGACCTGAAACTGGTTCTGCAAAATCATCAAACTCCTCCATGTTTCAAATATAAATGCAAAATGTGTTATTTTTCCAATATTTGATCATAATTTGCATGAAATACTAAAACAATGCAATGGAAATTACGTTAATCCTAAAACCAAGATATAAGCATTAAAATGGGCTAATGGAAGTTTATGGGCAAACAATAAAGGGAAATAAGGGGTTAAAAGTGGGGAAAAGAGGATGTAAAATAATGACAATTCCATGACTCGACAAGGGTGATGTAGCATATGTAGCAAAGTGTCTGATAACCACACAGAAGACCTCCCATTATGGGAAACAATACCATGTTGACATACATGATTTATTGGGGAAGCATGATAGGGTGTTTGGAGAGATTCCCCCATTGTGGCCACCAGATATAAGCTTCAAGCATACCATAGAGTTAGAAGAGGGGGATAAACCTATGATCACCACCCCCTATAGAGACCCAAAGGCATTCAAATATGAGATCGAAAATTCAATCAAGGAGCTCTTAGTTATGGGACATATCAAACCGAGCTCCAGTCCATTCACTTCTTCGGTTGTGTTGGTAAAAATGAAAGATGGGACAATGCGGGTGTGTATCAATTATAGGCCCTTGAACAAAAAGACTATCAAGAACAAGTATCCCATTACCAGGATTGAGGAGTTTCTATATGATTTGCGTGGAGCAGTATACATTTCCAAGATTGATATCCAGTCAGGTCACCACCTGATCAGGGTTTGTGAGCAAGACATACACAAGACATCCTTCAGATGTCATTATGGCCATTTTATGGCATTTGGGATAACCAATGCACCATCCGCCTTCCAATATTACATGAATCATATCTTTCAGAAGTAGTTGAGGAAATGTTTGTGAGTGTTCTTTGATGATATCCTCATATATAGTCGGACATTCAAGGAGCACTTGAGACATTTAGATGAGATACTAGGCATTACAGAGGAGCATTCCTTATATGCCAAGGCCTTTAAATGTGAGTTTGGGATCACATAGATCATATACTTGGGACACGTGATCAGTTCATAGGGGGTGGGAGTCCATCATGAAAAGATCCAGGATATTTTAGATTGGCCCACACCGAAGTCCCTTACTGAGTTGCGGGGGTTCTTTGGGTTATGTCAATATTAGCGGCATTTCGTGAAGGGGTTTTCACAATTAGAAACACCTCTAATATATTTGAAAAAGAAGGGATATTTCAGGTGGGTAGAGGATTCTCTGAGGGCATTCGAAATGCTCAAAGAAGTGATGAGAACTTTCCTAGTATTGGCACTACCAGACTTCATCCAACCCTTCGTGTTGAAATGTGATGCTTTAGGCATCGACATTGGGGAATCCTTGATGTAGAACAAGCGCCCAATATCCTTCGAGAGCAGGAATATCAGGGAGCCAGAAAGGCTTTGTTCTATATATGGAAAAGAGATGCTAGCCATCATGCATGCATAAGAAAATTTTAGACAATACTTGGTGGGCAGTAGATTCGTGGTGAGAACAGACCACAATAGTCTGAAATACTTCTTGGATTAGAAAGACTTGAATGAAAGGCAACAAAAGTGGGTCAACAAAATATAGGCTTATGATTTTGACATAGAATATGTGAAAGGAAAGAAGAATGCAGTTGTTGATGCACTCTCTAGGTAACTAGTTGCATGCTTCTTTATGGGGACACCAGTCGATTGGAAATCCCACATTCTAGTGGAGTATTCCAAAAATAAATTTTCTTGTGAAGTGATGGATGGCCTTATACAAGATAATTAGTATCCACTGATTTATGATGTTATATTTTACAAGAACAAGATCTATTTGGTGTTGAAGTGCAAACTAAAGGAGAGGATCTTAAAGGTTGCACACGAGGCACCTACAACAGGACATCAAAGACACTTTAAAACATACAAGCAAATTAGGGAGAGGTTATATTGGAATTGCCTCAAGGATGGTGGTTTATAGCTTGTGAGGGAATGTATGGCCTGCCAATAGAACAAAACTGAACATATCCATTTAGCAAGACTTCTACAACCATTGCTTATTCATGAGTATTGGTTGTGGAGCTTGGTATTCCAAATTTAGAGATGTTATTATTCAGTTGTGTTTGTACCCTAGCTTTACTGTACACTATCCCCAATAGGGGGGCGTGTGGGGGGTCCATTGTCCCCCCTACGGGGGTCCAGGGGAAGCCCCCTCGAGGAAGGGGATTCGTGGGTGAAGCCCCGAAATATATTTTTTGGTATGTTTGTTGGCCAACAGTTGATGGGCCCATGGTATTGGGTGACCCGTGGTATTTTCCCATGGTAATTCCCCTATAAAAGGAAAGCATTGTAATATGGTTGTGTATTGTATTGTATTATAACATTGTAAAACAATCTTTGTTATTGTGTGAGAGAGACTGTGAGAGAGTGAAGAGGAATTGTAGGTTGTAATATGTTTATGTGTTTAATATTTGCATCTTATTTATTGTTATTGCTCTGCGATCCTGTTTTTCTAACACTAAGCAGAAGTGAGAGAGTGTCTCCATGGACTTTATCACCGGGTTGCCACAAATACAGGGTCGAGATTGTATATAAGTTGTGGTGGACATATTGATGAAATTTGCACACTTTTTCATGATTTCGTCAGATTATACAGCGACACAGGTAGTAGAGCTATTCTTCAGGGAGGTTTTTCGTCTGCATGGATTGCCAAAGATCATTGTTAGCGACTGGGATAGAATATATCTAGGGGGTTTCTGGAAGGAGCTTTACAAATTAGTCGGCATGAGTCACCATCCTCAGTCCGACGTATAGATCAAGATTGTGAATAAGTGGACTGAGCGGTACTTGTGGAATTATGTGTCTAGACAACAAAATGCGTGGATCAAACGTCTACACTTAGGTGAGCACTTCTACAACACTACCTATCACATGTCAATCAACATGACTCCATTCAAATATTTAGACATATATGATGCTTCGTCATTCGTTGATACAGAATGTGGGGAGTGCCGAGAGCCTAAGGAAAACGACTAGATATAGGAGAGTTAGGACATCCTTCGATTTCTCAAAGAAAATATAGGTAACCCATAATCATCAGAAGTTATATGCATACATACACCGAACAAATCATATTTTTGAGGTAGGGGACTTGGTATTTCTGAGAATAAAACCTCATCGTTATTCCTCTCTAAAGAAGAGTGGCGCAGAAAAGTTGAAGCCTCACTTTTATGGGCCCTACAGAGTGGTTAGGAGGGTTAGAGAGGTGACCTATGAGTTGGATCTTCTAGAGGGGAAAAATACTCACAATATATTCCATGCGTCTTGCCTCAAGAAAGTATTGGGATAGCAGGTCACATCCTCAGCGGATCTACCTCTATTGGATGAGGAGGGGCACTTGTTCCTTTCTGAATGACCACCATGGGGATGACTTATTATTCTATTCAATCCCCGTAGGCTATAGTCAGTGGAGTAGGAGATAATTTAATTATTTAACATCACCTGGACATAAATGAATTTTATAAAATGACATTTAATAATTATTTCCTAAAGTGACTTTATAAAATCCACTTTAGTTAAAAGTGGCGCAAAAGGGTTAACATGAGAGTAGAAGCTACTTTCTCACTAAAAAGCCATTTTTAAATTAAAAAGTGAGAAAATGGGAGAAAGAAAAGTTGAAGAGTCACAAGAGAGAAAAAATATTATTAAAGGGAGAGAGAGCCCACTCTCTCATTCATTCTGGTCTATTTTTCATTTTGGATTGAGAGCTCTAAAACCTCAAACTCTCTTAGACAAAACCCTACAAGGAGGTGAATAGTTTTGATAGTAAGATTATCTATCCTAGCCATCCAAATCAGGAGGAATCATCTCAGATTTCTCACTTGTACTTCATAGTTGTGACTTTGTATTACATCTTTGTGTTCATATATGAAGATCTCATATGTGAGCAAACATTTTTAAGTGACTATCTTATGAGGGGCGTACTAGTCGCTGAGTCATTTTTCACTTGGAGAAGGGAACACTAGTTGCAGAGTCATTTTTCACTTGGAGAAGGGCGAACCAATTGTTGCAGTCACTCCCCCATTTTCACATCATGATGAGCTGAGGGAAATTTTGCATCTACTGAAGGAGGGCGTAGTGGGTTTGTGATTTCATGAGAGAGACAAGGGTGCACCTACAAGAAGGAAGTATCAGTGGATAAAGGCACTGTGTATGCGGGATGAGAAGAGAGTTGGTATAACTAAGAAGAGGACGTGGGAAATATTCATCCAGTGGAACTCGTGGGATACATTAGAGGAAAGATTATTGTTGTGTATTGCATTAAAGAGGCATATTTATGTGAAGACTAAGATCCATAAGTCGCCATCACCTACAGAAGGGATTTCTTCTTGTGTTTGTCTTTGTATCTCCGGGTCTACGAATTATTTCCTGAGTTTCCCACAGTATTGATTGAAATAATCACTTATAAGCTTGCATAGTCCATAGTGTATTAATTTTGGCAAAGTCTGAGAGAGACCCTGAACCCTTACAATGGAAGACGGTCTTTAACTGCTGTTTCTCCTGAATATTTACAAGATGTTGCGTAAGAGTTTGGGAACCTATTCCAAGTGATCATTTTCGTGACAATCAACCTCAACCTTGGCAAATACATGAATCTACTACAACATCAAAGCGTCCATATTCCTTGTGTCTAGAGGTGACTACTTTCAGATCTGTTATCTAGCATTTACATGCATGTAATCAACCTCTTTTACTTAAATATATCATATCTATTAATGATTGTTTGTGTCTATTAATTTCCTTTCTATGAGCATCGTTTGTTAAGCATAATGTGTGGGAAGATTTTCATAAAACTCTATGGTCAAGTTGTTATATCATATGTAAAACAAAATCATAAAATTAAACCAACAGAAAACACATAAGACACTGCTATCTTCCACCAACGGTGAGCAAGGATTGTTAAACTCTCGCATATAACTTGATCTCCCAGTTAGTTTATTTGCATAACAAACTACAATAGTCATTAGTTAGAGAAAGGGACTATAAAATCATTATTCCAACTACAAGACAGTGAGGGATACTTTTGGTAGCATTGGGTGAGAGATAATATCTCAATATTTGATCAATAGAGATTCCTTTGCAAGAATTTGATGGCATACCTCATCCCTCCCCATATAACAAAATATGGAAAAACAAATGACCTCGTGGTCAAAAACATATTTTCAATTGAGTTTCCAAATAATAACTAAGGTTGGGATATCTAGGCAATACCGTATCTTAGAGAATTAATTATGAAATATGAGCAAAAAAACTCTAACAATGTAGAACATTAGTAAATATTTCCCTAAAGAAACACTAAAGACTGATCCTCAAGGTAACTCCATCAATGTTTGGAAAATTGACACTCCTAGAAAATGTGCTTCGTTGTCTTTGAGCAACGGAAAACATGACAAATGCCACCGAAAATTCCACCCTCAAATAACTAGGGCTTAGATTGAATCCCTTAATAAACTACCAAGGAAGCAAAAGCTCTCAGCATATAAGAAAGCTAAACCAACCAAACATTGTGAAGTCTATAAACCCATCTATTATTTGGATCCTTTGGCACCCAACATGTATTAAAGACCAATCATGATGGATTTGTTTGATGAAGCACCGAACATAGTGTAAGAGTCATACTAACACTAATAGAAAAAATGAGATATATGACTAAAAAAACTACTAAAAATTGCATGTAATTTATTGATAGTTCTAATTGATCACTTTGGTAGAAAAATTAGTAATTTTTTTAGTTATTTATTGTTGTCAATTGGTCATTTATTTAGTCATTGATTGATGTTAACTAGTCATTTATTTAGTCATGATGGTCATTGATCTAGTCATTAATTTTTGTTAACTCAGCATAGTCATGATAGTCATTTATGGACATCAATATGTAGTATATTTAGTCATTTTAATATTTAATTGCCTCAACTAGTAGTATATCTTGTCATTTTTATTCACTGGTTTCCATCCATTGGTAGTATATTTAGTAGTTTTTTTAGTCATTGATAGTTGTTAACTAGTCATTTATTTAGTCATGATAGTCAGTTATTGTCGTCACTAAGTAACATATTTTGTCATTTAAATCTTTAATTGTTATCAACTAATAGTATATTTTGTCATTTTTATTCATTGATTTCTATAGGTAGGGCATGGAGGAATCGAACCACCAACCTCTTTCCCGTAAGGCATGTGCTCTTTCATTGAAATAGAACCCTTAAATGGAATCAAAGTTTACACTAAAAAATATCACAAACTCTTACAAACATTAAAAAGCTACGATTCCAACCGTAACATAAAACATGCCAAAAAGCCTGACAAACATTAAAAAACTACGATTCCAACCATAACATAAAACATGTCACCAACTCTTACAAATCTTAACACACTACTAATGTTTATTACTTCAAGGACAAAAAATTTCATTCTATGTCACTATATACCTTCATATTAAGGATCTCATCTTTTTGGTTCTTTAATTGGCAAACACACATTCATAGATTCATTGGCATCCAAAATACATATAAATTTTTTGTCATAAAGGTTTAAATGGATTTATGCTAGTTTATTTTTAGTAATGTACATAAAACATGAACTATTTTATATTGAAATAAAAATATATAATAAAGAATTTTTTTTTAATTGTAGAAGATCTCGTCCATTTGGGTTGTAGAAAACCTATTTGTTTGTGCAAATATAGGAGTTAGTGTATTAAAACAATAATGTTTGACAAGAAACCAAAATAAATTGTTGCTTCTATTGTTTCACTTGAAGATGACTTAAATGTCAGAAAACAGTCAAGCAAAAAAACAATAGTAATAACTAAAACGCAAAATAGAAAACTAATAAAGTGGATATGTGACTACATATGGATGATAATGGAAAAAGACTGCATATCAATCTACTACTGTCTAAACCTATCTGATGTTTTGTGAAGCTAAAAATATCCAAATTAACAAAAAACTAAAATGTAAGATATAAATACCTTGTGAATGTAATTAATAATCTCAAGAACCATTGAATTAATAAGGTTATAATGATTTCCCTTAGCTCTAAAAGTTTGGCCTATACAACTAGATAAAAAAAGGTCATTCTTCACTAAATGATCATGAATAGAATTGTTCTACAATGGAAACAACTTTCAAAATTTATATCTAAATTGTATTGTCAATATAATTACAATTAATTGATATTCAACAATACTTACATTGCAAAATATTATGGTGTGCAAGAATCAAATATCACTTACCACAAGCTATTTCTCCTTTTTTTGGTGTGTAAAGTGAAATACTTTCTTTATAACATCATTAGTAAAAAAAATTAGTACATTCAAGGATAGTCTATAAGAACAGGGAAATAATGGTCACATTAATTTGAACTTAAAAGTGAGTAACCATAACTTTGACACTCAAGATTAAAAATATAGGGTTAACTCTATCCCTACCCAATTGGTGCCCTGGGTTAAAAATAAAATAAGTTAACACCATCTAACATCTATTATTATGTGAGAGCAATGATTTTAATTAAATCCGACCATAATTTTTCGCAAAGAAACAATGTAACAAAACTTAAATATACTCAAACAACAAATTAAAAGAAAAAAGAAAAAAATTACATTGCGTACTTGTAATAACAAACTAAAATTAAATAATTAAGTAGAGGATCGAAAATAATTTGACAATGGAATATTTTAAAATTTACATCTAATAAAAAAATACCGTGTCCAAAATTGGACATTTATTAAGCAAAAGGACAGGTTTGACCAATACAATTTTTGTATGATCCCTCTCCATGAACTCTTGGTGCAAGAATGAGAGGGACCATGATCCTAAGAGGTGTTGCCACTTATGATTGCACATTTGGTTGGGGCTCATGTTGACTTTGTCCAATATAAAGTTTTATTTGCTATATAAATATTTGTCCATGTAATGAAATATACATTTTGAAAAACAATAGATTAATATGAATACTTAGAAATTTAGAGAAACAAATACTTATTAATTCTACATGAAACCTTGGTTTCTTCATTCTGTAATGTGTTCAAGAAACGTTCATTTACTGATATTATATTTTTCTGGCAAATTAATTTGGGATTTTCTCATATAATATTACAATTAAATTGATTCACATCATATTATAGCTAATATAAACTTAACTTCTTCACACGAGTGATGGAAGAGCTAATCCTTTGTATAGTAAAAGATAATCGAGAAAGTGTAATTGCATTTTGTTTGATTAGATGTACGGTCTTCCATGTGTTCCATGTGGGTGCGGAATAAAGTTTTATATTACTATGTACAAACACAAGTGCTGAAAATATTATTGTTTGCACCATCAAAATGTAAATTGCTACTTGTGTGTTTCAATAAAGATAGAGGGAAAAATGTAGCAAAAGGATGTATTGGACCATTTTTTTTAAATTTGTAGAGTGAGTGCCTGATGTTACTACATCAGTGAAAGAAACCCCAGAAGTTGTAGAGTACCTAATTGTATAAAGACGAGCTCCCTGAGAATTATAGAATAAATGAAGATATTTAGTTGTAGGTTTACCATTGTAAGGTTCTCTATTTGATTGTCGTACTCTAAAAGTTAAGGTGTATGGATACATTAAAGCGACCATTAACTATTGTCTAAGGATAGACAAACTAAGCTACTTTCGACTGCGGGTTTTTTCCATGGTATGTAGACATTTGACATAATGATTATGGAAAACACATATTCATTTGATGACTTGAGGTATGGAATTTCTTCTTTAACTTGAAACTCTAAGTCGTCAAATAGATTATATGTTCACAATAAATGAGCACATGAACTCTACTAGTGGTCCAACTCCGATGGAATTGAGATAGCCTTGATCAAATGAAACCACTCAACGAAATTGTCCATGTTGATTCGTAGGAGGAACTCTAAGTAGAACCATCATCCTTCTGTGTAGAAATGTAATTTCCAAGATAGCATGCACTGGCTATGTGGATTCAACAATTGCATATTCGTTCTTATTATTAGTACCTCTAGATTGTGATGTTAGTATACTCGAATGTCGGACCTCAATTGCCAATACCCGCTTAAAAATAAAACAATAATGCCCCTTATGAGATATATATCACCAATCTTGGAAGTAGCCCTCGATAAAGGCCTCCCAAGGCATTTATCTCTACCAATATGTTGAAAAGCTTGAAAAACACCCTCAGAGTATGTGCGTGAACCTAGAATATATGTTTGTAACCTCAGCTTGATAACATCAAAGGAGTTGTAAATAATAGTGTAGTTGATCCTTCAAACCCTCCCAATGTAAGCATTTGTAAAGTGTTGAGGTGTTTTTCTGCACAAATCCTACGCAGTACGAAATGATTTAGACCTTTGTATGTATAGAACGTAATCACAGGCTGTCCAACATATAACAAAGGAAATCCACCCTTCTAAAGAATGAACATTAATTCCTTCTAGTTGTTGTGATATTGTGAATCAAATTGCATCTATTATCTAACACACTCACTAGGACTATAAATAAATGATGTGGCAATACTTGTACAACCACCTTTTCCAAGTGTGGCAACAAGGATGCTTTCATGGACTCATACGTAAAGGTATAAATTCCTGATATAGGTGCATATGATGCAAGATTATTTCCTATACCTCTTGTGATATTGTGGGTTCATGGGTGAACCATCTATTATTTTCTTTGTGTTAGTCGCTTGGAAGAAGTAATACATCACTGTGATATTCAAACATTTGATGATCAGATCAAGAGATCAAGAGTCCATTTGATGATGCCTATGAAGACATATCGAAAAGAGGTGATTGTTGTTGTTGATTAAAGATTCCAAGCATGGAAATCCACATGTTATTGAGTTCTCTGAGTGTTTGCTAATTACAGTGTGTATATACATGGTTGTACAAGAAGTTGCTTGAGTGGAAGACTACTGACATATACGTGATGGCCTTATCATGGCCTTATCATGGTACAATGAATTTGGCGGTACTTGGAGCATAAATTTGCATAAAAAAATTGAATACTAAACAAATTAATGTGGCTATAAAAGATATATACCTTTTCTAGGCACTACCAAATACATACACTTGACTAAATACACATTCTAAATTTATATAGCTTAAGGGATTAACAAGTTTAGGGTAATAAAATAGAGGCCTCTACTCTCCCTACGAAGTCATCCAATGTGAAGGTGCATAAAATGAGTAATGTAACCCTCGATTCATGAATCTCCCCTTTGAATATTACCTACTAAAGAGTGATTAGTAGGAAGCAATGGATGCTTTATTATCTTGAGAACTACAGAGGGACGCACTCCTATGGCATGGATATTAGCATGTTCCGATGATCATAGTCTAAAATTTATCGATTTGGAAATGGAGATAAATGCATTAGTATCCAAGATTAATTTCCAAATCTCACCATAGATCCATCTTACACCTAGATTAATGCTAGTTGTTATTGGATAAAAGACCAATGTCAGACAAGGAATCCTTATAAATTATTCATTAATGTGAATTGCACATAGAAATGTTACTACAGAACACCCTTTGGGAATAACATAGTATGTAAAAACAAATTATTACAAAAGCAATGAGAAAATGTTTAGTGAAGTTGGTTTTGATTGCCAATGGTAGAGAGCAGATTGATTAAAATAAAAATAGATTTATCTTCAACTTTACTAAACATTGAAGAGATTACTAAACACCTTGATAAGATGCAAACATTACTATCTAAGCTACGTAATGAAGTTCATTATTATAAATTTAGAAACCGTTGGAAATTATATACTTATAGGAAAATAGAGCGTATGAATGTTATGTATAATATTTCCACATGTTATATATTAGGAGATATCCTTGTGTTCTCTCTATATATACGAGATATCATTTGTAAGGGACCCATAAGGAGAAGGAATATGCTATAACAACTAGAGAGGAGGTGGCTACAGTGGAAAATAAAGAGGAGGATATGCCGGTCAAAGAGGTAGTAGACAAGGAGGGTTTTTTAGAAATCGATGTGTCATTTGCAATCCTAACTTTCCACTCAACGAAAAACCCAATTTGAAGTTATGTCACCAATGCAGTGTAGGACACCACTCTCTTTTAGACTGTGGACATTTTTTCAAGAAAAATAAGAGCAAACAACAAGAATGTCAATCTCTTCAAACATACCAAAGCACAAAGTATTAACTTCCAAGAATATTAATGTGGTTACTTGACTAGGAGCAAATAAAAGTGATGATGCATTGCATTAAAGAACACCTCAAAATTACATGAGGACAATCAAATAAAACATATCCAGATCTAGGGAAGCAGAAAGAGTAGATTGAATAAGCCATCAGTTTGTTCAAATATATAGTGAAGGAAGAGGAAGTCAGGAAGGAAAAGTTGAAAACTATGCCTCTAGAAGAACTACTCCCAACTGTTAAGAAAAGAGCAACTTGTAGTGAGGCTCATTGAACTTTTGATCATACTCCAAAATGACAAGGAAGAAGGAAAAGTTAAAAGTAACATATGTTACTTGGACCAGGAGGAAAAGAAAGCATAAGATTGTTACCCGCAAGTCAATTTTGAGATTTAAGACTATATTGTTCCATAGGTCATAGTTGACTTTGGCTATTAAATGAATATTCTCCCCAAGAACACATGGATAAAAATAGGAAGGCCATAGTTGGTTAAATACAAAAACTTCCTAATTTAGCATATCATATTTTTGTCGAGCTTATTGGATTATTAAAAGTAGCTCAAACTTCCATCATGGGTATGTTAACCATGGCCGAATTTGATATCCTCGACTAAGTGGAGGGTATCACAACATATGCAGTCTTGGTCGGGAGGCCATGGGTCCAAGTCTCAGATTTCCAAGCCAAAAAGGGTATGGAGAAAAAATATGGGGGAGGGAGACAACCTCCCCCACATAAGCCAGTAGCTACAGAGGATGGAATGTGGTCGAAGCTACTGGTAATTCCCCTAACTGGAGTGAACTCTCCCCTATAGTGGACTGGGGATCCCACTTGGCTCCACATAGTCCTCTCGAATTGTTGGCTCCAATCCGCTATTGGGGCTAATGAAAACTGATAGTTACAGAGTCAAAAGAATCAATCACAAACCTCTTATTAGATATCTATAAAGAAAACCATACTCATAACCCAACCATAACTAAGATCCATTGGACCCTAATCATAAACATATAAATCCTAATGTCTTACCTTCATAATCTAGACCTTTGAGCCATACATAGATTTATAATAAATGTTGACATGATTCATCTACGGGTAAAAATAAAAAAGAAAGTTCATAATGTTTTATAGGAAAAAATAAGGAGAGACTATGGATTCCCAAAAAAAAGTAAATACCTAAAAAAATCGATTGTTGCCTGTGTAGTTTTTATCTGAGACCAAGTTTTCTTATAGAAGTAATTGGAAGCTTAAACCTCAATCAATGGTTTATTCCATTGAAAACCAGGTTCGTGCAAGCTTATATTACAAAAAATTAATTACTATAAAACCCTGGTAAGGATTTCCCTCAAAAGTGCAGCATAAGTAGGGCTTCTAAGAGAAAAATCGAAACCCTCTCTAAAGGGAGCAAGATCCAAACCAAATGGAAAACATTGGGAGAGAAATCGAGCAAATTCTAGAGCATTGTACTCTATCATTGGTGGTAGTATGCTATCGAATCTTTGAGGTATTTTCCATAAGAACTCCTAAGCACAATCCAAATGGAATTACCTCATAATGAACATGTGTGAAATTATCAATCTATAAAAAAAAGGAAAATTGAATTAAACAAAATAGGTATTCCTAGCAAGAAAAATGAAGAGAGAGATAGTGTCCATACCAGTTGGGTTGGATTAGATAGCATTGAATGAGCAACGAAGAAGAGGTGAGCCTCCTCAAGGGAACATAGAGTGTCTTAGTGGGCATTTGAACCTTCTATTGGGTTGATATGAAATGGATCAAATCCTCGGAACACCCATTTAAATTTTCCACAAATGAGTAATACTACAAGGAGAGAATTGAGAGCACCCTTGTCATGGAGAATGAATCGAATCCTCAGAACACGCATTTAATTTTTCCACAGAAGAATAATTTTTTCTCACTGCAAGGAGAGTATTGAGAGCACCCTTGTCATGGAGAAATCCACCATCAAAACAAGACTACCATATAATTATTTTCCCTTATTTCCCCCCCAATTTTTCTTTCTCCCAAATATATTTTAAAATTTGATAATATTATAATATTATATATAATCTAATGTTTCGCTATAATATATTTATATATTAAAAACATACTATATATAAATCTAACATATTATTTATATATAGCATACTATATATCATGGAGAAGCATTAAACCTAAGTTCCATCCCCAATGACTCTAAAATGGCCCAAGCATCCCAATATTTATTTTAAATAACTCAAAATCTAAGATAAGACCTCTCAACTTCATAACTGATAGTTGTCCAGGTGCAAAGATACCATACTCCTGAGTGAGATAATGACACTCGTTTGAGGAACCAGAGGCATAATCCCACAAATCACCCTAGAAAAAATGTCCTTCTTGCTCAATCTGTGAGCATGATACTGAGGCAACACTGCAACTTGAGAATCTTGAACTATCCAACTCCAAATTTAGTGATCAATTAGATACATAATCTACTACCATTGCAAATCCAATATACCAAAATTGAAACAACTTTCCAAGATAACCATGTGCTCCTTATAATGCAATTAAAGAGGATCTAGTGCAATAGATATCCATTGCAATGACAAAACAATTGCAATTTAAGAGAGATGGTGTGTAAGAGAAGGAAGGTATCCTTATGAAAGAAGCCCATAATAGGAATAAATTTGGATAATATTTTCTCTTTCTATTGATTTTACTTACATTCTATTACTTGGTACTTTTCTTTGTTACAACTACAGGGTTGATAGGCAACTTTCATGTTTCGTCTCTTTTAGAAACCCTTCAGAGAAAGATTGTTTTAGGAATTAGCTTGATCAAGCATTTTTGTATAAAATTTTTGAGCAACCTTATATTTCTTGGTCGATTTGGTTTAGTGCAAACTTTCTTTTAATATAAAATATAAATGTTCTTGTAAAAAAAATTGATTTTAACAATGGTTCATTTTAATTTCAAATTTTTTACCCTATTATAGACTAAATTTTGAAAGTTAACCCTCAATGCAATAAATAATAAATTATCAGTTTTGCAATTTCATTAGTTTGATTCAAAAAAATTCAAGTTGATTCTCATGTAGAAGATCCATCTCTTTGAATTCTTCAAATAGTTGTAACGCCTCTTGTGAAGAAAGGGCAGTTTTGGAGAGGGAGTTAACTTTGGAATTAGATTCTCTATAAATGTGAGTGAAGGAGAAGAAATCAAACTATGATTTTACCTCCCACATTTTTTGAATGGTTGGAACTAGAGCAAGGTTAGAGTTCTAGGTCTTATTGTTTTCCCAATCGATTATCAGTTTGGAGTCCCCTAAGACTTGGAGTCTTCTTATGCATTTGTCTACAACCATTTTAAGAATGGACCAAAGAGGAATTAATTATGCTCTATTGTTGGTAGTAGGAACTGCTCCATGTAAAGAGAAAAAGAATGAGCAGAATATAAATGAAAAAGAATACCATCCCCATAAGTACCTAGAGTCCCTTGGCAAGCTCCATCAAAGAATCCCCATAGAAAAGAGGAATCTAATATATTTTGAATTACAAATATGGGATTTGTTTTGAGAATTATCCCAAGTTAGGACTTTGTTTAAGAGAGGTAGGCACAAAAAGATCAAGGTTTTCAGACCACACTCTAGTTTCCAAATAAAACACCACCATGAAACGTTCATAACCACCTGATATTCCTCCATAAATGCTTCATTGTAATACCCCGGAGTATTAACCTTAAATCTGAAGTGGATAGTTAATTATTAGCATGCTAATTGTAATTAAATTTTATGTCTTGGTTATGAACTACAATGAAATATTATTAATTTTGATACTAATGATTCTAAATAATAGTTTTTTATTATTTAAATTAACATATCAAAATTCAAAAAGTGTTTGGGTTGGTTTCCACTAAAGAAGGGCTATGATATTACAAAATGGGAAATAAATCTTTAGGTCTAGGATGTCAAGCAATTATTTTTCTTTATCACTAAAGTAATAGAAACCTTCTCTCCAACATTTTTTCCCAATTTTCCACAAATATAGTGATAGGTGCCACTTAGTTTATTAGATTAAAAGAAACCAATAATACCTCTTTTGGGCATAAAAGAGGAATTCAAATGGGAGTTTAGGGGTGGTTGGAGATAGAGAAGTATAAGAGATATAGAGGGGGAAATAAAGTAAACAATTGGAAACATATATTCAAGTATTTCAGCTAGAAATTACTTGATATGATTTCAGTAGCAGAGTGGCTACTTGCTTATAAAAAGGTTCCAATCAAAACTTAAGAAATAATAAATTCTTTATGGTCATAATGAAGAGCACATGTTGGTGTTGTATGAGGTAGGAATTGGGAGTGAAAGAAGTTTTCAATATTGATAAAAGAATTTGAGTAGGCTCTCACCAATGTAAAATGCTTTGTTAGGTGAGGACCAAGAGGTGTTAAATGGGCATGTAGTGTGAGTGGTTCTGGTTGGAAATATTATTTTGAACATCATATTGTAACTACGAGAATACATGTAATTAATAAGATACTTTCCTAGTGATATCATGGATAAACTTGGGGTGGATTTTAAGGAAAAATAGTTAAATTTTGCCTATGGAATTCCCATGGTTGGATGGTACATGGACCTAGTGAGTTCAGTTTCTTAAAGAATTATAGATAAGTTATACTGAATCTATATTCTAATTTTATGTGTAGTTTAAGGGAATTAAAGTATTATAAATGAGTGTATTCACACTAATAAAGAAAAGTAGAGCTTTAAGTATCATTGCTTTATTACAATCCTCTTTTATTATCCAATTCTAACATATATTGTTTATTTTGTTTTTCTTCTTTTATTCAATGCTATCATCCATTTAGAAGCTATAGAAAAGAAAACGAACATTATAGGTTACTATATTAACTATTTAAAATTTAACATAAGTTATTAACTTGTAAACAAAACTTATATGAAGATAAAGAATTAGTTCTTAAGGATACAAATAACCAGTTTATATTGTAAACAAATAAATATTCGAACTTAAAGAGAATATAAATAGTAGAAATCATTTAAATCTCTAATAAATTATTTTTATAAATATTTGTATATAATAATATTATAGAGGAAAAAATTATATATAGATATTGAAACCCTACGAACACAAAATAGAAAACAATTTAGTTGAAAATGTTAACTTGAACCAAGGTTCTTAATTACACAGAGGTAAAGGAATATATAGCTTTATTATCATTTCAAAATAGATTCTTAGAAACATTCAACCAAGAAATGACGGTAAAACCCTTTGTCAAAATATAGGAGATTCTTTATTAAACGAGCTCGATACCCAAATCTAGTCCTACATCATCAACTATGAACAACTTATTATTATCACCATCTAAGCCAATGTTATAAGGTTGACCTGATATCAGATATTGACTATTTATTGGTAAAAAAAATGCTAAGAAGACAAATCCCATAATCGATCCCTCTTCCAAAGTAGGGAAATACCTTGTGTTAGCACTATTTTAGTTAACAGGTGAGAGGAAGGGCTTAAGGTGAAATAAGGATCTTATATGTGCAAATTTTGGAAATAAGACCGAGGGGGTGATGAAATGGGTGCTAAATCAAAGACCAAGGTTTTTATTTTCTCATAAAACCATAGGTTAAATCTTGTAATTGGATAAAAATAAATGATAAGGTGCTTGCGGTATGTAGTGAAGGTTTCAACGGTCAAGATCTCTGGGTGGAAATATATATGGTGAGTAGTGGACCTGTTGTTAAAAGTTGTAAGGTAAATGTAAAGTTGGTGATTGAAAAAAACGATTAACAGTACATTCAGATCTACGGTGGAGGAAAAGGCCAGATGGGATTAGTGGTGGATATGAAATCCGGTGTGAGAAGATGCATGGTAAAAGACGAATTTGGAATTGGTGGAAAGTTTAAAAGATAACATGAACCAACGGTGAAGATGTAAGACAGATGAGATCAATGATGGAGATGGGGTCTATTAGGAGAAATTGCGTGGTTAGTAATGAATTGAATATTAGTGGAATGATTAAAAACCGGTTTTGATCAACAGTTAGAATAACAGGTGGATGAGATCGACATCTATTAGGTGATCCTCCAAAGGAAGTTGCGCACTAATTTGAAAATCACGGGACGCTGAAAACAAAGGTGATGGTTAAATATAAAGGGAATAAACAGTGTGTGATGGAGATCAAGTAAATCTATGGTGGACAGATGATCCGCTAGGGGAAATGCATGATAAACATACAGGGTGTTATGCAGCATAATGAAAAAGGTTAAAGTTAAAGGGAAATTAATATCAACGGTTCAAGTGAGAGATGGATTAAATATCTGGTTAAAAAGAGATCCACTCTCGTGACATGCATGGAGGTTAAAAGAGAATTCCCCCAGGGAAAAATATACCATCTTCCACGTGGTTGACAGAGGAGAGTTACCCTAAAAGAAAGTGGTAGGACGAAACCACTTTCCTTGATTCTGACACCACCATTTCGAGAATATTATAAAATGGAGGAACACATGTTTAAGGGTTATTTGTATTTTTGTGCAATGGAAGAAGAAAAGCATGGACAAAGCCAAGTTAGACAACTATCTTTCCAGCCGTCAATCTTCCAGGTAGGCCACGTTTTCACCTGCTCAGTAATATTTGAAAATGGATAGCGGAGGTGAAGTTGAGATATAAGCCTTAGAGTTTTAGAATATGGAGGAGGTTTTTGAAGATAGAGATGGCGACATTTTTGACACTGTTTTGTCTTTGGGTCCTGTTCACCAACTAGAAACCAAGCTAGAAGCCTTCAAATACCAAGTCACTGACCTACATGGTGTATTCCAGTCTCATTTTTATCATTTCTAACCTGACCAAACCCTAAATTTCCCAGATTTTATTGACTGGTGTGCATCAAATTACTCCTCCTTTGAGAGAGTAATAATGGATGCTACTAAAACCAAAATCCTTTTCCCTGTAAATGCCCTTGTTGTTTGAGATTCTCTTGCAGTCCTACCTTCATTCACCAAAAGCTGAGAGTAATTTGTAGAAGAAGACCTAATTCAGTTATTTAGGCATGCAACCATTGAAGAAAAGCAACCCTTTTTCTCCAGATGCTTTAGAATTGATGCGTCCCTTGCTAACCAACACTTTACCTTGGATATCAACCTGTTTAATGAAGTCTCAAAAATAGTTATTTCAATGTTGAGTCAATTTTTAGGTCTAGACACAGACATATACGTCCTTGAGGTATTAATGAGTATGTTGTTCAAATTAAGGTGATTCAGTCAGAATCCTAGTCCCATCAAACCCCTTGCCTTAAATTTGATGAATTCCTAGTTGAATCCATCCATTCTCAGCTAGTGAATTTCCACACTACCAGACATTTCAGGTTTCAGTCATACATGATTAAAATGTTTCTATTTTTCAATTAGAGAAAATTGCAACTCCTAGAGATGGTAATTACTGCAGAAATAAGTAATGATTTTTTCGAATACATAAACCTTTTGATGGAAAAAGTGTATAAAGTATTTTTTTCAGAATAAATTTCCTAGAGTGTTTCCAGAGATGTAGGAGGGTCTACAGTTTTCTCCCGATAGAAGTATGGGGGATTAGTTTTTGTTAGAAGAGCATACTATAATCAGGGTGTATGGTTTTGTTCATGAAATATATATCCTACTGACATTCCTGATCCCTAGAGTTTTTTCCTTGGAATTTATAAGACAAAATCTATTTGTGGATAATGAACATTTTTTCAGCTTTAAAAAGGCCTCTGAGATTAAGTTTCCATGGATATTTGGGCCATTAATTATCAAGAATAAAGTTGCACTCCATGTAGCTGAAAGTATGCTACAAGAAATGAATTTTAACAAAGTTGTTGCAGTCAATATGATCCACGCCATGTTATTTCAAAAAGGAGGAAACTGAATAAGAACAAGGCATTTGAGCATCAGGTAGTGGAAGGATTGGCTGAAAGAAATAGATGGAATATCAAATACAGATAAAATATGCAGAGGTTTTACAGGAAAATCCCTTGGCTATAATAAAATCAACAGAAGTAATAAATCCCACTCCAAGCCAAGTAGAAATGATAGGTAAGAGAACTCATTTAGAGGCCATGGAGACAGAGAAAGAAGAAAATTCAGAAACATCTAAAAGATAAAAGACCTAGTTTAAAAGAGAATTGGTAGAGGTAACTGAAGCTGAAAATAAGAAAGGAAAAGGAAATCTCAAAGGCCTAGCCTTTGAAATACAAGAATATGAGTTTTCAGAGGTACAAGAAGCAACAAGTGATAAATTCAAATCCAGAACTGACTTGTATGACCAGTATAAGAAAGACATGGATATATATTCAAAATAATTCTCAAAACTATACTCAGAAGTAAGGAATATATCAATCAAGGAGGTCTCATTGGTCACTGTTAAAGATCATACCAGAAATACTTTAAATTTAGCAGTTGCTACCAGCTGGAACATAATAGCTGGGATGAGATTGAATTTGAAGGCCATCCTAGTGCCTGATATGATTCATTTGCATAAACAGACTGAGGAAGTCATCTATAGTGACTTCATGAAGGCTACTCTAAAAGTATCCAAGCTGTAATCCACATTACCCAAAACAATAAATGAATTGAGATAAGAGAAAGTGGAAAACAAGGTGCACTAGAAGCAAATAAAGAAGCTCCAGGGAGATTTTTGGCCATAGCTAGTGAAGCAAACAAAGAAGAAGTGACACAAAAGATACTGTCTGAGAATAAAAATACTATTCAGTTATTAAAGAAGAAGTTAAAGATCCCTGCAACCCAAATAATTTCATATTTTGAATTAATTGAATTAGAAAAAGAGAAATAATTTCTAACCCAAGAGTTGAATGGCAGTAAGGCAAAGCTATTGAAGCTTCCTGAAAAGAAAAATAAATGGGAAAAATAAAGAATTTTATTAATTGCAAAGATAGATGTTTTGAATGAAAATCAGTTGATTTTAAAAAAGGAAAAAAGAAGATAAAAACAAGGAAGACGAAGTACACATAGTCCATCCTAATGTAGAAACAAATATTGAATCTATTGTACATGCTATATCATAGGTGCGTCTAAGAGACTTAGAAATTGTTGGTTTAAAAAGTTAGAATCAAAATTTGGCTGATGCAGTGAAGAAAAAGGAGGAAGAGAGGAAAACATTGGAGAACAAAAATAAAGAATTGATGGATAAAAATGAGAAATTAATGAAGCAATTAACAGGCCAATTACCAATACAAGGAGCTAGACGTCTCCTTTGGAATATGTTGGTATCAGAATCTAGTAATATCATACCTTATGTAAATTATATTCAGGACAAGGAGATGGTAATAAACGTTGCTGAACAAAGTTGTACAACAATGAAAGAGACCTTGAATAAAAAGCCAGTGGACACATAAAAAAACACAATAAATTTCCTAAATACTTTGTCTGAAGAAGATTTGAGAACAATGGGTATCAAGGATAGGATTACAGTGATCATCTGGGCTAGAAACGTGGTGGGAAAACATCATCACATAGAAACTATGCAAGCCAATATTGATATAATGCACCATCAGATATATATATTTTAAAGGTTTATTTGTGTCTCTTTTTCAGAAAGGTTTTCCTTCCTTTTCGGAAGAAGATGGTAAACTTTTGTCCCAGTCAGAGTATCAGGCTTATTGGTCAAATATTGATTATATCACAAATTTTTTGAAGACATGACTCAATCTTTGTTGATAAAAACTATAATTGATAAGATGGAAGTGGGATTTGAGTTAATTAATACATTCAAGACAGTTTGTACCCAGCTTCCACCTATCTCATATGTAGATCATGTGGAATTAAGAGTGTTGATGAAAGAAATGGCGAATCTGGAGCATCCATTTGTAGACCAATAGAAAACAATAGAAAAATTTGGAAAGACAAAATATAAACTACATTAGTGAAGAGTTCATCATAAGGCCTGAGCCAATTTGATTACAAGTTTTGTTTTGAATAATGTAATAGATTTTTAATGATTAGTTTGTTAAGAGTCAAGTGAGAAGTGTAATAAGGCAGTTACATACGCCTATTTACAGTATGTAAGCAGTTATCATCTCAAGGAGAATTTTTGGATGTATTTAAGCACTACTTTGAAATGTAATGAGGGTTGGAACACGTGAGAAAGAACTGGTTTTGTAAGAGAGATTCAATATTAATAAAAAGATTTCAGATCCAAGAAGGTTTTCTGCTAAAGATTCTTGTGTTATTTATTTTACAGTCTGTACTTTCTTTCCTTCATGTGAATGTGTTTCTTGTTTATCTTTCCATTCTATTATATTTTCATGCTTGGATAAGTGTATATTGGATCAGAATTCATAGGTTTATGCTCTAATTCTTTGATTTCAAACATTCACAAGTTTTTTCCACTAAAGTTAATATTGGATTCATCTTTAGATTCCCACATTAATGGATTGTTTCTTATTCTTCTTTATCACTAGACAGCCAAAATTTTGACTGTAAAAGAGTGACTTCCCTGCCTCTGTTAAGGATTCCATTGCAAAGCGCTGTCATTAATTATTTTTCACATTTGACTCCATGCCCAATGACCACATGTTTCAGTAATTATTACCATTAAAATTGATATATTTTCAAATATATCTCACCTTTGTGTTTATCTATTGAGAGATCCCTCTCTAGAAGGAAATAAGCCAACTTTCCTCCTAAAGATTGGTTTTGTGTTTACCTTAGGATTATCCTCCCACAACCAAGGGAAAATTCTGAGTGATAACATTTTGGCGTTGTTGCTGGGGAATGCGAGTTTAAATATTCCTTGGGAAGAACGACAATATTTTTCAATAAAATAGTATTTATGTGGGAAAATAGGAATTCTTACATCCAAAGTTGGTTGTGTTTTCCCCTGATGACTCCATATTAATTTTCAAGAAGGTATTTCAAAGACACCATCCCGACTTTCAGGATAGCGCACACAAGAGGTAACCCTAATTCTGAAAATTTATATAGTGTGGCAGATCTAGAAAGTTTAATTAGGAGAAGAAAAGGAAAAGAACAAGAAGGTACATCTCAAATACAAAGATCATTTTCTAAAACTCAAGAAGAATTTCTCATCTATCAAGATTTTGATTTGCCAAATAAAGTTTGACAAGTATCTTTTAATATCTAAGTCTGAATCAGATTTAAAACAAGTTGAAATCAATCCAAATAGACTTCAACCTTATCTTCTAGATTGACTTTGGAAAAATCTCGAGAAGATTGTAAAAACATAAGAAAGAAATCCAACAATCCAAACTCCTCAACCACCATTTTCTAGTATTTTTCAAAATACTCCTATTGCTCAAAACCCTCCTAGGGCCATGGCTACTAGGTTTGCTCTAATTGCCTTGTCTGATGTTTTACATGACCCTCCATAAAATTACTCTTAGAGGATTACATTATTTCATGGGGAGAAAAAGTTTACAGCTAGACAACATATGGATAGATTTGATGATTTCATTGACCTAGAAGAAGTGGATTATGATGATGCTAAAAAAAGATTGTTTGCCTAAAGTTTATCAGGGGAAGCAAAGAAGTGGTTTAAAGATATTCCTACAAGATCTATTTCTACTTTTGAGGCTTTTCAAAATATTGTTCTGGATAGGTGGGAAGACAACAAAAAATCCCTTGCAAATTTTATCCCAATACAACAATTTAAAGAAAGAGAATTTTGAGTTTGTGTGTGAATTTTCTAGCAGATTTATGAGGTTTTATAATTCAATACCAGCTAACTAAACCCCTTGTAGGAGTTGCAAAACTACATTATGCTGATGCATTTGACAATGATTTTGCTTTGTAGTTGAGAGAGAGGAAATCTGCCAATATTCCTGCTATGTTTAAAGATGCTCTAGAGGTAGAGGCTAACTTAATGGCTTTTGGGAAAATGAAACAAAGAGTGGAAGTAGATAGGAGGAAACCTAGGGAATAAAATCAACCCTCCACTTCTTCCTCAACTGATACAAAATTTGATATAATGATGAAAACTATGGAAATATTGATGGATAGATTAAAATTGGATAATAGGCCTCCAAACAGAGATCAACCTAAACAACAAATCAAAAATCCTAACTTTAGGAGACTTCATCCCCCTCAAATTAGATAGAGAGATCAATGAATTCCAAGGAATGCTGGGGACCAACAGATAAGGTCACCATTTCCAGAGAACTTTTTGGAAGAAGGAGAAGAAAATGATCCTATGGATGATCGCATACACCATTTTTATGATTTGGATTATGAAATATACCTTACAGAAGATGTCAAAACCCCAAATTTTCACAAAAATTTAAAATTTTGAGATAACATAAAATGCTAAATATGCAGTTTACTAACAGCTAACGGTTAGCGAAAAATGAAACAGTCCAACGATTAGTATTACACATTTTCAAATTACGTTAACTAAAACAACTTCTTTTTCGTAACGTAAATAAGATTTACTTGCATACTGTTTTCTTTCAGTTTACTAATGAGTCTACTTTATGGCAAGTAGGTGGAATCTAACTTTGAATCCTGGGCTTACTAAGCATTTATGCTAATGCAGACAGATTGTTGGTTCTTATAGGTTCACAGGTACGATCGAACAAGTAGACGTTTAAAATTCATAAAGTATCAAGAAGTGTTTCTGTTTGCAAAATAATCTGCTAGTAAAATAAGATGATAATTTTCAAGCAACTTCAATGAGGTAAATTAGTTTATATTTTCTAGTTTTTCTTGTATGCAGAGTTCAGATAAACGAGCTTCTTTCTTTATCAAGCTTAGAGACACCAAAGATACTTACTGTGAACTCTAAGCTCGTAATCTTTGTCTCATATTCATTTTTATTTTAACATGCTTAATTTGCAGATGTTATACTTATTCGTACTATTTATTTTTATTCATGGAAGAGCTTTTATCAATACCGATAGTAAAGATTCTCATTAGAATTTACAATTCGATTTTATTTTCAACTTACTAGTTACGGTAAGTATCAACCTATTACTTATATGTACAAACCAGTTGCTCACTAACAGGTTATCAGCTTCCTCATCAACGTCGTACTGCATGTACTATTGTAATCACATACAATTTTGTAGTCTTTACTAAAGTACCAAACTAATCGTTATTTACATTCTGTAGGGAAACTTACTGCCTGTAAAACTCCTTGATAATATAAGCTTGATTATTGCAAAAACAACTGCATCGTTTCACATGGAATATTGTTTTCCCTTACTTCCTAAATCTAAGTCAATTAGTGTCGTTCCAATGATTATAGACTTGAGTAAGGTTATTCCATTGTAAGTTTATTATTACCATAATGCTTCTCTTACATTAAGTTTATGTCTATAGTAACTATTTTGGTAGATCTTTATACTATAATCAAAATTCTACCCTATGCTAAGTACAAGTTATCTTGATCAATCACAAACTATCTTGTCCAATATAAACAATTATAGTAAATTACTAGTATTGACAAGTCGAGAAGCAACTAGTGTCTATGAAAGTTTAAACCAACATCGAACTTGGTAAAAGTCATGATTATATATATTTTTTATTATGCTATCCAACTCCATACATTATAACCACCCAAGCTATTTGTTTATAAAAGATAAGTTGGTTTATAGTATATGCATATTTAACCTTGTTTTGCAAGTATATAAGCCTACTTGTAGTTTGAAAGGTTCTAAGCAAATCGACTTCAGGATTAACCAAAAGATTAAGTGGTTACCACCTTACACTAGGTGAACGATAACATATTATTGTTTTACCCAAACGCCCAAAATCGAGCTATCAAACATTATGATAAAATTTATATATGATTAATGATGTGATATGTATATGCACACATCATAGTTCATGCAAAGTTGATATAAATCATTGTTTTTAATAATTGGATAAATGAACTGCAGGTGGACTTTGGAATCGACCCACGCATGGTTTGAATTATTTGAGGGCACGTGGTCACCTCCTATTTGTGTATTAGAGATATAAAACTCTTGCAACCCTAGTCACTTTGTCATTCTCCCTTCGAAGTTCACGTTGGCTTTCGGGCTGCTCTGTAAGGTTTCATGGCGGCCATGAGTGTTCTTCCTGTTCTAGCTTGCCCCAAAACTTGGGTTAATGTTGCTGTAGTCTTCTGAGTTCAGTCTTATTGCCAACCTTCGTAGTTGTGGGTTTTACTATGCGAGAGATTTCTGGTTTGTTTACACTATCCTTAGCTCCATCTTTCCTTCCCGTGGTCTGCCACTGCGGTGAGAAGCTAAGCTTCACTGCTGTTGGTTGTGCTCCATTGATGTCGTAGGGTTTGGGATTTTGTATGTTCGATTTGCAGTTGGTGATAGTCTCTTCGCTAGACTGTTCGTTACTCTTTATTTAAAGGTAAATACTTGGTTTTCATTCTGAAGTGAACAACTCACAGTAAGGTTTTTTTTTTTACAGTTAGGTTTTTAATAGTGAAAGAGTTTTGAATTTAATGCATAGTATTGTGCTCTCTTTGCAGGAACTTGAGACTACTCTTGCAACTCGTGACAAAGATAATGCTGGCTATCTTCGAAGGCTCATGGATCCAATCCGGTAAGCCCTGGGTTCAACGAATGGGTTCTTACCCTGCTTGTAACAGGGTTGTCGATGGTGAAACCCCGAGCTTGGAAGCTTGTCTAGTTTCACCATTAGATATGTGGTTTTAGTTTTAAATATTGTTGGTTCTATTCTGTTTACAAACCCTCGCTATGTCATTAGGTAGTCTCGGCCTTGAGATGGATGTTTGTAATTAGTTAAATTTTCAGCCTTACAGCTTGTCAATGTAATGCATTGGTTTTGAAGAAAGTTTGTCTTCGAGCTCCGACTCGTTTTGCAGTGATACTATATTGTGACTCTGTGTATGTTAGGGTTTTACCCTAATCGACTGTTAATGAAGATTATTACCGTCCAATATATTTTGCAATAGATTATTGTTAATATTTAAGACTGTAACCCAGTCATATTATGTAGTTTATAATATTTACTTAGTTGCTCGGGAAATACAAGCTAGGGTTTTCCTGAATGAAACCCTTGTCTAAATTAATTTTAAATAGGTTATGTTACTTATTAATTTTGGTTAAATTTTCATTACAGGTGTGTTGTGACAATTTAACTTGTAACATTTCATTTGTCTTTAAAAAGGTCTGTAAACAGTCTATAGTAGTTGAATTGTTTATTGATACAATTATCCAGATAATTGGATTTTAGCTTAAATGTTTTATTTATTTATTTATAATGATTAGATAAATTTTTAAATAGGGTTTCGACCCTGTAGTTTACCTTTACAGGTGTAAGCCTGTCTGATAATTATAAAACAATATTTTTACATAGATAGATGTCTATTTTTATATTAGTTATTAATCATATTCTCATTGTTTATATTTACTTAAACTGACGAGTAGAATTTACTCAGAGTTCTATGAGAATATAAGCATAGACTCTGTAACTTAGTTTCCTCTTTATAATAGAAGTACCTTTAATATAACGCTATTTAGTTTATAGTAATTTTTAGTCTTAAATTAGTTGATATTATTAGAAAATAGACTGTATGATTAGTAGTTTGTTTCTATACTGGACTGAATGTAAACATTGTAACTCGACTGTGATTTTTTTGCTGCATTTTAATTAGTTACTAAGTGAACACAGAGAAATATAACCTATCATTATATAGTTTAACCTTCATAGTAATTTAACTTGAATACAAATTAATCTACTGTCTATAAATACACAATCTTATCTACTAAGATATTTTCTTATCATTTTAATCCTTCTACCTGTACTAGATTACTGCTATTTCTTTTCCAATATATTTACATAAATAAGCTTGTTAAAACAATAAACATAGATATCTAGATCACTATTCTTTTTAATAATAACCTACATACTGAAATAAGTTACTCTGCTAACTACGAAATGTAGAACCAAATCTATTCTATTTAGTCTCTTAACATTTCCTTTCATCTACTGTAAATACTCTATCTGTGCTGGAGTACGGCCTGGTCCTTCCAGGTGTGGAAAAACATAGACTAGAATTATTTTCCATTCTAACCATTTACAAACTGAATATTTACCATTCATTTAACAGTCAGATTCAGATTTATCTATCTAACACAATAAAACAAATAATGTAGAACCTGATTAGGATAGATGATAACAGTGTTAGGAGGTCGTTCCTCCCTACCAAACTCCTGGAGAGCGCTCAAACAACGCTTCCTCAGGACCCCTGAGCATGTTCCTGGTCTTCTTGGCTGAGAAATGGTGGAGCATGCAAATAGTAGACTGGTCCAACAACTCAGTAAAAACACCTTGCACTCAGCAGTAAGATCTTTCAGCTTAAAAGCTGCACTAGATCACTCAACAACTATCCCCTCAAACTCTTTCCACAATTCCCTTCCATTGAATTTCTCTGAAGTACATTCACCTGAATGATCACTTCTCTAGAATGAGCAGCCTCAGCTCTCTTCAATGGGAATTTTTATAAATATTGCCTAGGTCGTTTGGGTCAGTTTTCATTAATTGAGCCACCTGATCTCATTCCACTTTCTTGGGGAATCATGACCCCAAGTGTAGGGAGGTTGCCACCTGCAACAGTTGGAAGTGGTTTGAGGATTCTGCCACATGTCTGTTTGCTCTCCACCTGGTCTCCTCCACCAATTTGACCAGTAAACACTCTTTTAACAGTTCTCCTAAGTTGTTGTCTCCTCCTTTATTTATTTATAATAAAAATATTCAGAATTACATTAAATATCCTTGACTCTGCTAAGTCATCAATTACAACTTAGCATAAAATTTAACATATTGTCCTCAAATAAAATCAAATAATATAATATTGTTTTTGCAAAAATTGGGGCATGTGATATACACACCCCCTTAGAGCATAACATCGTCCTCGATGCTATTTATTCTTCGTCCTCAGAATTCCCCTGGAACAGAATTGGATATGCATCTCGCATATTACTTTTCCATTCCCAGGTGGCTTCCTTTGGACTAAGGTGCTTCCATTGCACCTTCACCTGACCAATGGTGTGGTTCTGAAGTGTGATCTCCCTCCGTCCGAGGATACAGTCCGGTTCCACCAAAAAATCTCCTTCTGGTTCCAACTGTACATCATTCCAGTTAACAATATGAGTAGCATCATGACCATATTTATTTAATACAGAAATGTGAAACGCATTATGTACTCTTAAATTTGGTGGTAATGCTAATTGATAAGCTACTTGCACTAGTACAAAAGCGCGGATTTTTCCATGGAGGTTTTCCACGTTTCTTACCTTTTGGTGTAAAATCCGATGTAACAGGAACGATGCGTCGCTGTATCCATGCCTAGCCATCACTGTATCCACGCCTGGACTCCTAGCCGTCGCTGTATCCACGCCTAGCCATCGCTGTATCCACGCCTGGACTCCTAGCCATCGCTGTATCCACGCCTAACCGTCGCTGTATCCACGCCTGGACTCCTAGCCTGAAAATCAAAATCTTTGGAAAAGAAACTAGAGTCAACAAGCCATGGGGTATGTATGCATAAATAAATTAACATCAAGGAAGCTATTGAAATTAAGGGGTAGGAGAATGTAACACTCATGTTAAATCCCCCATATTGTAATATAATTGTAAATTTGATATGGATGAGGGCCAAGTATATGTAATTGCAACTAAACAATTAGTAATAAAATATGAAGCTAGCTACAAACGGGGAGAGAACATTGAGAAGAGATGGAGGACTATAAATTCATGAGAGGGGAAGGTGTGTGAGAGGAGAATAGAGTGTTGGTGTCATGACATTGTAGCTTAACCATGTCTTGGACCCTAAAAATATTCTCTAAATCTTAACTTTTTCCTAGGACCTTGGTTATGGGGATTAACATCCTCAAACATTCAATTTAGAATGTGAAATGATTTACAAAGGATTGATGCTTATAAACCAATGTCAACATTTTATTTTACAACAAGATTGATAGGGCCTTGGACATGACGTCTTGTACCCAACATGAGGGGATTTCCAAAGTCCATGCTAAAGCTCCCAATAGGCGTTGGAGGAAAATAAAACTATTAGACCCTATATGAAGCTTCTAAGGA
>LPNX010498473.1:120936-190518 GCA_001517045.1 Pseudotsuga menziesii
ACTGCAAGTATTGTGGCTCATACTAATGGTCGCGACCAAGTTTGCAAGGTCATTATCTGATTACAAACTTCGAGGAATTTATATTTCAATCGATAGGTTCATGTTGTTGGTGTTTATTTATCTTGTTGATTACAAGGGAGACATTTAATTTAATATTTTGCCTAAAATTTCATTTTTCAGGAAGACCTAGAAGATGTTGTTAAATTGTTCCTTGATGCAAAGGCCTTAGCAAGACTTCTTCAAGAGCAGCCTGACAGATATATCTCACAATAAATCAGTCTGGATTGTGTAGTATTAAGTACTATAAATTATACCCTTACAGAAATATAGGGGTATTTATCAAGTGGCAGTTTCAATGTCACTGGAAGTTTCATTAACAATTGTAATTTGTACCTAAGATGATGGTGGATACCTTTAGCGAGTGTGTCCAAAGACAGATGGATGTATGCTGCATTATGTAGCAGTAACCGTTCTAGACCTACTTACCCCTCCCCTTGATAGGTTGACTCATTGGACCTACTTTATTCCTTAACCCTAGATGCATCTTTGTCTTTATATACTTAAAACC
Source organism: Pseudotsuga menziesii (assembly GCA_001517045.1). NCBI lineage: Eukaryota > Viridiplantae > Streptophyta > Pinopsida > Pinales > Pinaceae > Pseudotsuga > Pseudotsuga menziesii. The sequence continues at coordinate 121,505 of LPNX010498473.1, forward strand.
ATCCGGCCACAGTGCATTGTGTTTTCTTGTGAACCAGTACCCATCTTAACTCTGTGCATGTTCTGATTAGTCTAGAAGAACTAATGTCAAAGTTGTAATCCAAATTCTCCTGTAAGATATATCTTTGTGTTTGTACAGTTTATTCAAATTCTCTTCTAAGATATGTTTTGGATGTGTTTTATATCGATTTCTTGCACCAATGTGACTTCTACTGAACATTAGTCTTAGATGCCTGTATAATAGAATTTTAGCCCTTGTGACCACTGATATTATGTGCTAATTCATGAGTACAATGACTACTAGTTTGATAAGTACTACGTGCTAATTCATGAGTGCAATGACTGCTAGTTTCTGCTTATATCTTTTGTGATAGGGCTATTACAGTGCTGTGAGGTTTCATGACTAGGTTTCATATTATCAGGGTCTCTGATGGTCATCTAACTGATACATTTCTATGTAAGGATTTTATTTGCCAGTTACAATGTTATCATATTTTCTGAACAAGTTGCTTTGCATATATAGAATACAGAAGGCTAATTGCTATGGCTGGATCACACTAGTCTTCTGCGCACTAATATCAGTTCTTATAGTTATAGTGACAGGCTTATTTACTGATAACAGCTGCTTTGCTCCAGATTGGATATTCGTCACCTGTTCAGGATGAACTAACAAATGATCTTAGCCTGACAGTCTCTCAGGTTTAATTCTGAATTTTTATTATTCAATTGGGGTACCTGGTATCTACTTGGCAGATTGCCTATTAATCTATTCTGTGATCTTAAATAATTGGCAGTACTCTTTATTTGGTTCACTATCCAATGTTGGTGCAATGGTTGGAGCAATAGTCAGTGGGAAAATTGTTGATTCCATTGGGGGAAGAGGGGTGAGGGTTTTCTTGGATCTCATGGTGATATGGATATCATATGTAGACTATGGACAAATTTATGATTCTGTTACAGATGATGACAAGCAATAGCATATAATTGATTTAGTTTTTTCCATTATACATTTTACAAACCTGTAGCTTTGGTTTCCATGTTATATAAAGGCACTAATAGTGGCAGGAATCCCAATTATTGCAGGGTGTCTTGCCATTGCTTTTACAAAGGCAAGTTGTGCTATTAGTGACTTCTGATTTAGTCTTGTGACTTTTACCTTGCTGCAGATTGCTTCATTGTTGTACGTGGGTAGATTGTTGACAGGCTTTGGAATGGGAGTCATATCATTCACAGTAAGTCTACTACTCCCTCATGTGCCTTTCCTCCTCGAAAACCTTTCATAAGGTGGCTACTACAGTAATGTTGTTCAGTGTCTGATGTTATCCATTGTTGTGGTAAATTAAGGTACCGATATATGTATCCGAGATAGCCCCGAAGCACTTGAGGGGAGCTCTTGGCACTGTGAATCAGGTAAGGCCTGATTCTTATCTTTTTCACTTTGGAAATATAGCTTTAGAGTGACCTTCTAAGTAGCCATAAGAAAGCATGGATGTAAGTGATTTGTAAATCCCTAGAAAAGCCTCTTTTGTAACTGACCAAAGTTTCCTTTTTGTGGAACAGCTTTCAATTACTATTGGTATAATGCTGGCATATTTTCTTTTTTTGTGCCTTTTTCTGGCTTGAATTGAGGTCCATGTGGGTTATGACCAAGAATCTTTCTTGGTCATGCCTGCTTTCACAGTATGTCCAGGAGCAGTTTCTGAGCATGCCCTGGCCATTTCCTGCCTTCAAAACGCCCCCAATTTCCCTCTAGAGTTCCTGTATCATATTCATGGGTAAATGATCAAATTCTTATTGCTAGCCCTTAAGTGAGACTAGAATGCTCATGGGATCATCTGAAAAAAAATGGATATCTCTGAAATTATCTGGGACAAACTATCATGATTTTCGGTCTTTCTTTTCTTTGTTTCCAAGTGTGCCCTGGTCATTTTCTGCATTCAAAACACTCCAAATCCCCCACCTGGGTTTGCTGAATCATGTTTATGGGTATTTATTGGTAAATGTTCATATTCTTATTGGTAGCCCTGAAATGCCCTTTAGAATGAACCTTTGTTTCTGGTCTAATTCCTGCAATGTTAAATCGTGTGACTACTATTATTACAAAGGAAATGCATGCATAGTTTTTGCAAAGGGGAAATTGCTATGTTGTGTTTATTAAGACATGTAAAATTTGAGCATAATATTTATTCAGGTTCTTATGCATTGAATGCTTTATGGCGCAGTTTGGTCGTCTCTTGAGAGGGCAATGGAACCAGTTGAGGACAGGGACTCTGGTGCTCCGTTGTGGAAGCATTATGTGGAGCTTTGGTCTAAACTGTTATTTTTCTTCTCCAATAACATAGTTGAGCATAAAATTAATGACATGGAAGTAGAGAGTATTCGAGATCCTCTGTATGTAGGAACTTTCTGCAGAAACAGAAATGATGCAGAGCTGCAGTCCTGTGTTTTTTATTGTTTAATCAGATGTATCATGAAGGCAATGTTAGAACTTAACGCGAAATATACAGTGAAGAGTATACCTGTGCAAGCATCTAGAAATTCGTCAAGAGAACCAGGTATTCTGTCCACTGTGCTGTTGCTCATACTCAATAGTAAAAACCCCTTGTTTCGAGAAATTGCATCTTATAATGCAATGAAATGATCTACATAGGCGAGCAGGGCCAAGATGTAATCCGTAGCCCTAATATTCAGTGGTCCAATGTCACTTCTACAAGGACAAACTCTTACCCTAACAGAACTATAATTGAATGTGGATCTCGCCTGCCCTATTTCTTGTTTTTCCTGCCACATGGAATTGGTCCTATGGCATTTGTAATTTTTTTTTAAACATTTATAGCCGTGGATACAGCGACGGCAATTTTTTAAAAAAAATTACAGTCGTGGATACAGCGACGGCTTGGTGTGGATACAGCAACGCCCCGGCGTGGATACAGAGACGGCCAGGCGTGGATACAGAGATGGCCAGGCATGGATATAGTGACGGCTTAGACATCTAACGAAATATAGAACATTGTCGCTCTTGCGACGCAAATTAGGGGTCATCTCTATTGCGACGAAATTGTTTCCACGGGAAAAAAAACACTTAGACGTGGCAATATCCACGCTTTTCCATGGATATTGCCACGTTTTTCCGTGGCAAAATTGATCACTTGTACTAGTGTGAATCACTAGGTGAATGAATGAGTCATAGAGTTAAAGTGTGAGTCATGTAAAAAATCCCTCATCTAATGGCAACGAGTCATAGGATAGGCTTAAGAGTTTTCCTTAATTAGTTAGAATATTGTTGGGTGTATTGAGGATCTGAACCAAAATTGGTTCATGAATCCTGTTGTATAAATTTTTTAAGCCTTCGAGGAAATAGGTGTAAACAAACAATGTAAAATCTGGCTAAGAGGTATCCAACCAATGTAAATCTGGCTAAGGGGTAGCCAAATAATGTAAATATGGCTAAGAGGGTGGCCAATCAAGGAGAAATAGAGCCAAGGAAAGATAATTGGTCATAGTTGTACTAGACCAAGAGGATCAGAACACAGGTTTTGAGATAATTGTGAATGTACAATTTCATTGGATTGAATGAAGGGAATTCTATTTTGACGTATCTCTGTGTAATTTCAACTGTGTCTAAGTGTCATATTTTACGAGTTGAAAGCTTGATTAACCTCTATTAATGGTTGATAGGTCTATGTGTGTCGTATTTTGAATTTAGGGATTTTGAGAGTGGAAGGTTACAAAGATTGTTTGATGGATCTCTGTGTGTGAAAACACATGAATATATCCTATGTCCTCGATCACTGAGAGGATCGATGCTCCTTTATAAACATTCTGTAGAGGTGAGTTTTAGAATTGAACCAGGAAGAGTTCAAGGAAGTTGGACAGAGATTGATTAATCGATGCTCTGATCAATCGGCATAGAGTTGAAAAGATCATAATTAAGATTGGATAATCCAGATAAAACGAGAAAATATGGATCGACGGTGAGAAAAGATTCACGAAACAAACCTGCATGGGAGATAAGAAATCCACAAAGAAAAATGAATTTCTGCACTTGATAGAAGATTGATGGATGATATCAAAGCTACAAGAGATTGATGGCTCTCAAAAGCTGTGGAAATAGATTTGCGGAAAGAAATTGTGGAAGTCCATTTCAGGGAAAATTGAAGGCACGCCCAAAATCCACAATATGCAACTCAACTGCAGAAAGAGACTTGCAGAAGGAAAATTGCAAAAGCCCAATTTTGGGAAAAGCGGGAAGGTGGATCAACAATCTGAAATCTGCAATACGATTATGGAAAGGACTGTTGCGGCCGCATGATTGCGGAAGTCAGTTTTTGGAAAAATAGAAATTGCATACCCTGCAACCCGCAATCCGCAATTGTGGAAAATAGCTTGCAGAAACTAAGTTGTGGAAACTCAATTGTAGAAATATTGAGTTGCAGAAAGACTAAGGTTGCAGAAGCAAGATTGTAGAAATATGTCTTGCAAAAAGACAATTGCGGAAAATTCAATTGGGGAAAAAGAGTTTCGGATCGAATTATTTGAGGTTTATTCAAACACGGAGAAGAAATATTTCATTGAGAAGCCAAATTTAGAGGTTTTATAAATGCAGAGCAAACTAAATCCTGGGGAACATTGTTGGGATATGGCGATTGGGGTTCCCTTTTGCATCACCTTTTCTCTGCCATGCATAAATAAAACAAATATGATTTTACAGTTCATCACTTTTTTAGTTCTACTCTACTTCTCTCAGTGATCCGCACACATCTTGGATCGACTCAACCTTCCCTACTCGTATGCGCACTCAGTTGCATAACCTCTACTCTGATGCATTGAACAATACAGATCCATTAACCAGAATGCCTAGATCAAGTCTAGCCAAGGCATCTTACCAATAGTCTACTCAAAATACAATACAAGCTGGGAGTGAATCCTTATTGAGGCTACTTAGGTGTTATTATCGGCTAACCCTTATATAGCTTGGGTTCCTTCTTTTATATCCCAATTACAGACACAATACAACACCCATACAAGCTTCTTACAGACTCAATACCGAATCGATACACACTCTAACAGACTCATTATAGACTCCTTTTCTGACGCTATCTCAGTCGACTTACTATATTCAGCCAACAAATTGCCTTTCCTATTCTAGCAACACATAACAAGAGGAACTATAGACCCGAATTACAAATATTTCTTCATGTGTGTGGCTTCTATCGGATCCATTTGAGATCGTACCCCTGATCGTTAAGGACTATCACTTTCTTAGGAGCATGCCTTCCTGTCATTTTCCAGTCGTTACGTTATTTGCATGCCTGCTTCTATTGATGTTCTATTGTACCATATCATGTTCCCTTCTATTCTTCTGACGTGGCTTTCTTATCTAGCACATATGCCTCTTCTAGTGCCTTCGCTTTATCTTCTTCTTCTCTTTTACTTCTTTTGTTGAAGCATCCTTCCCCTTTTTCCTTTATGCTTCTTCCTCAATCATAGCTCCTTCCTCTTATCCTTTATGTTCTTCTCCATACTTAGGAATAATTCTACATGAATTCTATCTTGTTGTCCCTGGGCCCAACAATGGAACTAGCTCCTTCTGCCAGATTTCATACGACCATGGCCAAAGGATCAGAGAGATTATCTCTTGGACTTCCCACGTGGCGTCGAAATTTCCCATCTCTAGATCGAGGAAAATCATTCCTTCTCTCTTCGGCGCATGGGTTTCTACATGCGATATTTAATTTGGGAATAAGAATGATAGGTCGTATCCCTCATACTTCACTTATGAACTTGATGAGTGAATTTTCCTGCAGTTCAAATTTCCTCAGGCATCCTTTGTTATCCTCTCCTCACCGTGGGAAATGTGTGATGGATTATCCCACAATCCTGGAAATTGTGAGCTCTGAGAGACACTTAATAAGAGGTGTTATGACCCTCAGCAAATCCTTCGATCTGTATTTTAGCTTATCTCTCCAGAATCAAAGAATAAGTGACATAGCAATAATTTGGTTCAGAATTTCCTATGCTTCAATCGACACCTTCTTTGATTCCATGGCGTCCTATGACCCTACACTGTCTATTGCGGCCAAGTTGAGAGTTATCAAAAAGAATATCAAGAGGCAGAACCATTTTTTGCATCAATTGGACATTGAAGGAGGGTGGCGTTTGGAAATAGTTAATAGAGATATGTCCCAACTCCATGAGGAATTTGTGCATTCCATCTCGCATACAGAGAAAGCATTGATAGAAGTGCTAGCCAAGCTGGAAATTCATTTTGATAATATGGAGCTCAAAGTGGCAAAGATGGCACCAACGGAAAACACTGCAAATTCAGGCTCATCAACTCAAAATCATGGCGGTCGAGGAAATTAACTATGGATCCCTCTCGGGGTATTTTTTTATTTCTATTATCTCTTTGTAAGGGAATTTCTGAGTGATGTATTGGTAGTAATTAATCGTTTTTGTTACAATGTTTTTCTTTGTGTAATGAAAGTACTCAGCTAGGTGGGTGGCATCAAGATAAATCCCTTTGGCTTCTCTTTAAGGGTAGCAATAAATTAAGCATTTTGGTTTCTGGTTGCTGTCTTCAAATAGAAGTGTTGAACTTTCTATATCTTTCTTCAGTGATTACACCACTTCCCTTTTAATACAAATTATATTCGTTCTTTTAAAAACAACAATAATATATCGCCTTCTTGAAAGTTGTGATTTTCGTTGTTGTCATAATCGGATTCAATGTCAGACATGCGACAAGCCTTTTCTTCATACATACAAGAATATCACTTAAAATTATTCATGCAAAAGGGTAAAAACTATCTTACGACTGAGAAAACACCTTACGACTTTTAAGTATATAAATTGTATATAAAAAAAAATTATAGTGTAATTTTCAGGTTCGTGACAAAATGGTATCACAGCACCATTACAACACTTGGATTGAAAATCCCAACACTCGAACTAATATAAACCACAAAACTAATTTTATTTTTTGGTTTGATTCTCTTTGCAAACAGGAAGAGAAGAATAACCTTTCTTTTGCAGGATCATGGTGAATGTGGAAATGTTTGTTGAAGGAAAATCACATCCTACAGAACTAGAAAACATAGAACAAAGTAATATTAGAGATGGATAAATTTGGGTGAATTTGAATGAAAGTGGGAATGATAACCCATCTAAACTCCTACAAAAAATAAAAAATTTAAAGGCAAAATTGAAATGAGTTAATTAAAGAAGATAATGAACTCATTTTTAAAGCACAAGAAGAACTAAATAATGTTCTACTTACTAAACTACATAATAATGAAGAAGAAAAGAAAACAGGACTTGAACTAAATATGGAAATAATTGCACCTTATAAACATAAGGTAAGAAAATTAGAATTTTCTAATCACAAGACTGAATATTCAAGCGAAGAATCAACTAAACATAGTAAGGAAAAGTATAAAGATTCTAGTGAAAGTAGCGATAGCAATCAACAAAAAAATAAATACAAACGATATGAATAGATTATCGGTGAATTTAAAAATATCAAACATCCTATGTTCAATGTAGAAATCAAAAAAATGAGAAGAAAAAACTTAGCTATCTGGGATAAAAAAGTACTTCAAGATCTATAATTATTCTGATGAACTAAAAGAGAAAATGGAAATTTATAATTTGACAGGAAAGGACGATATCTGGTGGAAAGATAGAAAAAAAGTGAAAATCATTAAAGAACAATATGTAACTTGGAAAACTTTTAATAAATATTGTAAAAGAAAACTTTTAACGAAATAATACTATGAGGAAAAAGCTAAATAATTCTATGAATTATGATTAGGTGCAATGACAATGAACTTTGCGAAAAACATTTAAGTTATTACATTATGTACCTTACATTATTGATGAAAAACAAAAAAAATTGGTGCTTTCTTAGTTGTTTACCTCTTATGTTTAAAATGAGAATCGAATATGATAATCCATAAACTCTAGAAGAGGCCATGAGAAAAGAGAAGTTAGGCTATGACCAAAATAAAAACAAACGAGAGAACGTACCTAATTGGAAAATTAAAAGTCGTGAAAATTTTAAATAGAAAAAGAAAAGTACTAAGTTTTATAAGAATTTTGGAAATAATTATCAAGGATATCAAGGGAATCATTTAAAAAAATGTAAATAGGAGAATCCTACATCAATAAAAGAAAGGAAAATACCCACTTCTTTTAATAAAAAAACTATACAAAGGGAACCATTAAAATGTTGGGAGTGTGGTGAACCACATTACTTTAAAGATTGTCCTTTAAGAACGAAAGTTCTTAATAGTGTGCATATAGTTCAAGAAGCTACTACAGTTGAAGATATATCAAGGAGAGTCCCCATAATTAGTGCAACATTGGAGAACAAGCAAGTAGATCATCAAACATCTATGGTTGAAATCAAAGTTATGTTAAAAGGTAAACCAATTTTTATATTTATTGATCCAGGTGAAATTTTAAGTTATGTATCGTCAAGAATTGTAAATCTATACAGGTTACAACAAGATAAATTTGAAAACTCTTAGTTAGTTCAACCTGCTACATGCACAAAGTGAAAAGTAACTAACTTGGTGAAAATTGTGACTTTATTATGAACTGTTTTAAAACACATGTTGATTCAAATATTCTACCTCTAGGATCTTATGAATTACTGATACGAATGGATTAGTTAGAGAAACATAGAGTTATTTTAAACTGTTATGATAAAAAATTCTTATGTTTGGATGGTAAAGGTAATACTATTGTTGTAAAAGAGATTCCTAGGAAAGTCACCATAAGAGAAATTTCAACCTTACAAATGAAAAGGTTTGTTCGTAAAGGTTGCAAAGTTTTTGCAGTTTACATAATGGATGATCAATAGAAACATAACTAACTTAATATAGAAGGAATAGCAATTTTAAAGGACTTTAAAGACATACTTCCAAAAGAGATTCCCAGACTACCTCCGAAAAGAGATATAGATTTTACAACTAATTTGTTACCAGGGGTAGGGACAACATCAAAGGCTCCTTATCGTATGAATATAACAGAACTTACTAAATTAAAAGCACAAATACATGAATTAATCAATAAAAAATACATTCAACACAGTGTTTCCCCTTGGGGAGCACCAGTTTTGTTCGTAAAGAACAAATATGGCACCTTACAGTTATGTATAGATTATAGAAAACAAAATAAAATGATAATTAAAAATTGATATCATCTACCTCATATTCACGATCTATTTGATCAGTTTCAAGGGGAAACAATATTTTTAAAAATATACTTGAGATTCAGATACCATCAAGTACAAATTAAGGATGAGGATATCTTTAAGACTGCTTTTAGAAACATATATAGTCATTATGAGTTTGTTGTAATTCCCTTTGAGTAAAAAAATTCCCCAACAACTGTAATGTCCCATGGGGATATCAATGGGTCTGAGGGACATATCATTAGCTCTCTAAGGCTAAAATGAGCGCTTTCTTAGTTGTTTTCCTTTGCTACAAAGTCCATTTAATTACAAATAAATTCAATAATTATTCAAACATCTGATGCAAGGGATGGGAAGGATTACTAACGCCTTCTAGCAGCATCACATATCCATTCCAATCCAATTCAGACATAAATTCCACCTCTAAAGGCCATTTACTCTTAATCACAATTAACTAGTAATCAGCATTATGATAACGATACTTAACGACACTTAACAACTGATGGTACTTATTATAATTTCAGTTGTTTAACACTTAAACACTGTTTATCAAGTCCAATGGATAATTTACACCTAATAACATGTAAATAATGGATAATTACCATTTTCCAATTAATTAAACATAGTAATTATGAAAATGATTCCACAAAAAACTAGTTGTTTAATACTAACAACTCGTCTTGCACAAATTCAACACACAACCATGCCAATGAACCAAAAAGTGAACCTACATCCATTATTCACATATTTAAGAATGCATGTACATCAAAATAAAGTACTTTTGAAGATCTAATCTGAGTACATAAATGAAGGATATTCTAAGTTCAATCAATACAACTAATTAATAAACACTGCCAAGAATTCAATCAAACCAATTGCACCGAGTTCTAAGGAACACCGAGGTGAATGTACAGATCTAGAAAATAGCATTCTACATCACAATTAAAGCACCAATAACAATGCATATGGTTGTACATTCATTTTTTACCAAAAATAAAGGCTCGAATCCAAAAACTATTTGCCAATTTCATTGCAATGTACCTAGTTTCCAATTGAACTTTCCAAATTCCAAATAAATAGAAATATATGACTATTGTATCTCATGTAAATAATATCAAGTATCACTTACAGTCATATGGTTGTAGCTTTCCACCCATAGTATATTCCATTAAACAATCCACAAAACAAGCTAATTGTATTCATCTAAATCGACTAGTAATTCTATGAATCACTAGAATAATTAAATCCACATAATTATATCTCATTATAACATTTTTTCAAACACTTCATATGCAAATTCACAAATCTACTCAAAACAATTCCGTTGAAGGAGCTAGAAATTGGAAATTGATCAAGAATTTCAGTAGACATTTCCCCAACACTACCAATAATATTTATCCTCACATTCTCACAGAAATTTTAATATTATTTATCATACATAAACATAAAATTAAGACTCGGGAATTCTTACAAACACTTCATGTGATAATTCTACAAACTATGCCAAACAGCCCAATCGAAGAACTAGTTTTTGAATAAAAGGTAGAAGCATCAAAGAGAAGTGTCTGAAACAATTCCAAGGATATTGTACAATAAAAATACACATTATATAATGAATGGGGGAATAAATATCAGTTACGTAGCAGAGGTACCAAATAATTATTTTACCAAACAATTTGTGCACAACATCCCAAAAACTAGTTTCCAATTCCTTCATAAAATTTACGTACATAAATAGATTGAATTCTATGAGAAATTTCTACCACAAATAACTCATATGTTTCATCAAAGATTTCATGTGAATCCATAAATAAATCATGTCATATCCAAGTAAATTAAATAAACATGGGATAACTCACTTATCTTATCAATATATAACTGGCATCATCTAGACCACATTCGACCCAGCCTTTGAAACTGCCAAGACAAATATCACTTTGACATACCAACCCTAAGCTAAGGTAGCAAGTCCAAAATAGAGGTGCATTGAATAATAAATCAAGTATCAGATATAGAATCCAAAACATTATTCCTCACCACATACTTCCTCTTCCACCCCACTACTAGGTGCAATGGTAATCCAGACCCCCTAGGCCATCAAGATATCGCCATTCGCCATCAGGATTTATGTGTAGGTCAAGGACAAATCCAAGTAGTGGAAATAGATGAATATCAAATGTATCAACAACCATAATCAACAGCCATCCAAAAGAACCATGAAAAACAAACACAAACCAATGATATCAAACATGTCTTTATAGACCAAAGAAGGTAATTCTAACTCAATGGTTCAAAATCAAACCATGGTAAGCCAACTTGAGTCAATCCAAGGGGGTTAATTCAACCACAATAGGTTCACTCTAATCCAACCCAAGCAATTCAAAATTCAATGAGAATGACTCCAAGACATTCCACCCAACTCAAATTCATGTGTGGACACATTATCCATGAAGAGGAATCAAAATTAGTGAGGTGAGGTTTCACACAAGGCAAGGCATATTCTCAAACTATAAAAGCTGGGTGACACAAGGATTTACACAAGAGTTACGCAAGCATTTACACAATAATTTATACAAGGATTTACATAAGTATTTACACAAATTTTGAGGTGTTAAGGATAAAAATAGCCAGTGAGGGAACACTTGTGCAAATGGGAGTTACAAAACTAAGTGTAACCTCCACAAAGGAGTTACAAAACCACCAAAGGGGCTCAATCAACAAGTTTCTCCCCCAAACGCCAAGGAGGCCCACTAAATCATGAATTAGGCTCAATAATACCAGCATAGGATAACTTAATCAAAAGTTGGGTCCTTTGTACAATATTTGGGTGATCATCAATTTATAAATCCACTAAGGCATAAATATGGACCAAGATCAACCAAATAAGTTATAAAGTGCTAGGAATGTCCCCATTCACCCTCACATTGTGTATATAGGCCTCCGATACACTTTTAGTGGTCCCTGATGTGCCAAATGTTTTAATTACTTAATTATTTACAAAATACTAATAATGTCTCTAGGTCCTTAAAGACATTTTTTTTCCTACACCATGTGCCACAATAATAAACAACTACAAATTACATATTTCTGAGGATTAACTCACGATGTATTACATCTCGTCCCCCTTAAACCATGCATCGTCCTCGATGCATAATACATACATGCTTTTACAACTTTCAAAAGGATCACTACCTTCAGTTTTCAATTATTCTTTCATGGAACTCCTCTTCTGAGAAACCATAATACTTTCAATTACTACTTTCATGTGTGTCTCCACTTCCTATGGGATGTGACTCCATTCACTTAACTTATTCCTCAAGATATCGCCATCCCATTTTTTGGATTCCTGTGTGAGAACCAAGACTAGTAGCAAGGTTCAATATTCAATACCCATTATAGGGTATTCAAATATCAACACAGATACATTCACCTAAAACTCATATTTGAATCAACCATATGATTAACATCAGGTAAAAAAATATACAATACATGAAATAAGATTATTATTTAACTACTAAACCATGAACATAAAGATAGCATAAATCAGTCACCCTGGAACCTATACATAATACAACAATATGAATAGCACATGAAAGAATACTTATCTCAAATCTGGGAAATTAGCTTCAATGGGACAATGTTCCTCCCACAAGAAGAGCACAATCAGTTTAGCAACTCTCATAACTACCTCTTCTCAGAACCTCAATGCTTCCCACTACTACTTTCATGTTCATCTCCACTTCCTATGGGTTCAGCGTCCCATTTCCTAGCTTCCCTATGCAAGAACATGGACTAGTAGAGTGATATGGTAGAAGCAAAGGGGTGACAATCCACCAGATTACCTATCTGGAAACAGATACTAGACTGCTCTCTGAGGGAATCCAAGAACTCAATCCCAACAACTAAACCATATTCTTCAACAAAGATACTTGAAATAGAGATTCTTCTTTAACAAGGATGCTTTTTCACATTCCCAACAGACACATGGTTAGCAGGAAACATATATACTATTCAACAAGATTCTTAAAAAAATTCTAATTAATTACATGAAATACTTCAGTATATGCAAGATACTTGAGATATAGATACTTCTTCAACAAAATACTTGAAATGCATCTAACTGGATCTTATTCTAATCAATTTCAATCATATGAAATGCATCTAATATACATGAAATGTGTTCAGCTAAGTCAATGACGTGATCTGCATTTCCAATATGATTTCGCATGATTTATCACTCAAATAATTTTCCTACAAGGATGCATGAAGTTTCACCAAGATATTTTTCCAACATGATGCATGAACTATCACTATGATATTTTACAAAGATGCATTTCAACAAAGGTATTTGATATACTACAAGGATACCCTAGCAAGATACTTTCAACAAAGATCACAAGGATATATTTTATTTCAACAAGATCCCTAGAAAGTTTCCTAATAAACATACTAGTACCACATTCTACACAATTAGTATTGAATATATAATGATACATGAAGTTCATCTTCAATAAAGGTACCTGTATCATACTTAATCAGTTACACGATTAGTACTTACTTTTCAAGAACGATATATGAAATACCACCAAGTTATTACTAGTATACCTTTCAATAATGACACAAGATACTTTTCTAATGAAGATCACAAGGATGAATATTTTCAAAGATCGAATACTTTTGCTTTTTAATGTAACAAGCAAACTAAAGTTATATGCAACAATCCTAATCTAACTAAGAACCAAAAAGTTCCATAACAACATATTACTTTTGATCTCAACACAAAGCATAATTATTCTTAGACATCATTCAAAAAATCATTATTCATCAACTAATATCAATCATATAGTGACCCTCATGCATATATCATCCATACAGACATTCATAATCAATTCATAATATCTCAACCTATATCAATCATATATCGGTCATGCAATATCAACCAAGGACAACCATATATGAATCAACTAATCATACGAGCATCAATCATAGTACATAAATCAAAACACATCAACCATAATACATCAACCATCATACATAAATTAGAATACATTAATCAGAATACGTCAATTAGAATAAACAATCATAATACATTAACTAGGGTTCATCAAGGAAAAGACAATTATCATAATACATCAATCAAAATACATCAACCAACATACATCAATTGTAATACATTAATCAAAACACACAATCAGAATACATCAACCAAGATTCATCAAGAAGAACGCAATGATCATAATACATCAATCAGATACATCAAGCAGAATACAATGATCATAATACATCAATCAGAATACATCATCCAGAATACATCAACCAAGATGCATCAATCCTACACATAACAACCATCACAACTAAGGACAACCAATAATAGCCATACATACAATGTTGACAATGTCATACAAGTATCAACCATTAATCAACCAATGTCAATCAATAACATCCAATAACAACCAATCATATCAAACAACATACATCAACTATAGAAATCATATCGAGCAGTTACTATTTATCATATTATTACATAGAATTATTAGCACATGAGGATATATATAATAATACATTACATTACTAATTATTTACATGTAGTGCACTACTTATCAATCAACATAAATGCATAGTCACCTCAAACAACCAAACATCCTACCACCAAAATCTTCTAATATTCTACAATAAAATAATTACTAGCTATACAACATATTATCCTACACTCATACCATATACCATATTTACTATTACTATGCATTATATACATACGCCCTATTTGTTTACATACATATTATAATTCTTCAATCATATATAATATTATTATTAATCATATACACAACATATTAGTCATATAACCTATATATTCCATATTTAATATAATCATAGAATTATTATGTTATATCATATAACCCAATACTATTATATTAGATACGTATTATAACATATATACTAACATAACACTCTTGATCACACTATACTTCCTAATATTTCCAAACTTTAAAATACATCCAAGCACTTTAAAACATTCCCAAATACTTCCAAACACTTCCAAATACTTCCATATAGTTCAAATACCTCCAAACACCTCCAAACATTACACTTACGTCATTACATACGTTCACCTCTATACATATAGTATATTCACAATATTACATACATGTAATACTAAAAATGATTACATATAATAAAATACATATTATAGTATATACAAACATATAAGCATTCATATATATAATAATGCATCTATTCTTATATATAATTTCAACAACTATACATATCACCCATATCATATTAAACATATTTATGTCGATGTCATATATCTGTGTTCAGGTACATAGGGTACTCCCAAAAGACCGAACACCAAGAGCAGCCACTCACACAAACATATCACAGATCAACACACCGATGTTTTGACGTGGTTAAAACCCTCGAGAAGGAAACACTGAATGGCCTCGGCCAAATAGCTACTTGAGGTAGTTTATTATGCAAAAGAAATAAAGTTACAAATGAGCTTCTCATAATCGATCAACTAGCCAATGACCCTCCATGCTCTTTAAAAAAAAATCATGGACCAATCATGTGTCAAGCCACGGATCAAGGGTAGGTATGATCTAAGAGAAGTTGAACCATTGGATCACTCTATGTCTAGAACATATCGTGACCGTCGGATTACATATTTACAAATGCATACTAATGCATACTAAAGAAACACACTTTACCTAACAGATATACTACACAACTTGATATTAACTAAATCCTAAGTGTCTAAATATCCTAACATACCCCTTAACAACAACTTGGGATAGGATTGAAGGATTTACAAAAGTGACACTATTAGGAGAAGGAAAGAGGCATTAGATCCTATCCCCCCTTAATGACAAATTCCTGAACTCCTAACATAGATCAAAGTTTAGAAAAATTCACTTCTATAAGAGACTTGGTGAAGATGTCTGCAACTTGATCATCTGTAGGGAAAAAGAGCACTTTAAGAACACGATCATGAACAAGATTTCTGATGAAGTGCATATGTAGCTCAATGTGTTTGCAGCATTGATGTAGAACTAGATATTTTGCGATATTGATGGAACTTTTATTGTCGTACCAAAGTGGAGTAGGCCGATGCTGCTCGAATCTAAACTCTGAAAGGATATATCAAAGTCATAAAGCTTCCTGACTGGCATTAATGGCGGCTCGATATTCTGCCTCTACTGAAGAAAGAGAAAGAGCTCGTTGTTTCTTACAAGCCCAAGTGACAAGTCCAGATCCCAGACTAAAAACATAACCTACAGTAGAATTTCGATCATAATGATCGTCTATCCAATCTGAATCGGTGAAACCAACCAACAAAGGTTTCCCCCTTGTACTATAATGAATCCCAAACTGAATTAAACCTTGAATATATCGAAGTATTCTTTTTTCTACTTTCCAGTGACTTTCATAAGGTGTTTTCATATAACAGGCAACATGACCAATGGCAAAGGAAAGGTTAGGATGAGAATGAGTCAAGTATAAGAGACTACCAACAAGGTGACGATACAAGGTGGAATCTACTTCAGGTGAAGTACAAGTCACAGAAAGTTTGACTCCAGACTGGAAGGGAGAAGGGGATGATTTACAATCTTCCATGTGAAAGTGACAAGGAAGGTCACAAGCATAATTAGACTGGGAAAGAAATATTCCTTCTTTGTTTTGCAAGAATTGGAGACCAAGAAAATAATGCAAATGTCCAAAGTCAAACATTTCAAAAATTTTCTTAAGACTGGATTTCACATGGGTTAAAATATTAGGGTCACTACCAGTAAGGATAATATCATCAACATAAAGAACAAGTATGATGAGATGGTTTCCTACTTTCTTGGTATAGACATTGGGGTCAAAATGGAATCTAGAAAAACCAGTGTCAAGTAGAAAGCTATCCATTTTTGCATACCAAGATCTAGGAGCTTGCTTAAGTCCATATAAGGATATCTTAAGGTGAGAGACAAGGCTAGAGTTATTCTGAACATATCCAGGAGGTTTTTCCATGTGAATTTCCTCCTGTAAATCATCGTGTAAGAATGAAGTCTTGACATCCATTTGATGGACTTTCCATTTATGTAAGGCTGCAAGGGAAAGAACAAGGTGGATGGAGTTAATTTTTGCGACAGGAGAAAAGGTTATGATTGTAGTCAATCCCTTCAACTAGGGAAATACCTTTGTAAACTAACATTGCCTTAAGTCTTTCAACACTTCCATCTAATGCATACCTAGTTCTATAGACCCATTTACATCTGACAATCTTTCTTCCTTTTGGAAGAGGTACAAGATCCCAAGTATCATTCGTCATTAAGGAACGATATTCTTCATCCATAGATGCATCTCAATCTGGATTTCCTGAAGCTTCTGCAAAAGTTTCTAGATCATGATTCTTTGAACCTTGATCCAAAAGAAAATAGGCTCACTGAAACTAAGAATGTTTTCGACGTTGGTCTCTAGGATCACCAGCAAGATCACCAGTTGCTTCACATGTTGAATGGACCCATCAAGGAAGCAATTGTGTTGGTGCAACTGGAGGAACATGAGTAGGAGGAGGTAGATTTTCATCCTCAATGTCATCATCAGAAACTGTAGTTGGAAACCTGTTAAGGAAGTTAGAAGTAGGAGAAGGCACAATCGTCGAATCAGGCTCGTAGGCCAAAGATGGCACAACCATTGAGTTAGGCTTGCAAGCCAAGTTATTTTCATCAAATTTAACATCTATTCTAATGAGTATATCATGAGAATGTGGTTGAAGAAGTCTATAACCTTTTACATCTTAAGAATATCCAAAATATATGCACTTTTCACTTTTAGGCTGCAATGCTTTTTGTTTTTCATCCAAAATGTGAGCCCATGATTCACTACCAAACACAAGAAAGTGACTTACATTTGGTTTAATTTTACTATATACTTCTTTCAGTGTTATACCTTGTAAATATTTAGTGGGGGTGCGATTAACTATGTAATTAGCACAGTTTATGGCTTCAACCCGAAATTGAAGACTTAGTTCCTTAGATTGGATCATACAATTAGCCATTTATTTTAAAGTGTGGTTCTTCCAATCAGCTACACCATTTTGTTGTGGTGTATATGGAACATTTATTTTTTGTTGGATTCCTTGTTCAGTGAAAAAAGTAGTGAACTGTTTGTTAACATATTCTCCTCCATTTTCAAATCTTAACTTAATAAGTTGATGACCAAATTGTTTTTCAACAAAGACCTTGTAGGCCAAGAACATGTTAAATACTTCGCTCTTAAGTTTTAGGAAATAAAACCAAGTGCATCTGAAGTAATCATCAATGAAAGTTAAGAAATATTTGAAACCAAAAAAGGAAGCAGATGGAAGAGGACCACACAAGTCACTATGAGCAAGCTCCAAGGGAACCAAGCCGTGCCAAGAAGCACGTTTGTCAAAGTTGTCCCGATGATTTTTTCTGAGAACATAACCGAAACAAACACCATCACTACAAGATACCATCGGAATACCTGTCACCATAATTCCTTTACATATTTTTTGCAATGAGCGATAATTTAAGTGACCAAATCTCTCATGCCAAAGTTTTCTCAAGTTATCACTATGAGCAACAAAAACTGAAGAAAAAGGTGATGACCCAAAGTTGTTGAATTTGTACAACCTGGTAATAGCATCAACAATTCTGGTAACTAGGACATGTTGAGGATATTTAAAATCCTTAGATTGAAAACAAATTGCAAGAAATTCTTGGAACACATAGTACATCACTAAAATGACCATTTTCTACTGGAACTGTTCCATATCCTACAACACTTAGAGATCTATTATCACCAACAAATATTTGTTTGGTGTTATATTCATGCATAGTAGAAAATATGGCTTGATCCTTAACCATATGATAATATGCTCCAGAATCAATCAGTCATTCATTTTGAGTAGAAGAAGAAGATGCAATATAAGAATAACCAAAAACACAAAGTGCATGTCCATGAGAGGTAGATTCTGAATATGAATGTAGGATGATGTGGTGCTTCTTCATTGTTGCTTCTAAGGATGCCATCTTCTTGAAACACTTAGATTCATCATGATTATCTTTCCCTCAATAGTTGCAATGACGCTTAGTCATCTTTGCTTTTGTCTTGGATCCTTTGTAATTTTTTAAAGGAGTTGTTTGAGAGGGTTTGGGACCCTTGTTTGGCTTATTATTGCGAAAATTTTGTTTCTTGGGAGCCTTGGACTTTTCTTTTTGTTGGGACAATAAGGATTTCTCAAATGTATCTACATTGTTGATCATTCCAATATGGATGAGTTTGTATTGTTCTCTAATCAAGGAATCACAAAACGATTCAATACTAGGCTCTTGATAGCTAGCTGCATTCAAGGATTCTTTTATGGAGTGAAATGTAGATACAAAAATAGAATATGTAGGTCCAAGTTTGGAAAGAATATGATAAATGCATTGTTTGTATTCTCTCTTAATCTTACATTCTTCACATAAGAGTCTAAGATTTTTGTGCTTAGATAAATAATCTTGAATGCATGAAAAATCATTTAGATTTAAATAAATCAACTCATTCTCAAGTTGATGACCTCGAATTTCATTGTGTTTACCAAACATAGATTCCAACTTTTCCCAAGCTATATCAAGTTCATCAATTCCATATATGTGGAATCGCAAATTAGTAGAGATTAACATCCCAATCAATCCATGAGCTTCATCACATCTATTTACCCATTTTATTTTCTTATTATCATCAATGGGTTATGTTTCTTTCCTTGAGGTAATTGTTAAAAGTGCCCTAATTTGTAGAAGATCCTGCATATAAGATTTCCATGAAAAATAGTTGGAACTGGTAAGTAGAATATCACAAGGGGATGCCATACTATAAAATAATGGCTGAAAAAACATAAACCAACTATCTAGATTAAAATATCTCAAAAAATCAAGCGGTTTCAAAAAAATGGAACTGAAAACTGATTCCAAAAGAGGAAGTTATGCTTGATCAAAGAAAAAGTTGAATATGTCCCCAATAGTGATGTGGCAGATAGAGAATGACCAACTAAAAAAAAAGAAGCCCCCTTTCCCAAGATGAACCTTTGACAATCATTTTACAAGAAAGTTGCTTTAAGTGAATCACTTTTGTACAATAAGTGATTTCCACTTTTACAAGGATGTTACTTTTAAATAGTGCAACAAAAAGGCTTAAGTGACTCACTTTTTATTTTATTTTATTTTTAATTTAAGTGAGATGCACTTTTACAATAAAGCAACTTAAAATTAGAAATTGCATGCACTATTAAAAAAGTAACTTAATAAGACTTGAACTCAAGACCTATTAAAAAATAAAGCAACTTTGAACCAAGTGAACTAAGATTAAAAGGTACATAAAAGAAGGGAAGGAGGAAGGTTTTTTTTTCACTCTACTCTCTCGGGCTTTGTGCTTGTTTCTTTTCCTGCAAATTACACGACAAACCGAAAAGAAAAAAAAATTTTCCACACTTTGGGGTTCGATCTCGCTAGCTTTCCCGGAAAGTCTACATTTACTCTTTGTTTCTGATTCACCATGATCGCACAAGGTGCACGACAAAGAGCATATGCAACTAAGAAAAACTATTTCCCTTTATGTTTCTGATTCTCCATGATCATGCAAGGTGCACGGAAAAGAGAATACGCATCCAGGGAAGGTAAAAATCTGAGGCTAAAAACAATAAAGATCCAATAATAAAACAGATAAAATATGATATTTTTCCTTTTTTTTAAATAAAAAATAAAAACCGTCACTGTATCATTATACCTTCAGATCTGTTGAAATCGGCGTATCTGGAGCAAATAGAAACCGTTTTCGATCAAACGAAAACCATTTTCCAATGGAAATGGTGCTCCAGATGCAATGGAACACCTCCTAGAGCCAAGAAATGCATAGAAATTCTAGAACCAGAAACCCTTTCAAATTTTCGGCAACACCAATTCAAGATCTACATCATAACCGGAAGCATCTTTTCATACCCAAAACAAGGCCATATCACTAGGAGTGGTGGTTAGTCCACTTGTTTTATATTTCGATAGTTGTGGCAGTTATACCATTAAAAGGTTGTACCGATACTCCAACACCCTACCTCCGGTGTAGCTCAGGAGAATTGAACCTGAGACCTCTGCTCTGATACCATGTTCAAATACATAGGGTACTCCCAAAAGACCAAACACCAAGAACAACCACCTCACGCAAATAGATCACATATCAACACATCAATTTTTTGATGTGGTTAAAACCCTCAAGAGGGAAACACTCCACGGCCACAACCAAATAGCTACTTGAGGAAGTTTATTATGCAAAATAAAGAAAGTTACAAATGAGCTTCTCATAATCGATCAACTAGCCAATGACCCTCCATGCTCTTTAAATAGAGATCATGGACCAATCGAGTGTTAAGTCGTGGATCAAGGTTAGGTATGATCTAAGAGAAGTTGAATTGCCATATCACTCTATGTCTAGAACATATCGTGACCATCAGATTAAATATTTGCAAATGCATACTAAAGAAACACACTTTACCTAATGGATATATTACACAAGTTGATCTTAACTAACTCCCAAGTGTTTAAATATCCTAACAATATATATTATTATCTTGCACTACAATACTACTTATACACAAAATGAAATAAATAATATTAAGAGAATATGAGTCATTAAAGACAAGTGGCTTTTTTCCTACAAAAATAGACTAGGAGTTACATCTCCATAAGTAAAATAAATAAAATAAAAGAGAATATGAACCATTAAAGACAAGTGTCTCATTCTCCTCCAAAATAGATAAGGACATCTCCATAAGATAAATAAATAAAATATAATATAATATGAACCATTAGGGGACAAGTGGCTCATTTTCTCCACTCAATAAATAAATTAGTAAGATAGCTAGGATAATAATAATGTTACCACTAACCCCAAAACAAATTACTTAAATAATAGAATACAAAAATATCCCATACATATGCTTGCCTCCAAGTGCAAACTCCACCACTAACTAATTAGATAAGTTAGCATAGTAATAATTAATAAATAGTATAAAAACATACTACATGCATAAAATAAAAAGAGAATAAGAAACACAATTTAGACAAGTGTCCCATTCCTAAAATAGACGAGTTACTCATCCATGTTTGCATATATAAGACTATAAAACCAAACTTCCATAGAAAATACAAAATTCATATAAGGTATAAATGTCACTTAATAAATCATATTAATATTTAATAATAATAAAACTATGTCATCTTAATAACATAGTATTAAATTAATATTGCTAATGGTACATAGTACATACTATTATAATGCCATTTATTTACTTATCAATTCATAATCATAATGTACATACTACAAGGAGCATTTTGATATTAACAATTCAATGAGCAATAAGAGAGGAAATGAACAGGCATCAACCAATCAAGTCAACGCCAATTATTAGATATGCACCTCATAGTACTTACCAATCAATCTATTAAATAACCAATATTCAATATTGAATTCTAAGGAATACAATGAACTACTATCTGAAGTGAGGTTTATTATTCTTTTATTAACATAAGGGAGGTTAAATTCATCTTACTAAGCACATTTGTAAACTCCAAATGCACATATACATGAGATAATAACTATGTAGAAGGCCCAATAGCAGCAGTGTTCGAACCTAAGCTTTAATACCACTTGTAATATCCCATGGGGATATCAATGGGTCTGAGGGACATCATTAGCCTTATAAGGATAATTAGATCATTTTAGCACAATGGATTAGTTAACCAAATATTAAAATTCATTTTTCAATATTTGTTCCATGGCAGTCCCTTTAATTACCAATAAATTAAAATAAATTCAATAATTATTCAAACGTATGATCCAAGGGCTGGCAAGGATTACTAACACCTTCTAGCATCATCACATATTCATTCCAATCATTCCAATCCAATTCAGACATCAATCCCACCTCTAAAGGCTATTTACTATTAATCATGATTAACTAGTAATTAGTGTTCTAATTATGATACTTAACGACACTTAGCGATTGATGGTACTTATTATAATTTAATTTGTTTATCACTTAACCACTATTTATCAAGTTCAATGGATAATTAACACCTAATAACATGTAAATCATGGATAATTACCATTTTCCAATAAATTAAACATAGTAACTATGAAAATGATTCCATAATAACTAGTTAACTAGTTGTTCAATACTAACAACCAGTCTTGAACAAATTCAACAAACGACCATGCCAATGAACCAAAGTGAACCTATAGCCATTATACACATATTTAAGCATGCATGTACAGCAAAATAAAGTACTTTTGCAGATATGATCTTGTTATATTTTTATCATTTCATTAATATGATCTAGGATCTTATTTAAGTGAATAACATGCACAGCAATAATCACAAGAGACAAGAGACACAAAGAATTTTCCTCAGGGAAGCCATAAAGGAGAAAACCCCACAACTTTCTCAGAGATAGAATGAGCACCAATAACAAAAGTAAAACCCAAAAACACAAAGATGATCTCCAATAGTTGTTCTCTCTCTCACTTGTGCGAGCTCCTCTTCTCTCACTCATGCACTACAGTTGAGTGAGTGTGTGTGACAAATAGAGAGTCTCACTCTCTATTTATACTTGTTTTCCACTTGACATTTACTCTACAAAGCCGACCTCACTAAGAGAGTCTAATAAGCCTAATACAACTCAACTGTGGGGACTATTTCCCCGACTTACAATGGAGGGTTAACCTCAATGACTCTACATGACTTAATTATATTAATGACTCTCCCATTGAAGGAACAAACATCTCCATCGGGGTACAATGAAATACAATATAAAATATACAAGTGAATACATTCTGAAGTTACAAATACATCAACATTCCCTCTTAACTAGGAAGGTATTCTATTGACACAATTCATCAGCACAAGTCTTCATCATTGGATCATCATCAAAGATGGATCATCACTAGATCATCATCATCATCATTGCTCCCTCTATCCTGAGAAAATGTTGTTATCTCTCAATTCTACTCATCATAGGAATATCTGTAGAGCCATCCCTTTTTCATGTTGATTGTAGGCCTATCCTCCATGTAGGCCCTTTATCTTCTTTAGCTCTTATATCCACGAGCATGGTAGGACACGCCTACTACCATCCACGAAAAGGCTCTTCACTTACATATGACCATGGGAGGACCAACCTGCCACCATTTCAGAAAGGCACAACACTTATAGCTGACCATGGGAGGACCAACCTGCCACCATGTCAGAAAGGCTCCAGCACTTACATCTAACCATGGGAGGTTCAACCTGCCATCATGTCAGAAATGAACATCACTTATATCTGACCATGGGAGGACCGCTTTCCACCATGTTAGAAAGGCTCCAACACTTACATCTAACCATGGGGGGTGCAAACTGCCACCATGTCAGAAAGGAACATCACTTATATCTGACCATGGGAGGTCCAACCTTCCACCATGTCAGAAAGGTCTCGGCACTTACATCTGACCATGGGAGCCGCAACCTGCCACCATGTCAAAAAGGCCCCAACAATTACATCTGACCATGGGAGGTGCAACCTTCCACCATGTCAAAAAGGCCCCAGCACTTACATCTGACCATGGCAGGTGCAACCTGCTACCATGTCATAAAGGCCCCAACACTTACATCTAACCATGGGAGGTGGAACCTGCCATCATGTCAGAAAGGATTCACAGACTCATCACTTCCATTTGGAAGGAACCTCGATCTCATGAACACCAGGCTTCTCCCTGAAGTACTCAAACTTCACTCTGGCTAATGGCTTGGTAAACACATCAACTATCTGCTCATCTGTTGCAACATATTAGAGCTTCACTGCTCCTCTCTACACCATATCCATGATATAGTGATATTTGATCTTGATATGCTTCAACTTGTCATGGAACACCGGGTTCTCTGACAGTTTCACACAACTCTGGTTGTCACAATATATACAAGTAGCATCCAATTGGAGATCAAACAAATTAGATAGTATCTTCCTTGGCCACACTTCCTCATAACTAGCCAAACAAGCTGCACCATACTCTGCTTCGGCTCTACTTAGTTCCACGCAGGACTGCTTCCTACTAAACCAAGAGATCACTCCTTATCCCATACTGAAGCAACACCCCAAAGTGCTCTTCCTATCAATGGAACTTCCTACCCAATCTGAATCCACATAACCCTCCAGGTTAATATTCTGATTTGATTCATACTTGAGCCCATAGTCAACCCTACCCAATCTGAATCCACATAACCCTACCCAGGTTAATATTCTGATTTGATTCACGTGAACATGTCTCGGATCTATCAGGAACTGGCTCAATGTGTTCACAGCAAATCAAATATCTGGTCTTGTATTCGTTAGGTAAATCAATGACCCAATCATCTAATGATACATTATGGCATCAACCGACTCTAATGAAGCATTACTTAATAGCTTCAGGTTCGATTCCATAGGTGTGGGCATGGCCTTGCAGTCCATCATCCTGAACCACTTCAAGATATCCACTACATACTTCCCTTGTCCAAGGGATATCCCATCCGCACTCTACCACACCTCCATGCCCATAAGGTAGTGCATCATACCTAAGTCCTTCATTTTGAATTCGACAGCAAGTCTCCTTCTTGCAACTTTAATGAGTTCCTCTTTCCCTGTCAGGAATAAGTCATCAACATATAACAGGAGCATCACTAGTCTTTCACCTTCAACATTAAAGCAAAGGTTGGAATCTTCTTTACTCTCAATAAAGCCTAGAGCCAATAGTAATCTATCCATCTTATCATATCATGTCGAACCTCAAGATCTTCTGCATTCACTCCCTCTGAAGTGGAGCATCATTCTCCCTCTGCCTTTCATACTCTATGCATTAAAACATTATGTACTAGAGTTACAAGTAGCTTCCTTTGCTACTAATATTCTATGTATCCAACTAGGGTCACTGGATACCAAGATCCTCTATCTTGAACCCTTCAAAATTTCTTCTCGCACCCATCTGTGAGCTTGTCATCCTCTATAGGATTCCATCTTCAACCGTGTAGCAAAGGTTAATATCTTCATCACTATAGGTGATTTTCAAGCTCCTCATGTATGTGTTATCCCATGGGTTCCTTCTAAGCTTGCACAAGGCCTTCCGTCTTTCTTTGAAAGTATCATCATATTATTCTTCATTGTGGATTATTTCTTGAACTCTCTTCACTTGTTCTTCGAAACGAGTCGCATCATTCTTGCTTGTAGGCGATTGTACGTGATCTTTCCTACAAGTAAAGTGGGTGAATCCACGGACCTGGGTAACACTTTTTGGCAAGCGGATTTCGGCAAATACAAAAAAACGCACCTCGACCGAGGTTCTAACAAGCCCTCGACCGAGGTTTTTTTAAGCCCTCGGTCGAGGTATTTATTAACCCTCGGTCGAGGTCCTAATACCTCGACCGAGGGCTAATAAATACCTCGACCAAGGTATTAACTCGATCGAGGTATTAACTCAACCGAGGTATTCATTCACATAATTGAAACATAACATTATTGAAATTGTCATTTCTTTTCTTATTTAGTGATTTGGTTCATAGAATTTTATTGGAAACATGATATATTTCTCTCTAACTCTTGCAAGTCACTAGTTGTTTTTTGATTTAGAAAATAGATTATAAGCTTCAAGTCTTGTTCTTAATATTTATATCTCTGGTTTATTTTATCCCTTATATCATGACTTCACATTTTGCCTTATTATTGTGCATTTTCCCAAGAATTTGTAGTATTATTCCTCATAGTCTTACAAGTTAATAATTTGATATGGGTAGAGGAGTCATATGTGTAGATTTGTAGATATGGGTAGAGGAGTCATAGGAGTCATAGATTTGATCAATCATATCTATGACTCCTATGACTCCAAGACCCATTTCTACAAATAAACATAAATGACTCTTCTTTTTATTTCAGACATCAACTCTCAAAAATTGTAATGACCACCTACGCGTTTGTCTTTAAATAGAATATTACATGACTAAGACCTCGACCGAGCTAATACCTGGGTCGAGGTATTAACAGGACCTCGACCGAGGGTTTTTTAAACTCTCGGTCGAGGGATTTACAAACCCTCAGTCGAGGTCCTGTTAATACCTCGACCGAGGTATTTAAATACCTCGGTCGAGGTTCATACCTTGGTCGAGGGCTTAAAAAAACAGACTTAGCCCACATTCAAGAAAATGGAAAATTTCCTGTGCCTTGCATAGGTGTAAACCCTGCCATTTCTAGTACATAACTGAGCGGAGTTGATACCGATAAATTCACCAACGAATCTTCTATCCATTGAGGTATCATACACGCATTTTGGCATTCATATGATATTTATTTTTTAATTACTTCTAAAACTTATACTTAGAAAACCACACTGCAACTTCGAAGCAGCTCAAATAAAAATCCGCAGAGTTAAAAATACACAGCCAAAAAATTCTTTAAAATGCACACATCACATATCGACGTGTCCTCTTCAAAAGGGTATCTTTGGTTTTTCAATTTTTGAAAAAATAGAAAAAATTCCTTTACGTGGACAAATATGTGTTTAAAACGATGCTGAAATCGAATGTGGTCACTTTCGAAAAATAATAAATAATTGTATAATGCGAACAAAATTAACAAAAAAATATGCACATCACACTGCATTTTATGTAGATCATGCTCATATATTAATTTTTTTAAATTATTAATGCAAGATTAAATTACTCTACGTGGACACGAGCCACTTATTAGCTTCTTCAAATTTTTAAGGTCACACAGTTCATTAAATGCAAAAATTCACACATTAAATGACATCGGAATATTTTAAAAAAAATATCACTATGAAGCCAACATAATATTCTACAATTTTTTTTTTTACTGTAAGTCGAAATTCACATGGAATATATGCATTTTGAGGGCTTCTATCTAGCACATGAGTAAAAAATCAGGTTTTCATCGCCAAATTTGGCCAAAAAGTGTTACCCATCTTCATGGAATCACCCAAGTGCATTAGTTGTATGGTTAGAACATTTCATAAGGCATATTCATATTGGAAAATTATTATGCATAAAGATATAATCATGCAACTATTTTAGCCAATACAACATTCATCCATATCTCACAGAAACTTTCTAGATTCCTTCCATCTCTACCATGACATCATTGAAATTGTGCACTAATCCAATATGTTGGCAAAGAGGTTTCATTCTAGATAAGTAGCAATGGAGAGTTGTATAGAACCATGGGATACTTACCCATCACATGCATATTAATGGTATATTTTCATTAATGTAAACATTCTATCATGCATAACACATCAACTGAATATAAATAAATGCATAAAATAATATCATCAAGTGACAATTGAATACTTATATTTATTCATTTCATGGGTAGACTCCTTATTGAGCCTTCAGCTTCATTATATTCTTCATTCATACCAACATCATTTCTTATCCAAATTCTAAGATGGATAAGAGGTTCTTCAAGAGTTGAGTCCTTCCTATTCCTCATTGCTTGAGGGATCTTCTTTGGATCGTGAGAGCTTGATCTTCAGTTGCTCCCATTTTCTCTTCTCTTATTATGAGTCGAGCTTCTTCTTGTGTGCATTCTTCCCAGAGTCTGTTGAAGGTAATCACTTCCTTCTGGCACACATTCCTCAAATGAGTGAATCCCATGATCCTGGGAGGCCATTCAAGGTGGTTATAACAATATCTTATTCTTCTTCGATTACTTCGTCATACAATCGAACACTTCCTTTTGGTGTCTTCAAGGATGACACATGAGGAGTGAGATGATATTTAATATAATCTGCAATGATTCTCTTGGCTCTATCCTTACCCTCGTCTCCCTTTGGATCTTGTAATTTCTTTATTGAAATACTGATCTAAGTCAATTTCTTCAAGGATCACGGAGTTCCTATACTTCTTCCGATTTATATTCTTCCCTTCAAATAGCTTGGTCAAGGAATCAAACATATCTTTAGGTTTATTTAGGGAAGATGCTTGTGGTATAAGGTGATCCTTGATATAATCAGCAATAATCCTCTTGTCCTTGATGAAGTTTTTCTTGTGTAAGGCTTTAGCCTCATCTCCCTCTGGAACTGGAATCTCTCCACTTATGTAGGTGTCCAATTCATTTTCTTCAAGAACCAATGAGATCCTATACTTCCATGCTTGGAATTTGTCAGCTTCACCAAGATTGTCATCAAGTTGCTGTGATTACTGATTTTTAAATGAGAACCCCAAATGTAAATAGAAAAAATTTAGATCTTACCGATTTGAGGTGTCCATCCTAGTTCCGAAGCTGGATGATCTAGGGTTTGTTAGAGAAACTTCAATTTTCAAAACTTGGAATCTTTCATATCTTATTGGATAGAAATATGGGCCTCTTCAAGGCGAGTTGTCCAATGTACTCCTTTCCTGAAAATAGTGGAGGGAAGCTCCCAGAACAGGAAGCCCTAATTTTCCAATTTCTTCTACAGAAATGCCTAATATTGTTTCTACAGTATCTCTGAAAATACTATTCCTCTATGTCTCAAACTTTGAATTGAGGTATCCTCATTTATCCTCTTTCCAACACCGTAGTTTTGAGCAGAATTGGTTTTACCAATTGGTACTTATAAGAGTTTTTCCAATGTGACTCACTTCGAGACTGTTCATCATAGCAAACTTGTATAGACTGCCATGTGTCACTATTTCACCTTTGGGATCTGAAACATTTACCATAGAAAGTACAGTCCATGCCCTATCTATAAGATCTTTATAAATTTCATTTGGACCTTCGTATCTCGATATATAGCAATTCTCCCAAGGTGTCATGTTTAGGGTTGAATCCCGGGAGAGGTTGGAACTCTGATTTGGAGGAATCGTATCTCCCAAAATATAGCAAATATGAGGCTGAAACATTTACATAGGGTACATCCAGAATTTATCTTCAGCTTATAAAAAAATTTACTCCTGATCCTTCTCCAATATCGAGATATAGCGAATGTACCAAAACTACTAGTTTTAGTATTTTAGGGTTTTTTAGGCATGAAACCCAATTTGAGAATCCTGAACTAGATCTAGAGCTTATCTTTTGCAGTGCTAATGTTTTGGTTCACAGTCAAATTAGGTTTTTACTTTACCATAGTTTTACCCAACCAAGAATTTTGATCTTAGTCTCTAAATTTCGATTTTTAGGAGGAGAGCAATCCTATGCTAGGCTCACTCAAAAATTCCTCTTCTATGAAAAGCCCTAATTTCCCATAGTAGTGACAGGTCAAAAACTAAAAATGCCCAGAATCAAATTCTTCTTCAATAAAAGGATGCACCCTTCAATGAATACTTAGCCTAGCTTCCTTTTGCAGATGATCTATGGAGAGAGACCCAAAAAGTAAGAAGCCCTAGCTTCTGCAGCTACATAGTGTCTTCTTCTCAGGTTAGCTCTGATACCATGCTAGATTTCTATCATTTCATCAATATGATCTAGGATATTATCTGAGAGAATAACATGCACAACAATAATTACAAGAGACAAGAGACACACAGAATTTTCCTTGAGGAAACCATAAAGGAGAAAACCCCGCAACCTCCTCATAGATAGAATGAGCACCAATAGCAAAAGTAAAACCAAAAAACACAAAGATGATCTCCGATGGCTGTTCTCTCTCTCACTTGTGCGGGCTCCTCTTCTCTCACTCATGCGCTATGGTTGAGTGAGTGTGTGTGACAAACAGAGAGTCTCACCCTCTATTTATACTTTTTTTCCACTTGACAATTACTCTAGAGGGTTGACCTCACTAGGAGAGTCTAATAACCCTAATACAACTCAATTGTGGCAACTATTTCCCCGACTTACAACGGAGGGTTAACCTCAATGAATCTACATGACTTAATTATATTAATGACTCTCTGATCGGAGGAACAAACATATCCATCATGGTACAATGAAATAAAATATAAAATATACAAGTGAATATATTACAAAGTTACAAATACATCAACAGATCTGAGTACATAAACGAAGCATATTCCAAGTTCAATCAGTACAACTAATTAATAAACACTGCCAGTAATTCAATCAAACCAATCATACCGAGTTACGAGGCACACAGACGTGAATGTATAGATTTAGAAAATAGCATTCTATAGCACAATTAAAGCACCAATAACAGAGCATATGGTTGTACATTCATCTTTTACCAAAAACAGAGATTCGAATCCAAAAACTATTTGTCAATTTCACTACAATGTACCTAGTTTCCAATTGAACTTTCCAAATTCCAAATAAAGAGAAATATATGACTATTGTAGCTCATGGAAATAATACCAGGTATCACTTACAGTCATATTTTTGTCTCTTTCCACCCATATGCATTCCATTAAACAACCCACAAAACAAGTTAATTATATTCATTCGAATTGACTAGTAATTCTAGCAATCACTAGAATAATTAAATCCATGGCTCATGGAATAATTAAAATTAAATTACAACAATAAATAACATTTTTTATCATTCATCACAAAGTTATATCTCATTCTAACATTTTTTCAAACACTTCATTCAAAGTCACAAATCTACTCAAAACAATTCCATTGAAGGAGCTCGAAATTGGAAATTGATCTAGAATTTCGGTAGATGTTTCCCCAACACTACCAAGAATATTTATCCTCACATTCTCACACACATTTCAGTATTATTTATTAGACATAAACATAAGCGTAACACATGGGAATTTTTATAAACACTTCATGTGATAATTCTTCAAACTATGCCAAATAGTTTGATTGAAGAACTAGTTTTCGAATAAAAGGTAGAAGCATCAAATAGAAGTGTCTTAAACCATTATGAGGATAATGTACCATAAAAATACACAATATATAATAAACAGGGGAATAAATATCAGTTCTGTAGCAGAGGTACCAAATAATTATTTTCTCAAACAATTTGTGCACAAAATCTCAAAAACTAGTTTCCAATTCCTTCATAAAATTTACTTGCATAAATAGATTGAATTCTATGAGAAATTTCTTCCACAAATAACTCATAGGTTTCATAAAACATTTCATGTGCATCCATAAATAAATCATATCATATCCAAGTAAATTAAATAAACATGAGATAAATCACTTATCTATCAATGTGCAATTGGCATCATCCAGACCACATTCCACCCAGCCTTTGGCACTGCCAAGCCAAATCTCACTTTGACATGCCACCCCCGAACTGAGGCCATATATCCACAATAGAGGTGCACTGAAGAATAACTCAAGTATAATCTTGAGAATCCAAAACTCTATTCCTCACCACATACTTCCTCTTCCACCCCACTACCAGGTGCAATGGTAATCCAGACCCCCTAGGCCATTGTCGACATTCACCATCAGGATTTATGTGCAGGTCAAGGACAAAGCCAAGTAGTGGAAATAAAGGAACGTCAAAGGTATGAACAACCATAATAAACAACCGTGAAAAATAACCATGAAAAACAACCACAAACCAAGGATATCAAACATGTCTTTATAGAGCAAAGAAGGTAATTCTAACTCAGTGGGTCAAAATCAAATCATGGTAATCCAACTTGAGTCGATTTAAGGAGGTTAATTCAACCACGAGAGGCTAACTCTAATCCAACCCAAGCAATTTGAAATTCAAGGAGAATGACTCCAATACACTCCACCCAACTCAAATTCATGTGTGGACACATCATCCATGAAGAGGAATCAAAATTAGTGAGGTGATGTGTCACACAAGCCAAGGCATCTTATCAAAATAGAAAAAGGGGTTTACACAAGGATTTACACAAGAGTTACACAAGCATTTACACAAGTATTTACAAAAGGAGTTACATAAATATTTACACAAACGTTTGAGGTGTTAAGGATAAAAATAGCCAGTGAGGGAGAACTTATGCAAATGGGAGTTACAAAACCAAGTGTAACCTCCACATAGGAGTTACAGAACCACCAAAGGGGCTCAATCAACAAGTGGCACCTACCTAAATACTAAGGAGGCCCACTAAATCCTAAATTGGGCTGATTAATACCAACATAGGATAAATAATCAAAAGTTGGGTCCTTTGTACAATGTTTAGGTGATCATCGATTAATAAAGCCACTAAGGAATAAATATGGACCAAGATCAACCAAACAAGTTCTAAAGTGCTAGGAATGTCTCCATTCCCCCTCAAATTGTGTATCTAGGCCTCCCATACTCTTTTAGTGGTCCCCGATGTGCCATTTGTTTTCATTAATTAAGTATTTACAAAACAAAAATAATGTCTCTAGGTCCTTAAAGACATTTTTTTCTGGCACCCTGTGCCACAATAATAAACAATTACAAATTACATATTCTTGAGGCTTAACACACGGGGTATTAAAACAACCTTTATGTGTTTAATGAACTGTATATTAAGTAAATATTAAAATAAATTTGTAGTCATCTATATCACTGACATATTAATCTATTTTTAAAATAAACAAGAAGATAAAGAACACTTAAAATAATCCTACAGGTGTTAAGGGAACAACAATTATTTTCCAATTTTAGCAAGTGTAAATTTTTCAAAGACAGAATTCAATATCTAGGACATGTGGTGTTTAAGTATAGGATATCAGTAGATCTCGATAAAATTAAAGCTATCACTGAATGACTTGTTCCCAACAACGTAACTAATATAAGATCATTTATGGGGATTAATGGAAACGAAAATATGTGACATTTGTAACGTATAAATAACGTCGGTTGAATGTCTAGTAAACATTGAATGAATCTCTCAAAAGATGCCTTTCTAATATGGAACCAATGTGGGATAACCACATCAACATGGGAATGAACACCCGAAAAGAGACGTTACCAATGTGGAACTAACATTGGATAAGCCACGTCATGTAATGTGGAATAAATGTAAAAAAACTAATCTTCAAAACCTTCCATAACATGGATTCAACTTCCAAAAAGAGACATACTTAACGTCGACTAAACGTCCGATAAGCCAAGTTTAAAAAATTTCAAACAAAAAAATACTGGACGTAATGTCCAACTCTCCTAGAATGAACATCAGCTAACTCTTAAATAATCAAAGTTAGATTTATGGTGTTGATGTTCAACCCACGAAGATCGTACATCGAATGAACGTCGTATCGAATGAACGTCGCACCATTTGAGGGTTTTTTCTTGGCATAAATAATCCATGAAGGTTTTAAAAGAGTAGGGTACAACAAAGTATAATGGGTCAGATTGCTCGGAATCAACACCTTTCATTATACTTAAAATAATAATTTATACAATGACTATATCCACCTACCATAAAGATAATGCATAGAGAGCATGCTTGAAAGATAGATGGATTTTTGTGATGCGATGCCCATTATCAAATGGATTTAACAAAACCGCAACATGTTCATGAGATGCAATTCCTTGATCTAGCCTATAAAAATTACAAACCTAGAAGCAATGCATTATAAACATGGTGTAACCATGTAGCAGCAACACTTAATGAGTTGGGTGGGAGGAATTACTAGCTGGCCATCAAAACTTGAATGCTAATCTCTTAATAAATTTGCAAAAATGGTGACTAGTTGGAAATTAAAGCATTGCAACCCATTCCTTAATGTCCTATACACTATCCATCAATAACAATACAATGATGTAAAGGGACAAGCCAAAATCATTGTGCAAATGGAACACATGGGGATTATCATTTCACTTGAATGTGTTATGACAGGATGAAAGCAATAATAATTACATTAATTAAATAGGGGACACATGGAACCCATCCAAGTATAATGCATGGCATCCTCTCCTGCAATTTAAATCATCATCTGATCGGGTTAATAAAGGACGGGATTATAGGAGACTTTATAAGTCATTCCCCCATGCAAAATATCAGGTTGAACGTAAACTAATGTGAGGAATTGGACTCAAATGCAAAGAATTGGTATGTCATCAAGAGAAGCAAGGATGATCCCATCACTAGTACAAAATGAGAGATAAGTGACCAGAGTACCAAATGCAGAGGAATTACTAGCTGGCCATCAAAACTTGAATGCTAATCTCTTAATAAATTTGCAAAAATGGTGACTAGTTGGAAATTAAAGCATTGCAACCCATTCCTTAATGTCCTATACACTATCCATCAATAACAATACAATGATGTAAAGGGACAAGCCAAAATCATTGTGCAAATGGAACACATGGGGATTAGCGTTTCACTTGAATGTGTTATGACAGGATGAAAGCAATAATAATTACATTAATTAAATAGGGGACACATGGAACCCATCCAAGTATAATTCATGGCATCCTCTCCTGCAATTTAAATCATCATCTGATCGGGTTAATAAAGGACGGGATTATAGGAGACTTTATAAGTCATTCCCCCATGCAAAATATCAGTTTGAACGTAAACTAATGTGAGGAATCGGACTCAAATGCATGGAATTGGTATGTCATAAAGAGAAGCAAGGATGATCCCATCACTAGTACAAAATGAGAGATAAGTGACCAGAGTACCAAAAGCTTTGGTCGTCATAATTTTTTCAAGAGATAAATGGCCATAAATTGAGAAATTTTAAGTGAGATGATTAAAAATTACCAAGATAATTGACCAATTTGGTTGCGGGATAAGAAGTAAACTAAAAATTACCAAGCTAAATGGCCAATTTGGTCACAGGATAAGAAATAAACTAAAAATGACTACATAACAATTGGTCATTTATTTGGTCAGTTTTAGTTGTGTCACTTCGACAATGGAAAATTAAAATTTTGACAATGAATTTTTACAATTTACTAAATTCTAACATTGTATATGGATTCAGAGACCCCCCATGTGTCATAGATCAACATTAATGCATGAAGCAAATTTTCACCACATACATTACCAACCTTATACGTGGTCTTCTATTCTTGTACCAGAAGCAATTTTCTTATAAGATTTACATCCTTCCCAAGGTATCATAATTAATTTTCAATACATCTATGGTACAAGAATTAATAAAAACCATCCCAAGTTGAGATATCACAAGTACCAACATAACTAAACTAAAAATGACCACATAACAATTGGTCATTTATAGTTGTGTCACTCCAACAATGGAAAATTACAATTTTGACAATGAATTTGTATAATTTTATAAAATTTAACATTGCAGATGGATTCAGAGACCCCTTTTTAAGGAGTCTCTGAATCCATATTTAGTGTTAAAATTTAATAAATTGAAGACCATTTTATGTGTCACAAATAAACAATTGACACCCATTTAGCTTAGGGGTCTCTATATCAACATGTTTTCAAAGTGTCGAAAAATGACATCAAAGGAAAACCTAGTGAAATTTTTTGTAAAATCATTCCATCTGCACAATCACGTCAAAGGAGATATCCTTATCACATCTATATCTTATTTCTCAATTTACACTTTCATATGACCCATTCGACAAACTTGCCAATTTGCATCTTTTACTTCATCGTGATAGTCCAGTTAGTGGCACGTCTCGTAGATTGGTCGTTTCTCATTAAAAGCATCATCATGTCTTGAATTTTATATCATTGTGTTCAAATTATCATAATTATCATGATCATAATTCATTTGGACAAAATTGTAAATGACGCTCAGTTGAAGTTTTGGTAAGCAAGAGTCTTTTGCATATAATTAGTTGAAATCCACCTATTTTGTGCCTCCCGATTAATTTGTCGATCTTGTCTATGGATGCAAACTCATCACTCATATATCTAGAATGTTAGAAATACTACCTTGGTGTTCCTGTGGAGAAAAAAGGGCTATATCCTCCATTTAAAAAAATAAAATCCCTCCTTTTTATATTAAAACTCTCATCTTTATAATTTACCCCTTCTAAAATTGTATTCCCAAATAGTAATATTTTATTCTTTTCTACTCTGCTTTTATGGTTATAATTTTATAAATATACAACAATATATGTCCCACCTTAATTAAAATGGGTCCTTTTAATTAACTGACCTATATCCCTTTTACCCATTCTGATCTAGATGGAGATCAGTGGCCACCCACCTATTCCACTAGCTCAAGACAATTGTCCATTTCAGTAGTTTCTTAGTTATTTTTCTATGGTTTTTAGGGTCCTAAAATTTCGGGGTTGTTTTGAGGCCCTAAACAAATTTTTTTGGCGATTCAAGGGGCCGAATTGTTTCCATCAACATGCACTTGGACCCAGTCTAAATATGTAAGCTCAGATAGACCTTTCAAACGAGCTATCGAGTGCCCAAATCGAAGATCGTATGCAAACATTATGACTTGGAAATTTAATTGTTCAACTAATCACCATGGGGCCGTAAACTTTTTGAGGGTTCATATTCTAGGGTTATTTTGTAGACGTTTAGGGTTATCTCCTCATGCTTATTATAAATAGGCCCCTTTGGCCTCATTTTGTATTCATCTCAGTACAGATGAGCGTAGGAGCCACATCTCTTCTCAGAGATAGATACCACCATTCTAGGTATTGTATCTACAGTATGTTCTATTAATTCTTCCATTTAATAGAATATTTGTTTACTATATCTTTTTTCTCATTGCAATATGTATGTGATTATGATGTTATATATGTTCTTTCATTTCATTCTCACATAAATCCATATCAATGGTATCAGAGAAATATACTCTTTGATTGTTTCTCAGCGCATGTCCCTGACAAGGTCAGGGTATAGAGAGTTAGTTCTCACACTAGTTTCACTTGGGGAATACACTCTTGCTGCCCAAAACGACCTCCCATGGTGGAAGAAAATAGATATGATAGAGCATGAGATCCTATCAAGTTGTTTCTCAAGGAATCCCTCATGTGACAACAAAACAAGATGATGGATAATTTCTCCTATATCCTTTGACAAATGACAGCAACAACAGATGCACTTTCAACGAGAATTATTTCACAGATCAAACTCCCTTAGAGGTACAAGTTAACTTTGATATTAATTTATTTGAATAAAATATTGATGCTCGTGCCCTAGATACATGGTTGAATCTGCTAGAAAGGTATTTCTCTATCCACAATTTTTTCAACAGGGAAAAGATCACCTTTGTGCTCCTTAAGGAAATGCCCCATGCCAAAAATTGGTGGGATACTTATTGTGAGAAAAACTCATAAAACAAGTCTGGAATGTTCGAGGCCAATCCCACTTAGGCCTCTTTCATGGATTCTGTCAAGGAATAGTATTATTTTGTGGGAAACTATGATGGCCAGTACACAAAATGGACCATTCTGCGTCAAGAGAGGGACCAAACGATGTCAAATTACACCAAAAACTTTCATACCTTGTGCACAGAGCTGGGTATCAAGGACTCTAAGTGGCACCTGGTACTAAAATATCGTAGTGGAATAAATTGACACATACGAACCTAGATGGGATTCCTAGACATATCTTCACTTGGATTTTCCTATCAGTATGTTGTCAAAATCGAGGAGAAATTTTGGCAAAAGAACAAGTGAGAATTCGAACCTACGTAAGGCAAGGGAAACCCTATCCCATGAAACACAGGACAAGGAAAGGAAAATCATTCCTCGCCATAAGAAAACAAGGGTAATGGAAACACAAAGAAGGACACCAAGAAGTCGTGCGAGTTCCACAAAATCCCCTGGCACAACACTAATGAATGTCGCTAAAAGCAGTCATTGGTGGCCGAGATGAAAGCTTCAGAATCATATCCTAATTCTGATTCAGAACCCAATGTCACAACCATAGACTATAGGAAGCATATCGTTGATGTAGAGCCCAGTATCACTATTGCTACCACACAGATCCAACCAAAGGAATATGAAGAGTCATAGGTAGAGAAGTGTCTCCTCCATTCACAAATGTGGGTGAAGGGAATGCCACTACTTTTTTTGTTGACAATGAAA
Organism: Pseudotsuga menziesii; assembly: GCA_001517045.1. Taxonomy (NCBI): domain Eukaryota; kingdom Viridiplantae; phylum Streptophyta; class Pinopsida; order Pinales; family Pinaceae; genus Pseudotsuga; species Pseudotsuga menziesii. The sequence continues at coordinate 160,598 of LPNX010498473.1, forward strand.
TCCAAAGAACCTGATCTCAGCAAAATTCATCAATAGATTAGAGCTTATGACAACACCACACCCACAACAATACAACATTAGTTAGCTAAGCCAAGGATGAGGTATTCGTGTTAGTCAACAATGTCTCCTACCATATGGCATCAAACCTTTCAAAGATGAGGTACTATGTGATGTGGACCCACTTGAATTATGTGATGTTCTTTTAGGAAATCCATATATATGGAAGAATGATGTTGTATATGAATCAAAACCTCATAGTTTCTTTGTCACTTTGGGAGGAAAACTCTATCAGATACTAGAGACAATTGCACCTGCCACAGTATCATAGGAAAAGAAGATAATCTCCCACAATGGGAAATTCTCCCTCTTCACATTTTCCTCTGAAGGAGAACATCAAATCATAGAGACCTCCACACCCTTTTCACAAGGTCCCTATGCTCAACAGAAACAAGAAGAACACAAAGTTAGTGTTCCACCATCCATTCAAGTACCTCTATAGCACAAGGCCACACATTCAAAGTGCCCATCCAGAAAGACATCATCCAAACCAATTCATACAAAGGATAACATCACAACCAGAATTGTTGAACAACTCAAGGGCATCCATCAACAGAAATTGCATCCCTCTCGGAATGTCAAAAAAAATCACCCTTCTTATTTTAGTGAATGTCACACCAGGAGATCAACTCAGCACACAGTTCGAGATATGGTATGATACTTGACACATTAGATACCATTCCTTCCTATGGGGGGAGTATTGATCCAAATGGAGATTGATGGCCAGCCACCTATTCCATTGGTTCAGAAACATTATCCATTTTGGTAGTTTCCTAGTTATTTTTTACCGTTTTTCATGTCCTAAACTTTCAAGGCCATTTTGAGGCCCTAAACGACGTTTTTTGGCGATTTGGGGGGACAAATGTTAGTCAATGGCATGCATTTGGCATAGTTAGAAGATGTAAATCTTGGATAACTTTCCAATGGGCTATCGAGTTCCCAAATGAGAGATCGTATGTAAATGTTATGACCCCGGGAAGTTGACTATTCAATTAACCACCTTGGGGCCGCAAACTTTGTGATGGTTCATCTTCTAGTGTTATGTTGTGGACATTTAGGATTCTCTCCTTGTGCTTATTATAAATAGGCCCCTTTGGCCTCATTTTTTATTCATCTTAGCACGGATGAGCGTAGAAGCCACATCTTTTCTCGGAGATAGATACCACCATTCTAGTTGTTGTATTTACAATCTGTTCTATTCTGCCATTTAATAGAATATGCATTTACTGTATCTTTGTTCTCATTGCAATATTTCTATGCTTATGATGCTATATTTGTTCTTTAATTTTTTTCTCACATAAATTTGGATCACATTTTGCATGTTATGGACATCTCTTTTAAATAAGCACCTCATTTATGGCATAACGACATACCCTTCCTCCCTATGTCTCCAAAATTTTCATTAAAACATAAAGGCTAAAATAAATTCTAAATAAAGGGGATTTATCCTATACCCCTTTCTACTACTCACCCCCTTCCATGCGTCTTTCTCTAGGGTTAACTTTTTCTTCCTACCATAATTTGAAATTTGTCAATTCCATTTGATATTGGGGGTTGATTTACTCAAAATGTTTGCTTGTGATGATTGCATATTTTTTATGTGTTCCTTCAAATGCAATGCTTAGATTCCATATGGTCCAATATTTTTCCTCTAGTGTATAAAGGGTTTTTATTTTAAATTGGCAGTTTTGAGGTCAATTCTCGTGAGTCATGTTACTTCACCCATGAGAGAATTAGAATCCCATGCTTCACCTTGTTCTTAGTTTCAAGGAAGAACTAAATATCAACCCTCATTATCTTGCAATATTTACCCATGGACTCCACCTTTGCTTTGTTTGATCGCCAAACATCTCCAAATTCACACCGAAATGCAAACCATAACCAGGATTTATAAATATCTTCATCGATTCCCCTAAAATTCCATTGGCAATGCACCATGTTAAACTTTGGATCCCATGTTGGTTGGCCACAAATGTGTAAGAGTTTAGAGCCACTTATTCTTTCCTTCCAAGTTGAGTGAGGCCACTAGGCTTTATAAGATGAAATTATTCATAATGTTATTATTAAATTTTATACAGTGTGAGTGGATCAATGGGTCCCTTGTAAATTGGCATGTTCAATGTGCTTCTTTAAGTATGGACAATTACTCATTAGTCATGATATATGTAAGTCAAATAATTTTTATCATTGTCACAGGTAATAGAATTTATTATACAATTAGTTTGATTAACTGAAACATACTTTATTCAAATATAAAAACTTAACTCAAAATTCCTTTTGAAGCTTCTCCAATATAATTTAATGAGACATGTAGTCCTTGCCAGCTTATTCTTTGCATATTTTAATTTATCATACATCTCCCATAAGCCATGTATTTTTCTTAATCAATAAAGGCGAAAGTATTTTGAAGACATGGGTTTATGGGTTAATGCATGTAGTAAATGAAATTTTTTCAACTCTTTCAATATTACTATATTGATACTTGTTTTTATTTGTTTCATTCTTTTTTTTGTTTCAATATGTTAAATCTTCATATGCTTAACTAAGACATCAGTATATCATTTCATTTTTCATAATAAAAGCATATAAAACAGGATCACTGAAAGAAACAGTATCACAAGAACAACACAGATTTATCCTGGGAAAACCCTAAAGGGAAAAACCCAGCAAAAGCTTCCTCAATATAGATGCCCCAAAAAGGGAAAAAGGTAAAACCAACAAGGAGATCAAAAAACCGGATTCTCCTCCTTCTCCAGCAACTCCTCTCCTCCACAAGTGCGCTATTCCAAGTGAGTGTGTGTGTGTCGAATGAGGAGCACTACAGCTCTATTTATATTCATCCATTCACTTAAAGTTTACTCAATTAACATGTCAGCTTAAGTTAACTCATGTAGGCTCAAGTAACCACACTGGGGTGCTGATGACCCACCTTTACAATTTGAGGGGACTACCTCATGACTCTTATTATTTATTCCGATTAGGAGCATCGGGGTACAATGAAATACAAATGGTTCTCCTGGTTGGACCATCGGGGACCACAAAAGATACATAAAGAATATTCTTCGAAGTTACAATATTTCAACACTCCCCCTTAACGAGAAGGGTATTCTACATCAACAACAACAAGGGAAGAGATGGGGGACATCATCAACATCAGCAGGGTAACACATCTATAAATCATTGGAAGCTTTTCAACATCATGTAGTATTCATCTTCAATCTTAAATATTCATCATCAGCAACATCTTCAGTCTTTGATCAACAACATCTTCAGCATTTTTGATCTTTCAATTAGCAACGACATCTTCAGCACTTGGATCTTTTGATCAGCAACATCTTTAGCACTTTGACTGTCCGATCTGCAACAACATCTTCAGCATTTTGAACTTTCGATCAGCAACATCTTCAGCACTTTGATTTTTCGATCAGCAACAACATCTTCAGCATTTTGTCCTTTTGATCAGCAACATCTTCAGCATTTTGACTTTTCGATCAACAACAACATCTTCAGCACCTTGACCTTTTGATCAGCAGTAACATCTTCAGTACATTGACCTCTCGATCAGTAGCAGCAACATCATCATCATATTCTGATCTGTCGATCATAATCATCATCACATACTCTGATCTTTCGATCAGAAACATCATCATCATACTCTGATCTTTCGATCAGAAACATCATAATCATAGTGTGTCATCATCATACTCTGATCTTTTAGATCAGTACGTCATCATCATCATACTCTGATCTTTCGATCAGAAACATCATAATCATAGTGTGTCATCATCATACTCTGATCTTTTAGATCAGTACGTCATCATCATCATACTCTGATCTTTCGATCAGTATGTCATCATCATCATACTCTGATCTTTCGATCAGTACGTCATCATCATCATCAGCAACAACTTGCAATCCACAACTCAAAGACAAAAAGTCTTTGGATCACTTTTGGACTTAAATTCCAGGGATGATACAATCCCACCACATTCTCGACAACCGAAGTTACCAGATTGATTACGGGAGAATCAGTCCCTATCACTTTAGGACTAAGTCCAAGGACGATGCAATCCTACCACATTCTCGACGACCGAAGTCACTGGATACAATTACGGGATAATCACTCCCTATCACTATAGGACTTGAGTCCAAGGATGATGCAATCCTACCACATTCTCGATGACTAAAGTCACCGGATACAATTATGGGATAATCACTCCCTATCACTTTAGGACTTGAGTCCAAGGATGATGCAATCCTACCACATTCTCGACGACCGAAGTCACCGGATACAATTAAAGGATAATCACTCCCTATCACTTTAGGACTTGAGTCCAAAGATGATGCAATCCTACCACATTCTCGATGACCAAAGTCATCGGATACAATTACGGGATAATCACTCCCTATCACTTTAGGACTTGAGTCCAAGGATGATGCAATCCTACCACATTCTCGATGACCAAAGTCATCGGATACAATTACGGGATAATCACTCCCTATCACTTTAGGACTTGAGTCCAAGGATGATGCAATCCTACCACATTCTCGACGACCGAAGTCACCGGATCTATTATGGATAGATGTCCCAGGATGATACAATCCCTCTTCATTCTCGAAGACCGAGGTCTCCGGATCACTTTAGGGAAGGTTCCCAAGGATGATACAATCCCATCACGTTCTCGATGACTGAGGTCACCGGATCTATTATGGACAGATGTCCCTGGATGATACAATCCCTCTTCATTCTCGAGGACTGAGGTCTCTGGATCACTTTAGGGAAAATTCCCAAGGATGATACAATCCCACTGCAACATCACTACTCCCCCTTTCGAGGAAGGTCTGTCCGAACAACACCAAGCTTGTCTTGAAAGTGTTCGAACTCTACTCGAGGCAGAGGCTTCGTCGATACATCATCATCCAAACCATCATCATCTACATCTTCAATATCTGAATACTGATCTATCACCATTTGTATCTCTAGTATGTGAATACTAAAAGCATCATCATTTATATCTTCAATATGGGAATACTGAAACATCATCATCTCTATATTCAGTATAGAAATACTAAATCACCATCATCTGCATCTACAGTATCATTATCTTCATCTTATCTTGTATGTAGAAATACAGGATTTCTACGTGTTATGTGGAACATAGGGTTCTTTGTCATCACAACAGTGGTTATCACATAGAATCATTGTTGTATCCATCTTCAGGTCAAAGAGACCTGATATCGGCTTCTAAAGCCATATGGCTTCATAACATAGTAGAGCAATCTGCTATGTATTCTGCTTCAACCGTGCTAAGAGAAACACTGGACTGTTTCCTGCTAAACCATGAACTCATAGCAAACCTCAAAGCATATACCTGATTTGATTTTCCTATCTGAGATACTTCCAGCCCAATCTGCATCTGTGTATCCATACAATCTATACTCATGGCTACCATCATAGTATAGACCAAAGTCTATAGTCCCTTTCAAATATGTTTTGCAGCTACTAGGTGAACCCGTCTTGGTTGAACAAGATATTGACTTAAGGTGTTCACAGCAAAACAAATGTCTGGTCTGGTATTTGTTAAGTACATCAATGACCCAATGATCTGTCTGTAGTGAGTCACATCCACTAACTCTAATGAGTCATCAGCTAACAGCTTCAGGTTGGAGTACATGGATGTGGCCATGACTTTGCATTTGAGTCTCTTCAATATCTCTACCACAGACTTTCCCTGGTTGAGAAATATTCCTTCTGAACTTTGCCATACTTCCAGACCTAGGAAATAATGCATTAACCCAAGGTCTTTCATCTCAAATTCTTCTGCTAGTTTCTTCTTACTTTCCATGATCTGTTTCTCATTCCCTGTCAAGAATAAGTCATCCACATATAGTAATACAATGACATGTACATATTCTACAACCTTGTAGGAAAGGTTAGGATCGTCTTTACTCTTGTCAAATCCCATGCTCATCAGGAAACTATATATTCTTCCATACCAAGCTCTGGGAGCTTGCTTCAAGCCATAGAGGGCCTTCTTCAACTTGCATACTTGATTCCTTCTGTCTTCAGCTTCAAATCCTCATGAATATTCGATGTAAAACTCTTCCTCAATCATACCATTAAGGAAGGCATGTCTTTACTTCATCATGGAAGAAACTACCGTGATAGTTTTGAGGGAAATGTACCTTGCTTCCAGAAGTAAGTGTCTCTTCAGAATTAATTCCCTCTTTCTGATAGAAACCTCTAGCCACAACTCTTACCTTACTTCTATTAGCAACATATCTTATCTTGCAAATCCATTTGGAAGATACCACATTCTTGCTTTCTGGTTTGAGTACTATATCCCAAACATCATTCTAGTATCACAACATCTTCTATGAGTTTGTCTTTGCAGGTCATCAACATATCCTAGTCTTTTGCATTCAACCTTGAAGGTTGGAACCTACTTTACTCTTGGTAAATTCTCGATCCATCACAAAGCTATCCATCATGTCATACCATGTCGAACTCAGATATAATTTTCTGTAGTCACTCCCCCTGAAGTGGATTATCATCTTCCCTCTTCATTCTCTACAGGTGGTTCTATGCTTGACATATACTGGTCAGTAGAGTATGTCATGTCATAGTCTATTCTTTATGGGGAGCATCACAAACCTTGCTTTTTACACTTGTTCCATCATATCCTATACATCATTCCCCATGATCAACTGTTACTCTTTGATCATAGCTTCTCTTATAGCATTCTTTTCTTCATCTTGAGTTATCTCTTGTACCCATGGTGGTCTTCATCCTTCAAGGTGGATCTACCATTCTTTGAAGCTCTTTCTTCCGTCATGGTGTCTCTGACCCTGGGAGCTTCAGATTCATGTTTATTGGAGTGAATCTTGAATTGTCATCACTTGTTCTTCGGAACAAGTCTCATCCTTCTTTTCTTGTAGGAGGTTGTTCATGACCTTTCCTACAATTCAAATGTACCAGTTTCATGGTTAGAGATATTTCATAAAACATATGTATAACGACAAATTCTTATGCATCATGCAACTATTTAGTTAATACAACATTCATCCATATCTCACATAAAATTTCTAGATGCCTTCCATCTCTACCATGACATTATTGAGATTGTGCACTAATCCAATATGTCAGCAAAGAGGTTTGATAAGTAGCAATGGAGAGTTGTATAGCACCATGAGCTACTTACCCATCACATGCATGTTATTAGTATACAATCATTAATGCAAACAAGCTATCATGCATAACACATCACTGAATATAATCAAATGTATAACAAAACAATATCATGAAATGACAATTGAATACTTATCTTTATTTTTTTCATGGGTATATTCCTTCTTGAGTCTTCAACTTTATCGTCTTCTTCATTGATAGCATCGTTTCTTATCCAAATGCTGAGGTGGATAAGAAGTTCTTCAAGAGTTGAGATCTTCATATTCCTCATTGATTGAGGGATCTTCTCTGGAAGATGAGAGCTTGATCTTCAGAGACGAGATTCTTCTTCTTCCCAAAGTCTGCTAAAAGTAATCAATTCCTTCTGGAACACATTCCTTGAATGAATGAATTCCATGATCCTGGGAGGCCATTCAAGGTGGCCATCACCAATTCTGCATTCTTCACTTCTTCTTCAGCTGGTTTCTTAAGGTCATATTGCAATCTATGTTCTTCCCTTCAAATAGCTTGGTCAAGGAATCAAATCTCATCGATGTCTTTAGGGAAGACACTTGTAGAACAAGTTGATTCGAGACTGAATCATCAATAATCTTCTGGGCTTTAACCAAGTTCTTCTTGTGAAATGCTTCTAGCCTCATCTCCCTCTGAAACTAGAACCTCTATGCTCATGTAGGTGTCCAATCCATTTTCTTCAGAGATATCATATACTTCTAGGCTTGGAATTTGTCAACTTCACCAAGCTTATCATCAAGCTGATGTGATAGATCACTTTGAAATGAGAACCTCAAATGAACATGGCAAAGGATTAGATCTTACCGATTTGAGGTGTCCGTCCTGGTTCTGGAGTTGGTTGATCTAGGGTTTGTCACAGAAACCCTAATTTTAAAACTAGGAATATTTTAGATCTGATTGGATAGACAGATAGATCTCTTCAAATGGAGCTGTCCAATGTACTCCATTTCTGAAAACAGTGGAGGGAAGCTCCCGGAACAGGAAGCCCTAATTTTCCAATTTCTTCTGCAGAAATTCCTCTTACTGTTTCTATGATATCTCCGAAATTTATGCTCCTCTATGTCTGAAATTTTTTACTGAGGTAACCTCGCATGTTCCTGATCCACCACCATAGGTTTCATCAGAATTGGTTTCACCATTTGGTATTTATGATCCTTTTCCCAAGGTGACCTGTTACAGGACTGTTCCGAACAGAGAAGTTGTACAGCATGCCACGTGTCATTGGTTCATCTTCTGAGTCTGATATTCAGACCACCAAAATTAAAGTCTGTGAGCTTTCTGGAACATCTTTAGGAATTCCATTTGGACCTCTGTATCCCAAGATATTGCAATTCTCCCTAGGTGTCCTGTTTAGGGATGAATTCTGGAAGAGGCTGGAACCCTAACTTGGAGAGAACATATCTCCTGGAATACAGTGATTCTGAGGATGAATTTTGGACACAATGTTCATCAGTATTTTATATTAATCCCCTAAAATTTTCAGCTCCTGATACTTCACCAATCTCAGAATATAGCGAATGTTCCAAAACGTAGCAGTTTTAGTATTTAGGGTTTTTCTAGCTCGGGGTCAAACTAGGGTTTGACTTTCCCATAGATTCACCCAACCAAAAATATTGATCTAGGTCTCTAAAATTTGGTTTTGATGAGGAGAAAAATCCTATGCTGATCTCACTCAAAAATTCCTCTTCTGTAGAAAGCCCTAATTTCCACATCGAAAATTGAAAATGCTCGGAATCGAATTCCGCTTCGACAGAACGATGCACCCTTCAAAGGAGAGTCAGCCTAGCCTTATTTTGCTAATTGATTGTGGAGAGAGAACCAAAAAATAAGAGGCCCTAGCTTCTGTAACTTGTGAAAGCTTCCCTATTCATGTTAGCTCTGATACCATGTTAAATTTTCATATGCTTAACTAAGACATTAGTATATCATTTCATTTTTCATAATAAAAGCATATAAAACAAGATCACTTAAAGAAACAGTCTCACAAGAACAACAAAGATTTATCCTGGGAAAACCTTAAAGGGAAAAACCCAGCAAAATATTCCTCAATATAGATGCCCCAAAAAGGGAAAAAGGTAAAACCAACAAGGAGATCAAAAAACCTGATTCTCCTCCTTCTCCAGCAACTCCTCTCCTCCACAAGTGCGCTATTCCAAGTGAGTGTGTGTGTGTCGAATGAGGAGCACTACACCTCTATTTATATTTATCTGTTCACTTAAATTTTACTCAATTAACATGTCAGCTTAAGTTAACTCATGTAGGCTCGAGTTACACATGTAGGCTCAAGTAACCACACTGGGGTGCTGATGACCCACCTTTACAATTTGAGGGGACTACCTCATGATTCTTATTAGTTATTCCGATTAGGAGCATCGGGGTACAATGAATTACAAATGGTTCTCCCGGTTGGACCATCGGGGACCACAAAAGATACATAAAGAATATTCTTCGAAGTTACAATATTTCAACATAATATACGTAGCTCAAGCATTGGAAAAGGATCTTTATAGTACGGTAGCAAGTTTCTTAATAACAAAAAAACGACTTTCCTTTTTTAATAAAATATTTTCAGCATACCACGACACTAGCCAATATGTTCGTGATGATCTAGTTTGTGACAATATCTTAGTTTTACTTATATAAAGAATGATCAAAACAAGGATTACACATCATAGATATAGAGTTTATAACATTTTATCTTCTACTATTTTTTTTATCAATGTGGTTCACAACCCCAAAGAGGATTTGTTATGTCCATGGGAAGAAATTCACATGGGGTAATCGAAGGGACTGAACCCTTTGGATCTGATTACGGAGCTTAACCTCATGGGAACATCAAGTGGGGCCCTTATATATCTATGCATAGCCACCAGAGAATTTGACCCCGCGACCTTCTACTTCCAACTCGCAGCTCTCAACCACTTGATCCAACCCATTGAGTTATTCTAGCTTCTACTAATTGGATCTCATGTTTCATGTTATTTGCTTTTGTAAGGAATCAAAGAATGACCATATTTTTATTTGCCCAAATATGTTTTATTTTTTATTATGTTATTGTTCTTTTAAGGAATCAAAGAATGGCCATATTTTCTATTGTTCCAAAGGATGACTTTGCAGTTAAAGATAAGAATATATCTATCCTTTTAAAATTTGTAATAAAAATTAAATGTTTTCCAAGTTCTAATTAAATTTCTAAAATCCAAACCCATTTGAATCTAAAATGAATCATTTGATTGTTGGTAAATATTCCTAGGAAACCCTATGAAAAATGAATGTTGTTGGATACAAAGTAGATAGGTGGGAGAAATGGGACCGTGACAATATCATCGGTTGTTAATGAAACAAAACAAAAAAGGTAAAATTCAATTTCATACTTTCAATGTTGTGGGGAGGGATTCCAGAAAACCCTAGTCAGATCAAAAGTTCCACGATTTGCTACAATTGCAATCCAAATTGCCTCAGATTTATTAGAGACATATACCTATTTCAAGGTTCCAAGGTTCAGAGTCTACATAAGGTTTTTATTCTTTGTCCCACGACCAGGTTTTGCATATTATTAGAAAAACCAAGTCTCAGGTTCGAATCAGGGAAAAGTTTGGTAATAATTTTTATTTTTCGAAAGGTTGCATATTTTTGTTATAATTTTTGGAAGTCATAGGTGTTAAGACTAATTTCTGGGGGGTTATTTGTTAGTTCTTTCTTTCTTCCCCTCAGCTTTTGGAAGTTCTATTTTTGAGGTTCAAACTAGAGCAAAATTTAGGCATTGGATTGAGGTGAAGAGCTCTGTGTGATGGAAGATTCAAAATATTTTTCGTTTTAGTGTAGTGTGGAGATGCTCTACTTCTCCAAATATCTATTGTGTTTCCTTGTGGAATATACATACATGTTTTCATTGTTGTATAATATTATATTATATTGCGAGAGGATATATTTTGCTTCTTGTAAAAGTTTAAGGGAGCATTTTTCAAATTTTTTTTTTAAGTTTGGCATTTTTGTATGGACATGATGCATGACCTTGGGATTTATTTAGGGAATATTTGGTAATAATTTGTTAGATTGAGATTTTAAGGGTTTAAATGTTTAAGGATAGTTTATGTGAGGTTTAGTAGCAGTTACTATGGATATAAATGCTATTCTATGCTACAATAAATCAAGATGAATATTGCCTTAAAATATGTCAAAAGGAAATCAATTGTCTTATGCGATAGAGGAATCAAAGGATCTGAATACTTTAGAAGAAGAAAATTCCCTTGTTGACCAATTTTATGCATCATAATATGCATTTTTCGTAAGGATGTTACTCAAGACGTTAAACTTGGCAGGTGAATAATATTTGATGAATATATTTACAATTAGTGGCTAAGGTAGATGGGAAGGATAAATATAAAAATATAAAACAATTATAGTACAATATTGACCAATCCTCATCATGAGAGTATCTACAACAAGCTGAAGTAGAAAATGGCTAAGTCATGCCAAAGTGTGAAGCAAATAAGTGACAATGTAGTATGTTATTTCCCTAGCAATGGAGTTCGAAATGAGTTGACTATTCAATTCTTTAGACACTTATACATATCATGCCTGGGAAACTGGTGATTTTTTCATACCCGTGGAGAAGATGCACTAAATGAAGCAGCTAACAAAGAATAAAATGGAAGAAATTGAACATGTTACAAACACTTAGTTGATAACTATATAGGTAGTAAATTGCATTACCTTATCTTCCATTAGACCTTATTTTCACTATACTACAAAAAAAATTGAGCTATCTCTCCACATAACCTTGATCCTCCCTGTTATATCCTTAGCAATCCTATCTTAGAAACCCTATCTTAGGGAGTTTTTAAGGTGATAGTGGGTATCCCTTTGAGTTCCCTAGGGTTTGCACTTGTGATTTAGGGCTTTACCACTTAAAGTGTAGGTTTGAGAGGTAACCGTGGCCAAGGAAGGGAACACATACTACATCTAAATCATTTTGATTCATGATTGATGACATATTTATGCCAAAAGTTGAAGGCTAGAATATTAAAAAACTATAGTATTATGAAAATGAATTTATATTGTATGATTTTAGTCATCAGATGCAAGACCATAATATATGTAATTTTTTTCCAAATGCAAGACTGTACATATTTGTCATCAATCTCATCCCGGTCTGCACACACTAAGTGTTATTAGTTTACATGTCTATAGCCACAATAATATTCATCATAATGATGCTAGCAAATGTGAATTATATTGTTTTATTCATTGTTGATTATTACAAGTTGGTGAAAAAAAATTGATAATAGTTATTCATAAACGTTCTTGATATTTTGTTCCTTTAAGAAGTGTTGCTTGTATTAATATAAAATATGGTGCAAGAGAAATGTACAGATAGGTATGAGTCAACCTAAAGGAACTTTTAAATTATTAACATTGTATTCTATTGTAAAAGAGACCTTGATCAATGTTTGTGGATTAATGGATAAGTTGATGTTGATACAGACACCTAGAGGAGACAAATCCCTTAGAGTAGAGAACAATACATTTACATTGTTTATGCATCCTAATTGGTAAGTACGTTCTTTCATACATTTCATAATTTAATACAAAAAATATCCTACCACCTTTGCATATAGTATTTAAATATGGTTGCTTAATGCACCAATTCATTGTTAGCATTACTTGTGAAGTCACAATACCTGTAACTATTGTTCAAATAGATGATTTTCCTCACCAATGTAGTCAATTCAATATTTTAGTATTCTTATAGTGTATACGCATTTCCACCCATGGCTTGTGCAGTTTTTTATCAACACCTTTCAAACATTATTCTGAACATGGGGAAATATTTAGACTCTAAATTCCAGTTCCATTTCCTTGTACATTTCTTTTCTAGTTCCAATCTTCACTATTAGGGTTTAGAATTTAGATTTTTAGTCTAGATCAATACTTTTCATTCTACATTTTGATTTATATAGGATCCATTTTTGTGCTCCCACATTGTATCGACTATTGGTCCTCCCAGAGACATAAATATTTTTCCTCGGGGAAATCATAAAGGATAAAACATTGCAACTTCCTCAAAGATAGAATGAGCACAAATAGAAAAAGTAAAGCCAAAAAGTACAAAGATGATATCCGACAATTGTTCTCTCTCTCACTTGTGTGAGCTACTCCTCTCCCACTCATGCATTATTGATGAGTGAGTGTGTGTATCAAATAGAGAGTCTCACTCTCTATTTATACCTAATTTCCACTTGACTTCTTCCCTACACAACTGACTTCTCTAGGAGAGTCTAAAAACCCTAATATAACTCAACTGAGGGGTCTAATGCCCCAACATACAATGGAGGGTTAACCTCAATGACTTGACATGACTTAATTACATTAATGACTCTCCCGATCGGAGGAAAAAACATCTTTGTCGGGGTACAATGAAATACAGTATGAAATATACAAGTGAATACATTCTGAAGTTACAAATACATCAACACTCCCTCTTAACTAGGAAGGTATTCTCTTGACATAGTTCATTAGCACAGGTCTTCGTCACCGGATCATCATCAAAGCTGGATAATCATAAAAGATGGATCATCATCAAATCAAAATCATCAGCATCACTGATGCTGCTATCTCAAGCAAGTGGGGTTGTCTTTGAAATCTACTCGTCATAGGAAGTTCTTTAGATCCAGCCCTTTCTCATGTTGGATGTAGGCCTAGCCTCCATGTAGGTCTTTAGCATCTCTGCGATCAAGCCATCAAGAAGGTACATCCCAGGACTTATTATGTGCCTCTTGCAAAACCTGCAGGATCTCCCAGGACTTGTTATATGCCACTGCAAAACCTAAAGGATCATCCCAGGACTAATTACATTCCTTGCATCACCTGTGTAACCTACTGTTACCTCATCATATTCAGATCATCTCATCATCACATGGAGAATAGCGTAGATACACATGACACAACACTTACATCCACTGATATGGGAGGACAAGCCTACCACCATCTGGGAAAGGCTTGGAATTTACATCAACGACCATGGGAGGACCAATATACCACCATGTCGAAAAAGCTCCAACACTTACATAAAATACCATGGGAGGACCTATCCTGCTACCATGTCGGAAAGGATCCAACACTTACATCAACAACCATGGGAGGACTTAGCCTTCCACCATGTCGAAAAGGCTCCAACACTTACATCAATGACCATGGGAGGACCTAGCCTGCCACCATGTTGGAAAGGCTCATGTGTATCTGCATCTTCCAGACTCATCACTTCCCCTTGTAAGGAACATTTATCTGAAGAACACCAAGATTATCTCTGAAGTACTCAAACTTCACTCTGTATGGCTTGGTCAATACATTGGCTATATTCTTGTCTGTCGCAACATACTGGAGCTTCATTGCTCCTCTCTACACCATATCCTTGATGTAGTGATACCTGATCTTGATATGCTTCAACTTGTCATGGAACACCGGGTTCTCAGACAACTTCACAAAACTCTTTTTGTCACAATATATATAAGGAGCATCCAACTGGAGATCAAACAAATTAGATAGTAGCTTCCTTAGCCATACTACCTCACAACTAGGAGAACAAGCTACGACATACTCTGATTTTCCTGTACCCAATGCCAAGAAGTACTTATTCCTGCTAAACCAATAGATCACACCTGATCCCATATTGAAGCAGCACCCTTAAGTGGTCTTCCTATCAATGGAACTTCCTACCCAATATGAATCCACATAACCTTCCAAGTTAATATTTCGATTTGCATCATACTTGACCCCATAATCAACTGTACCCTTTAGGTACCTCAGAATATGCTTTGCAGCAATCAAGTGAACATGTCTCAGATTCATCAAGAACTGGCTCAATGTGTTCACAGCAAAGTAAATATATGGTCTTGTAATCGTCAGCTACATCAAGTATCCAATCATCTAACGATACATCATGGCATAAACTGAATCTAATGAAGCATCACTCAATAGCTTCAGGTTCAATGCCATAGGTGTGGCCATGGCCTTGCAGTCCATCATCCCAAACCTATTCAGGATCTCCACTACATACTTTCATTGTCCAAGGGAGATTCCATCTGCACTCTGCCACACCTCCATTCCTAGAAAGTAGTGCATCATACCCAAGTCCTTCATCTCGAACTCGGCAGCAAGATTCCTCTTCATGAAAGCAATCAACCCATCCTCACCTATCACAAACAGACATCTACAAACAATAGGAGTGTCACTGGGTTCCCTTCCTCAACCTTGTATTAAAGTTTGGAATCCTCTTTACTCTTGGTAAAGCCCAGACTAGTTAGGAAGATGTCAATCCTGTTGTACCACGTCTTGGTTTCCTATTTCAAACCGTACAAGGCATTCTTCAATTTACACACATGAGTCTCCATGTCATGTGTCTCAAATACGAGTGGTTGCTCCACATACACTCCCTCTTCCACTACACCATTCAAGAACTCTGTCTTAACATCCATATGGTGTATCTTTGATTTCATCACTATGGCAAGAGAAAGTACTATTCAGATGGAAGTGTATCTACTATAGGTGCAAAATTTTCCTCATAATCTATCCCTTCCTTCTAAGAGAAGCCACGTGCCACACATTTCTCCTTATGTTTCTCTATGCTACCATCTGCATCATGCTTGATACTTTTGATCCACTTGGAAGTCACAACATACTTCCCTACTGGTCTTGGGACCACATCCCAGACATCATTCTTCATGATCGACTGGTATTCTTCGATCATGTAATCCTTCCATTATTTCTTCTCAGTTGCTTCCTCGTAGTTGGAAGGTTCTTTATCAATGATGTCACACAGCAGGGATACATAACTAGAGTATGTCCTATGCCTTTTCCTTTCTCTGTGTATTCCTTCTGGAGTGCCATATCTCTCTGTGTATAGGATAGCCTCTCGTACCCATGCTAGTTTAATCTTGTAAAAATTCTTCTCATGGGGTGGATCTATAGGTTCCTGAGGTTCTTATGTTTCTTGATCTTCTTCTGTAGTTGCTTCATTCATTGTCGTATCTCAGATCCTGGGTACATTTAGTTCTCCAATGTCTTCAATAAGTATTTTTCTGGATTTTTTGTAAGTTCAGTCTTCGTCGAATGTTACATCCCTGTTGATGTCGATCTTTTTGAATCCTGGGAAATATATTCTGTAAGCCTTTGAGCTTTCACTATATCCCACAAAGATACCATTCTTTCATGAAGGATCTAACTTCGTCATCTTTTATTTCAGAATGTGTATGTACACTAGACAACCAAATATTCTGAGATGGCTAACTTCTGGTTTCTTACCGGAGAAAGCTTATCCTGGTGTCTTGTTCTCAAGTACTCTATGTGAAGTACAATTTTGTACATACACAGCTTCCCTAGCAGCTTCTGCCCATAGATGCATGGGAAGATCCTAATCATGAATAATTTCCCTTGATGCTTCCATAATAGTTCTATTCTTCCTTTTCTACTACTCCATTATGTTGTGGATTATATGGAGTGGTCAACTCCCTCTTAATCCTTGACTCTCTGCATAATTCCTTGAACTATTCTGATGTGAATTCTCCACCATTGTTGGATCGAAAGGTCTTGATTTTCCTCTCTATGTGGTTCTTAATCAAGGATTTGAATTCCTTTAATTTATTGAATAATTCATCGTTTCTCTTCAAGAAATATATCCATGTCTTCCTAGAAAAATCGTCAATGAAAGAAACATAATATACATACCCACTCAATGAACTAGATGACATCAGACCGCATACGTCGGAGTGGATAATTTCCAAGATTCCTTTTTCCTTTCTCTCGCTACTTGGAAATGTCGTCTTTGTGTTCTTTCCCTTCACACATCCTTTGCAAATGCCTTCATGCTTTTCCTGGATTTCTGGAATACCTTCAACAGCTTCGCTTGCAAGTGGTAGTGCCCTATAGTGCACATGTGCAAGCCTTCTACACCAAAGTTCACTTGGTTCTGTTGAGTCATGGACCAAAGCTTGTTCTGGTTGGCCCTTTAATTTGTATAATCCTCCCTCTTGCTATCCAATCACTACTGCATCATCTATCATCTTTCCTTTTTTCCACATAAGAACTTGGCCATCTATGTCAAATGCAACCCTCATTAGAGGAAATTTCAACTCAAAATGGGCCTTTCAACCCTAATTCAAATTCCATGTCATCATGTGTTAGCCAATGAAATTGATT
This sequence comes from Pseudotsuga menziesii, assembly GCA_001517045.1. Lineage (NCBI taxonomy): Eukaryota > Viridiplantae > Streptophyta > Pinopsida > Pinales > Pinaceae > Pseudotsuga > Pseudotsuga menziesii. The sequence continues at coordinate 178,053 of LPNX010498473.1, forward strand.
TAAATTTGAAATACCGTATAGATGTTAAACAATTTTATAATATAAATTTGGGGATAGGTATCATAAAAAAATTACTTTTTTGTTGGTATTTTCGACATATCTCCCTATGTTTTTACTCAAATTTCAAGTGGGAGAGCTCCCTGGATGCATAATAAAATTCCACATCCAACGAGTACCCACTCTAAATACTTTTGATGGACCTCGCTACCCAAAAAATAAGAAATACCTAAAAAACATGATGATGATGTCATCATCACATTTTTTTCAAGTATTTCTTGTTTTTGGGGTAGCGTTTTTCATCAAAAGTATATAGTGTGGGTACTCGTTGGATGCAAAATTTAATTCTACATCCAAGGAGCTCTCCCGATTGAAATTTGAGTAAAAACACAAGGAGATATGTCGAAAATACAAACAAAAAAGTAGTTTTTTCTTTTCTTCCTCCAAAATTAATAGATATTATTTTATTATTTTAATATTATTTTCCTTAGGAGGCCCATTTTGAGTTGAAATTTCCTCTCCTCGTGCCTTTTGCATCCAATGCAGATATAGAGAGAAGATTATTCTTTAGTCCTAGTACAAATAAGACATCTTTCATCTTCATAGACTTTCCAGAGTCTAGCTTATAGGAAGCTTCACCACTTCCTTTTATAGGATACTGCTAGTCATCCCCAAGTTTCACTTTGCGGGGTGACTCAAGTTCGTATAGGTTGACAAAGGATTCTTTAAATCCTGTCATATGCTTGGAAGCCCCACTATCTATGAGCCAATCATTGCTTCCATGTGTAATAGTTCATATGAAGGAAGAAATCAAAACATACTCTTCATCGCTCGAAGAATATTCACTTTCTTCTTTAACTCTCTTCCTGGGAGGTTCATCATCCTCTGCAATGTGAGAATGATGTCTTCTTTTGTTGTTCTTCTTATTGTGGGAGCCACCTCTATTTCTAGGACAATATCTAGAGAATTGTTCCTTCTCATCACATGTATAGCATCTGACATTAGATAGATCTCTGCTAGATCTTCTAGGGTTATCTTTTTTATTATGGTGATGATGTGTTCCTTTCGTGTGATGATAGTGCCCCATTTTGATATTCTTAGTGTGTGTTGTGAGAGGTTGATCTTCTTTTCCCATCTTTTCTTCTCGAGCTACGATTCGAGCTTCTTCTTGTGAGCAATCCTCCCACGGCCTACTGAAGGTGATTAACTTTCTTCTAGCACAAATTCCTTGAATAAAGGAATCCCATGACCTGGAAAGGCCATTCAAGGTGGTCATCACAATTTTTGCATTCTCTACTTCTTCTTCCATAGCTTCATGTCTTTCTTTGATTTGAGATACCCTTGTAAAGTATGACTGTACGGTCTCTGCATTATGGATCTTTACATTCTTCAACTTATTTCGTAAAGTCATCTTTCGATTTATATTCTTTCCTTGAAATAGCTTGGTCAAGGAATCAAACATCTCTTTAGGTGTCTTTAAGGAATAAACATGTGGTATAAGGTGATCCTTGATAGAATCAACAATAATCCTCTTGGCCTTAACCAAGTTTTTCTTGTGTAAGGATTTATCCTCATCTCCCTCTGGAACTGGAACCTCTCCATTTATGTAGGTATCCAATTCATTTTCTTCAAGAACAGGTGAAATCTTATACTTCCATGCTCAGAAGTTATCATCTCCTTCAATCTTTTCATCAAGCTTGGTGTGATTAGACATATTTACTGAGAACCTCAAATGGAAATAAAAAGATTTAGATCTTACCACTTTGAGATGTTTGGACTGGATCTGGATTTGATCTTCTGCAGTGCTCATTTTCTGGTCCGGGGTCAAATTAGGGTTTGACTTTCCCAGAGTTTTACCCAACCAAAAATTTTGATATTGGTCTCTAAATTTTGATTTTTAGGAGGAGAGCAATCCTATGCTGGGTTAACTTAAAAATTCCACTTATGTGAAAATCCCTAATTTCTCGCAGTAGTAATAGGCCAAAAACTGAAAATTATCGGAATCAGATTCTGCTTCGACAAGAAGATGTGCCCTTCAAAGGAGAGTTATCCTAGCCTCCTTTTGCTGATGATTTGTGGAGTGAAAACCAAAAATTAAGAAGCCCTAGATTCTACAGCTTCACAGTGTCTTATTCTCAGGTTATCTCTGATACAGTGTTATATTTTTATCGTTTAATCAATATGATCTAGGATCTTATCTGAGAGAATAGCATGCACAACAATAATCACAAGAGACACAAATATTTTTCCTCGAGGAGACCATAAATGAGAAAAACCCACAACTTCCTTAGAGAGAGAATGAGCACCAATAGCAAAAGTAAAACCCAAAAGTACAAAGATGATCTCCAACAGTTGTTCTATCTCACACTTGTGCGGGCTACTCATCTCTCACTCATGCGCTATTGATGAGTGAGTGTGTTTATCAAATAGAGAGTCTCACTCTCTATTTATACCTAATTTCCACTTGACTTCTTCCCTACAAGGTTGACTTCTCTAGGAGAGTCTAATAACCTTCATATAACTCAACTGAGGGGTCTAATGCCCCGACATACAATGGAGGGTTAACCTCAATGACTTTACATGAATTAATTACATTAATGACTCTCTCGATTGTAGGAACAAACATCTACGTCAGGGTAAAATGAAATACAATATGAAATATATAAGTGAATACATTCTGAAGTTACAAATACATCAAAATCAGCACTGTTGTACTTAGCGGTATGATGAACCTGCTTTATGGTCATTTGTTGGGCATTTAACAAAATTGTCTTATTTTACCTTTTACATAAAAAATTGATACAGTATTTTACAATTAGTTTACTATTTTCTATAGAAACTATAATGGTATAGAGTTTCTTTGGTTGTGCTTCCCAACTCATAAATTATAATGAAATTCTACTCAATTTTTATTTTAGAGAAAGTAATTGGTATGTAATTTTATAGTGCATTGTGAAAACATGAATAGATACCCATGTAAATAATGTTGAGAATTCCATATTGTTATGAGATGTTGTGTCGGTGGTCCTCATACACTGTGGATTAGTTGTTACAATTTCGTTCAACATGTGGCCTAAATGGTTATGGAAAGTTTAAAAGAATTAAATTTCTCAATCAATAATAAGTTCTCTTAGTATACCGAACCAGAAATGAGAAAATATACAATGAATAAGCTATAGTATGGTGGACATGCTCACAACGATGGAACCTTTCCAAGAAGCTTTTGTTACAATAAAATCTTACACTAGAAAAGACCACAATTTCTCCACTTCTGCCAACCGTAATCTAAATTACATGTATATATACAAAAGCATATACTACGGTAATGGGATCTTCGCAGATGGTTGGGAGGCCAAACTCCTAGATCGTTTCATGTTCTCTCTTCAATTGTGTGTGTATGTATTTTATTTATTTTGTAATTTTATATTCCATACTATGATTGTGCGGTTTATGTATTCTTATCGTAGGTAATATCATCAGCAATGGTTGCTTGAGGAACTATGGATGCACTATTCCAACAGTTCTTGAAGGGGGATGAGACACCAAGTAATAAAAATATGGCATAGTTTGCATGAAAAATCAAATTGAAGGGATTCCAAGTTCCAACCAATCTTGAATAATGTGCATTAGATCTACTCTTGCAATGATCGGTGTGTATTAGAATTCTAGTAACAAAAGGTACGAAAAATGGATTTTGGTTAAGACTAATCATACCTTCAATGAGGATGCATGGAATGGGGGCAACAAGGGAGGTTGGTTCTTGTACAAATTCAACATATGTCTCTAGTTTTAGATATTCTTTTATAAACAGTAGTTTCTATAATATAGCCATTGACGGTACCTATGAGAGAAAGTGTTGGAAAAGCATGCGAATAAAATCACTTGAGATTGCGCATGCTTCTTTGTAACCATAACTGAAAGTATGAAATCAATTAGAATATGACATACCTACAATCTTAAAATATTCATAGTAAGGAAAGCATCCTCTTGGACAATAGAATCATCTAGTTTCATGTTATTTGACCCTGAACTTAAAATTAATGCTCGTTTTTGCTCAGTCTCTTCCTTTTCCTTGAAAATCAGTTGTTTCTTACTTTCAAGTTCATTCATATCCAAAGAAAAGTCATTTCTTTCTGAGAATCTCATACATGTTCGATAGACAATCCCACAATCCCTTTATTGTCTTCTGTGTTCATACGTTGATCCCTTTATTGTCTTCTGTGTTCATACGTTGAACAAGGCATTGATTAATAAAGAGGGAATGATTGTAGCTATTGTTTTTCGATCTAGTTTGTCTCAATCTTCATCTAACATTGTAGTTGAATTTTTTTATTTCCCTTCCAGCATGACTAAAAAGGTCATTTTAGATCAAAAGGGATTCTAATTGTAACTTCCACATTCCAAAATTATGTCCACATAATTTATGTATTCTCCACTTGTCTGTCTCCTCCATTCTGCAAGTGCTCACATAAAACCTTGCTCTATTACCACTTGGTAGGAATAAAAACAAAAACAAATATATTGCACTTAAATGAAAAAAGATAAAGAAAGAGAAAAACAGCACCCATAGAGTGACAAATAATTAACGTGGTTCACCATAGTACATAGGACTACATCCACAAGAAAATGGGTTTTCTCCATGCCCTTCTTAAAACACAGTTGATAACTGTTACCAAAGGAATACCCAAGAAATTCTATATTTACTTGACCTCATAGTATTAAACAACCCTAAACCATCAAGTGGTACTGAAATACAATGGTCACAATCCACCCATTCCCAAAAATTAATTATTACCAACTCAAATGTACACACTTTAAACCACCCATTTCCAAGAATGGGTTGTTTTCGGTTGTTACACAATTGTTAATGAAAAACCTAGCAACTATAGTCCTCTAAATTGAGCTTTACAACCCAAACATTAAAATTTAAGGGACGAGAAATAATTTTTATGAGATTGTTGTAATTTATAAAAATTAAGATAATTGTCTAATTCAATTTATTAAATTTAAGATACTAGTCTTTCTAAGGACAAGAGATATTTGAAACTATAATATAATATAAATTATTTTATAAGTTAGTTTGTTTGAAAACACATTTTTATTTATATAAGATTATATATATTAATTTTCTTAATTTTAATATAATCATAATCATAATTATTTATTTATATAATATTATATTAATGTTCTTAATATAATTACGTCAAAGGCGTTTCACAATGGAGACGCAGTCTCAAAATATTCCTTGTCTCCCTGTCCACTAAAATTCCGACACGTTTCTCGTCGGCTTGGCAAATAGTGCATGGGCAGGTGTTGTGTCTCACATCTCATTTGCGAGCTCGACGCTCCCCATGGCTCACCGCTTGGCTGCCTGGACTGCCATTGCATCGCTCAGTTCCACAGGCTTATCACATGCTCTCATGGCAACCGACACCAATCCCTATGAATGAAAACACAACAACAAAGAGAGAAATCATTGGTTTCCTTTTTGGGAAATCACTAGAAACCAGACATCTTTGTGAAAGAAAACAAACATTACAGTGGCTGAGGCAAAAACCATTCAGATTCAACAAACTGTATTTGCATAGGTTTTGCAAAAGACGGAATTTATGCTCTAGTGAAATGTCAGAAATGCAGGTTTTCTCATACCACAGGAAAAAGAATTACTCAGATAATTGCATATATTTTTCAAAATACTGGAGTTCTACTCGGGTGGAAGTGACCATGCATAGCAATAAAACTAGGTGTTTGGAAAAAAATTTGACATTTGCTAAGCTTTACACATTCTGCAGTTGTAAATGAAATTTTCAGTTCTTTTTTATTCGGTTTAAATGATATTTTTCGCACTGCCACAGCCATTGTTACCACAGATTGGACTATCAATTAAAGGAGACATAGATACAAGTGAATCAAAATTACAACCATGGATGAAAGACTCATCTTCCGCTGACACCTGGTATGGTGGTTGCATGCTCTTAGTAATTATTGTTTGAAGCTTGATGTAATCCACACTGCTTTATGTTTGGAAAAAAAAAGGATCATAATGAAACTCCAAATACATGATTAGAAGATGAATTAAACTTTCTACAAGAATAGATAAGCATTACAATATGGATTGTGAAAGAAACTATAACAGGTACTCACAAAATGAAATCGTTTCGTGCACTGCGTAATAGAAAATGATAAACTTCTTTATTCATGCACTGCGCAATAGAAAATCGTAAATCTTGACCTCAAATTGAACGATTGGCAATATAAATACATTGTTAAGTAAGTGCATGTAGCGATGTAGGATGTGTTGAAGCAGTTGGTCGTGAAAACTAGACAAGCAACTTTTGTCATGTGGTTTTCAAACAAGATATTGTTCCTCAGATGCTCCTTGTATCGTTTGAGTCGAATGTTGAGCCCTTGATCGCTATTTTTCCTCATTGGCAAGACATAATGGTTAATGGAAGTGCAAATATACCTGATTTAGTAATAGGAAAATCCTAATAGAGTGAGATTTCATTGATCATTTTAACAACAAAGTTAGAGATTTTGTCTCTTTGTAGACTGAACTATCTAAATTTTGTCTGAACGGTGTATGATACAAATTTTAAAATCAACCTAAAAATGTCGGCTCTGTTCAATTTCCAGTCATTCTTAAAGGTTGTGTTGCTCGTGGTATGCCCGTGCACTTATGTCAAACTGAATTTTTCTGTTGTTCTCAAACACAGAAGAGGGTAAACACTGGCACCATAATTTTTCTTTAGGTTTTAATACTGGTTTAATTTGTGGATTCAATTAATCAAATCTAATTCCATATTGGGTGGTGGTGATTTCTTATTCCTTTTTTCTGCTACGAACCAAGTAAATTGAAGTGATCTATGTTTCAATTGCAGACATTTACCATTTACCATTTACCTTCAGCTTTCCTCAAGGTAGAGTTTCCGTTATCCAGAAAGGTAAATTGATAATCAATTTATCAATTTAGCGGAAAGGTAAATCGATAAATTGATTATCAATTTATCTTTCTGCTTTCCGCTTTCCACTTTCCTCTTTCGACATTGGAAAGCAGAAAGCAGAAAGGTAAATTGATAAATTGATTATCAATTATCAATTTACCTTTCCGCTTTCCTCTTTCGAATGCGGAAAGTGGAAAGAGGAAATCAGAAAGGTAAATTGATAAATTGATTATCACATTTTGTAAGAGATTTATGTTCCTTCTGATGGTGGTCTTTCTGCATAGCAAGATCCTTTTCATATTCTTTTAACTAATCCTATAAGGAATCATACATAGCATGTCCACGTCAAGAATTACTTTCTGAAAGTAAATCTATTTTAAGGAAAACACACATATGATGATATAATCTTATTACAAAATGTTAGGCTTAGAATAAACCTGGAAGAATGACACACTTGCAATTTGTACCTCTTCTTTGATCATTTTAATCCTTTGTGAATCATATTTTCTTTTTCAATTTTGTGTTTTCTTTGACAATCTTTCAAGAGAGTACACAATACAGTGTGCTCTAGATTCAAAATTGTTAATGACCCTTGTAAAGTCTAATAAAACATGTTTAAGAAATACAACAATTTGGTTTAGTAAGTTCAATCCATGATGAGCACATGCAAAGAAAGTTGTATATACATTGATGTTGTTTTGAATTTGAAGTAATTGAAGCCCTTTCTATTTCTTCGCGTCACTATATATTTGCAAATTTTCATGTATGTATTTCTCTTTGTGTCTCAGAAACAATCACTTCTTAAATAAAGAAAAAAATAAAAATGTGAGTGGTAAGGAAAGAAAAAAGCATATGAATTAATGATTTTTTTATTATTGTCCTTGGAAGACCCAAATATGATATATGGGACATCATTCAAAACATAGTACATAAAGTTTGTACAGTTCTATATAGAGATGTATCTAGGATCTATGGGACATCATTCAAAATAGAGAACATAAAAGTTGTACGTATAGAGTTGTATCAGATATGAAAATACAACATATATTTATATAGAATATTGTATTTTCTCTGCTTCTGCTAGAAAGATTTTTTTTTTGTATTTGAACTTTAAAGCTTCCTAAAACTAGAGACAGCTTATGTTCCTCTTGGAGAATTTATACCATTTTTCTACAAACCTGACAATTGAACAAGGGTTAAATGGCCTCTCAGTTCATTATGGTGTTGGGTTTTTGTATTTTTTTCTATTTCACATTTTAATTGCTTGTATGAAGAGAATATTTAAATTCATCTTTCTAGGAAGGAAGACCAATATTAATGAGTGTTTCTCCAAGAATTACATGCATCCAATTTCAAAATCAAAGTTGACCTCAAAACACCTTGAGGTCATTAATGCTTCCATTTTCATCATTATTGGATAGTTGAGGATGGTGCATCATGAGCACTGTTATACAGCTGATTGGCACCTCTCCGTCCGAGTGCTGACATCCCTCAGGTTGGCAGACAAAAGGACATTTATGGATTGAGGTTTGCCTAGTTTCATTATACCTTGGTTGATGATGAAATACATTGCCTATATGCCCAGCTGGTTACTTTGCTATTTTGAGATTTTGAGTGCATGTGCGACTATCTCTATTGGCATCTCGCGCATATGCGCGAGTATTATGTTCAGCAGGCTGCGCATACATCTATGCGCGGGTTGCAATTGTATAGAGTCGCGCATCATGCGCGGGTTGCTTTACTACAGACCCGCGCATGGTTTCCTCAAAATTAGTTTTTAAAAACACGAGTTAATGGGAGATTAGTTGTTTCATTTACCTTAATCCCATTAACTGCTATAACCTCCCTAACCTTCGAGAACTGCCTCATTTCATCTATATAAATAGAGGCCTTGGGGAGGGTGTTGGATATTCATACTTGGAGAGCAAAGTTATGCTGGTGGATTTTCTACAGAATCTTTGGAGCAGAGAAACTCAGATTCCTTTGGTGACAGAGGAGTCCCTTGTTCAGACAGAGGGTTGTAACCTAAACTCCCTCTATTATTGTTAATAAAGCAGATTACTTCTTCCATATTGTGTTTCATGTGTTGTGGCTTGGTAAATGTTTATATTTCATTATAATATGTGATTTACCTAACCTGCATCTTTATATATGAATCATACTGTATATTGGAAGAATCTTTGTTAATAGGTTGAAGGAGGAACTATCCTGGAGATTGTAGAAGTGAAGCAAAGAGGAAGAAGTTAGCTTGGATCAACCTTCATTTAATACAAGTAAGTTCCTGCTACTTCCCTATTTCCTATTTGTGCTTTTATAATCAATTTGTCTGCAAGGTCATAGTATGTTGGTAACCCCCAGACCTAGGTTATTAGGTGAATTATCCATTACAACAGAACTGGCGACTCCGTTGGGGAAGCCAAGTCTGCTTTAGGTCTTTTTCTGTTGTCCTGACCAGTAATTGCTCGAATTTTTGTTTGTGATCTTGTGTCCTGCTTTCTTACTTACTGTAGCATTTGAAAGTCTTGGGTCTTTCTCTGTTTTTGAGAAATTTTCATACCCATGCGTGGGTTGTCCTTCGAGACAGTCGCGCATATTAAGTTACATACGCGGGTTGTTCTAAAGAATAGTCGCGCATCATATGCGACCTACACTACTACACAGTCGCGCATACTCCTGAAAACTGTGATTTTTGTGTTGAAGTTTGCTTGTTCTTTGGCATGTTATAAGTCCTGTTTTCTGTCGAGGCTTTCTTTAAGAGTGTTGCAGAGTTGTTTGAGTGTTTCAGGTGATCACGTCTTAGTGCTTTTCGAAGCCCTTGGGTTCTTTTTACTTGTGTTATTTACTGTCTGCATTTTGAAACTTTCTGGCCTATTTGGGTTATTGGTTGAGTGCCTGAGTCTAGATCAGTGATCAGGGTCTTAGACTCTGTCTTTCCAGTCTGTTGTCTATCATTTTTTGGTCTGTACTTGCCTGTTTGAAAGTCTGCAGTGATCTTTAGGTCATTGTTTGCACCCAAGTTAAGGTCCTGGCCTGCTTCTTTTGCTGGTTTTTAGGGTCTGTCTGCCTTTTAGTTTCAGTTTGTGTTCTTTATACAGTCTATAAGTGTCAATTCTACTCAAGCATTGCATTTATACATGCACAGTACTTTTTTTGAGCATTTTTTAAAGTGAAAAATAAAACATAGATAATCTTCTGCATTGTAATTTTTGCATTAGAATAGTGTTTGTTTCAGTTTAAGAAATACATATCTCAGAAAAATACAAAACATATAGGCTAGTTTCTATTATTTAAGTGCTGATAGTTCATCATATATCTTTGAAAAAAATGAAAAGAAGCTTATTTTTATAGTGTTAGTCTGCTTTAGATGCACCTTTATTTCATTTATTTTCTGCTGAGTCAAAACACCACACAGTCCACCACTACCGCTTCCTTTGAGTAAAGAACAACCCTTAAAATTAACACTTAAATTTAAAATCTATTAGTAAGTTTTTATTTTTAGGGCCTTCCACCTACTAGCATAGGCTAGGTTTGTGGGCTAGGGAGTGTAAACTTCCCACAAACTTTAAACTCAAACGTAGTGGGCCATTCATTAGGTAAATCCTTGGTTCTACCGCTGTATCTGGGAAGCTCCTCTCAAAAGGGAGTTAAGCACGAGGCCGCGTGGAGGCTTGGACAGAGGGGATAACCCCCCGAATCCTTGTCAAGACGTAACCCAAGACTTTTACGCATCTGAGGATTCTGTCTAGGCAGAATTTCAGGCTCAGCTACCCTGCTCATGCGTACGAGACCAGCTTGCGACTACCCCCCCAGACAGTAGGTATTTTCAAGGTAGCCTTAGTCTCTTGTCTTTTAGGGCTCATACACAGGTAAACCGGAAGGTTATTTCTGGTTGACCTTGAACGGACTTGGAAGGTAACCCTTGTGGAAAGTGCAGGAGGGCGGTTGGTTGATTCCTCTGCTTGTGCCTGAGAACCCCTCAAGGACGCCAAGTAACTGTTCATCAGCCTTCTTTTGGAAGGTATATCTTTATAGCCTGTTTTGCTTGCTTGAGACTTTAGGATCTTTTTAATGTATGCTCTGTGGATTTTCTTGTGATTAGTCTGACCTTAGGGTGTGGTTTGTTTGAGTCTTAATTCTGGAGGACCAACTGCATAGAAGGTCAAGAAGGTTGAGAAACCTTCCTCCTCTCACACCACTGGAACCTCCACCTTTACCCCAAAGGAGGAGATTAAGCACAGGTGGTTCTTTTGAACCAGTAGGAACTAGTGAGGTTCTTGGTGAACCTGAGTTAATAGCTAACCGCTTTGATTTAGACACAATTGAGATAGAAGAGCTGCAAGCTGAAGAGCTTGAAAGACATTATAATACCCCCTTGACTGATTTGAACGATCCAGTGATCGTGCAGGTTATGCCTTTTAGTTCACCAGTACTATGTGTACCTGTAGGTAGAGCTATGTCTTCTGAAGGAGAAAGTTCATTTGTTTTCACCTCAACCCTTCCGGTTGAAGGGGTACTACCTCCCCCGGTTAGTACCCCTAGATCTAATTTACCTTCCACACCCCTAACTCCAGCAAGCAGGGTGGTCCAACCACCTGTTTACTCGAACATTGGAAGTTTGTCTGGTGATATGGCTACTGGGATTCCCAGTATACCTACAATACCTTCTTCTTTTCCTTACCCTACCCACAGTGGTCCGGTGGGATCCTCGGCCTTTGTCCAAGGATTCCCTTGGAATGGGGGGCACATACCCCCTTCCAGTCCATACGTTGGTCCACCTCCTGCCTATGTGGGAGTGCAGTTTGGTAGCAACACCTCTTATGGGAAAGGCTACCAAACACCTATTTCGACCCCGTATACGAGCTCTCCCTTCTCTTTGTTTAGTGGAGGGATACCAGCTCCAGTCTTTCAGACCCCAGCTTCTATGGGGATGGGCCGACCTACTTATACTGCACCCCCCACCCAAAATCCAGTGGCCTATGGATGGAACCCATTCCAAAGCAACATACCCACTTCGCAACCGGTGTCTGGGGGCAACCCCACTTTTACTTATGGGAATGTGGGGAAAAGTCCCTCTAATACCCAAGCTAGCACATCTACTACACCGGCTAGGCCAAAGCTTCCTTTTCTGGCAACTTTGAAATTGCCAGACTTATCGAAATTGATGAACGATCCGGTGAGGCATGACCCTTTGTGGCCACCTGTTCCCACCAAACTGCCTTCGGACATCCCTAAGTTCGAAGGGAAAGCTGGTGAAGATCCTGGGGCACATGCCACCACCTTCCATATTTGGTGTTCTTCCAACTCATTGAACGAGGATTCAGTGAGACTTAGGCTGTTCCAGAGGACATTAACTGGCACTGCAGCAAAATGGTACATTGAGCTGCCTTCTGCTGCTTTTAGCAGCTTCTGGGACTTGGCTATAGCTTTTCTTAGCCACTTTCAGCTTCCAGTTCGTTACGATTTCGGAACGGACTTGTTGTCCACCTTTAGACAAAATAAGGCAACCCACATCTCGGATCATATCC
>LPNX010498478.1:0-64098 GCA_001517045.1 Pseudotsuga menziesii
CTCTCTCTCTCTCTCTCTCTCTCTCTCTCTCTTCCCTTGCATTCCTACCCCCGAACCACCCACTACTTAAATTCCTATCCCTACCCCCTTGCTTCGTTTTTCTCTATCTCTCTCCCCCTCCCACTACACCTAACTTCCCCTCTCTCTACCTCTCCTAATAACTCTACCCATAACCAACCCTGCTCTCTCTATTTTTCCTCTCTCCCTTCCCCCACCTTAATATTAATGACCCACTCTCTCAACAGTTCTCTCTCCTCCTTCCCCTAACCCTTACTAATAACCTCTCTTATTTTGTATCTCACTACGTCCACCTAACCCTTACTAATGATGGATAAGGGGCACATTATGTTGTCTACGTGTTTGTCCTACTTAGAGGTTTAACATTTGCTCTCTAAGAAACCTTTGCATGTTTTAAATTTTTTCAGAAGTGTATTAGTATTGCAACAAAATTGGCTAAATACTTCTTACGGTACCCTCATGCACAATATTAATTAAGAAAAAAATAAAACACCAAAACCTATAAGAAAAAATTAATTATTAATTTTATTTTTATATTTATTATAAATAAAATTCACTCTTGCATAAACATTTTATACATCCCCACTTCTATTTTGTTATGATCATCGTACATCCTAAATATGTCATATGATCAAAGTAAAATCATAAATTAAATGTAAATGATATAGAAAACAATAAAATAAACTTGAACTAAAACGAAGATAAAAGTAAAGCAACTATAATTATTGCATTAAGAACTATTATTGAATATAATATAATATTGACCAAAAACCAAACAATAAACCAAGTTATTATATTTTTTAAAAACTTATAACATAAAAATAAGGAAATAATAATCCAATAATATATATATGTTTTTTTATTTCAGGAAAAGGCATAACGAAAACTAACCGTAAGTGATACACTTATCGTAGGATATATATATGTTTTGACCGACATAGCAAATACTAGTAGTTAGCGGGGACAGCGTACAGTGTTAATTAAAAAAGGAAATCCACGAAACCTTCACAAACATGGTTTTGTTGTTAGGTATGGAAAATGTCAATAAATTAAAGTAAATTTGGTGGTTGTTCTAGTTGGTGATCTCGCCCATAGAAAAAGAGTAACTCAAAGTTAAGTATTCTCGATAAACTTAAATGACACGTAGAGAAATAATCCAACTGGAAACTAACCATGGAAGATTAGTTTTTAGGTATCTTTCAGTTTCAAAAATAATATAATACCCAATTCTACAGTTGAACTTTGACAACTCAAGCGCCCTTTCCCCATAGCTACGCATAAACACTTTAATTTTCATAATTTAGAGTGGAAAAATCCAAGAAAAGGAACCAGAGAGATTTTCTTTGGTTAATAGTGTGTATAAATGCTATTAAATTATTTACAATATATTTTAAGCATGCTAGAAACTAATTACAATAGATTTTAATTTGAGATAATCTTAAAAATTGTCAAATCAGTTTCCCACGTAGAAGATAGAAAAATAGAGAAACCAGAACTGAACCCAAAACTAAGTAATTGAATCTAAAGACTCTTAAACAAGAAATGAAGATAGAAAAATAGAGAAACCAGAACCGAACCCAAAACTAAGTAATTGAATCTAAAGACTCTTAAACAAGAAACGTTAAGAAATGGAAGAGTCTAGACTAAAGTTAATTCCAAAAAATGTAAAACCAAAATTGAACCCACAATTACAGAATTAACTCTAAAAAATATTAAAAAATAAATTGAATAATAGAGACCTCTGGTTAATTAATTAAAAAATAAGCAAATCGCAATTGAAAGAAACGATTTCCTGACCTCTGGTTACATAGTAGCAGCAGCATCACCATCGCCATTTCCCGGACTGCCGCACTTCTATTGATTTATTCGATGGCTCCATCCAGTGACTTAAATGTCGCTGAGATCCATAAGAGGCTATCATCCATGTAGGAATGCAATTCAAAATGAAGAAATGGAAGAGTCTAGACTAAAGTTAATTCCAAAAAATCTAAAACCAAAATTGAACCCACAATTACAGAATTTACTCTCAAATATCTTAAAAATAAATAGAAGAATAGAGACTTGTGTGAATAATGTTAATTAAAAGGTATGCAAATCGCAATTGAAAGAAAGTATTTCCTGACCTCTGGTTACATAGTGGCAGCAGCATCACCATCGCCATTTCCCGGACTGCCGCACTTCTATTGATTTATTCCATGGCTCCATCCAGTGACTTAAATGTCGCTGAGATCCGTAAGAGGCTATCATCCATGTAGGAATGCAATTCAAAGTGAATAAAGATTCATCCCAGCCTCATCAAATAAGCAAACATCGTATTTCCAAATTCAATTAAAAAATGCAACGGTTCAAATTTCAAAAATCCAAACGGTTTAATTTCAAAAGAAAAAGAAAATCCCGCTTTATTCCAACGCCTTTATTCTTTCCCTATAACTCGGTCACTCCAACTCCATTATTTGAAAAATCCACTCTGAAATTTATTTTTTTCTATACGAATAGCCAATGGCAAGATCCTAATAAAGGAAATAAAAACAGGGAATAAAAAGCAATCTGGCTGTAGAAAACAACTTTTCCTTTTATATGGATAAGAAGCATTTAGAAAGTTTTATTATTTTAAAATTATTTTAACTTTTAAAACATGACAAAATCATTTCAGACAAAACGCTTAAACGCTTTTACAAACTCTTCAGTTCATCGGATCATTTATCTTTTGAGCACATAGAATTTTAATTGACATTAAGGTAAATTTTATTTTGTATAAATATGTATTTTTTTCACTATTTTAAATTATATAAATAAATTAATATAAAATTATATTATATTTCATTTTAACTAGTAAGGAAACTATTTTTTTTTAAATTATTAAATAAAAATAATTAAACTAGTCAATTATATGTAATTTTTTTGGATTTGAAGTTTATGGGTTAAAGCAATTGGTAATGCCTAATTGAGATGAGAAATTGTAAATGGAACATCACAATTTTATTTTATTTTTATATTTGAATTTTTGATATTTAAGAAGAAAATATCTATTTTAAGTATTGTTCAAGGTTGATGTCAAATTGTTAATGTTGCACAACCAATAATTTCAAGTCAATTTTGAAAATAGTTTTTTCATGTTTCATTAATAAATGCGTTTTTCAAATTTATTTCATGTTCAATTAATAAGTGGTTTTCCCACTCGAGATGTTGAATTTTGTATTTTTTAAGGATTTTCCCATATTGAATAAGAATTTCCATATGAGATGATGGAAAAAAAATTAAACTTAGATGCAAGGGGTAGTAGGTGGAGGCGTTCTCATTGATACCAAAGAACATGAAACACTTATCAATGATAGATAGAGAGAATATAATGGGTCGTAGGTGCAAGGGGTTCCCATTGAACTCAAAGAACATCAAATAAATTATTATGTCCCAACCTTTGATGCCATAGTATCATCTTTCAACCTAATGCAGTGAGGGTTCTATCATCTTTACCTACTTCCTCATGAAGAATAGAAATGTTAAATTCATCGATGATGGTGCTTCCCAATAGTTTGTATAGAGTTCCATATTGAACTCCCATCATTAATACCATTGAACCTCAAACCATTTTGCAACCACCATATCCACACACAATATTTACACTTGCAACATCCATATTTCCAACATATATCAAGTTTTTCGCTAGATTTTGAATTCGTAGCACTCCATGTAGAGGTCAAATCCTTTTATCCTTGAGTCTCATCTTGAATCTACCATGGCCAACGATATTGGTCGGTGAATCATCTCGAAAGTACCCATCTCCTCTATTATGCCTTTCATATTGACAAACCCACTTTTTGTGAGGGGTCATATGATATGACACACCTAAGTCAGTCAACCATATATCATGTTCTGAATGATTACCCATGGAAGCTAGTGCCACATACACGTAAATTTCAGAAGAAAAAAATTTATGTTTATAATTTACAATTCTTACTCGTCGCAATATCTCTCTCTTAGTGGTAACATATTTTTTAGCTTTTTTCGAGGATAATATTAACTAGACCTTTTAAATGTTTGACGATAGGGCTTGTCGTCCACTCGAGCTTGACCCCAGTTAAAATGACAACTCTGTTGCATCCCTTGCCAAGGTGATGTTAATGTTTAAAATCATTGAAATATTGGTTTTTTCTTTTCCTAGGGTTAAATCCTAGACTTTTGGACCTAGTCCCAAACTATACTTGCTAGATATACATTTTATGTGTTAGAGTTATGTCTTAACCTTACTCTATATACAGTTTTGGCATATGTTGGTATATATATAAGCCTTGTCGGCTTTGCAAAGATGAAGGAGTGATAGAGAAATGTATCACCATGTTATAAAAGCTTATGCCAAGGTTTGGCATGCGACCATGGGAGATACAAGTGGATGTGAGCTTGTGATAAGAAATGGTTTCTAAATGAGGATTTTAATTATCGTCCTAGCCTTGTATGTGAGTTTATAGCGCAACAAGAAATATTTAAGATGGTTGGATGTCCTCACGCTTTTTGCATGTTGAAAGTGATCTCAGACCTCCATTTGCCCTTGATCTATTTCTTATCATTCGAGAGGTCTTGTAGGGTGTTTATGCTCTCATTCATTTGGTCGTAAGGGTCTTCATCTAATTTGGGGATAATTTTAAGGAACCATACTTATTTAAAAGTGTATAAATGTTGGCGAATCTTAACAACTTTTTAAAATGTTAACTATAAAATATTTGGTGATATTTTTGTAAAAATATTTCAATTTCTAAGGGTTTAATATCCTTTATATAATAATTTGGTGATTTTTAAAGTGAAAAAAGTTTACCCCATCAAAATTGGGTGAAATAAGGCTTCAAAAAATGCAAATTGGTGAATATGTTTTTGGAAAAAACATGCAAAAGTATACCATGGGATAAATTTTGCCCCTAAAATTATCCTTGATCTAGTTCATGTTAATGGTTGTTGGATTTTTTGATGAGAGATTCCATGCTACTAAGTTGCAACCATGCTTACCCTTCGGTGGTCCGTAATAGTTTTCTTGGTTTCGACACTGCAATTTCTTAGATGTTTAAAGGTTTTATACTAGTGTTTAATTCTTGTGTGGCTTCCATTTCTTCTCTATACAGTCTCATCCATTACGTGTTATGTGTGTGGTAGATTGGATACTTGCCTTTGATTTCTTGCAGAGTGCTTTCTGTGGTTGCGTAAAAACCCTAGCCACATGCTAATGCACCTCCCTTCCATTAAAGGGATGAAAGGGTAGAGTCTGCAATGGGAAAAAAAAGTTGTAATAAAATTGTTAGCAACAAAAAATGAAAAAATACATACGAACTACAAACTAAAAAAAAAATGGTGAGACTATTATACCTCATATATGTTTGAAAAAGGGGCCACCATGCCCTAACCTGGAAACAACATCACTTCTCCATAGGTTTACATAGTGTGGAGGTTGACTCAATAGACAAGAGGGAGAGAAAATGGGGCAAATGGAATGGTTGGGATGAGTAGCTTGAGAGTGATGGTCTCTCAAGGACTCATGCAAATATAATAATGACGGAGGGAAACAAGTCATATGTAATGGGGACCTCCACCCCTTTATTTATAATTTTTTCTTGCATTTAGTGTTTTGGGCCCTAATTAGGGTTTTAAGCCGATTTTAGTTATTTTTATCTCTTTTGGTGTTCTTATCCCCTTTATGATAATTTTTTAGCTCTTTTGGGGGTTTTTTAGGCCCTTTTTAATATTTTTTGAGCTATTTTGGAGAGAACAAGGTTTAAAACATAGGTATGGAGGTCAGAAAGGTTAGGAAATAGATGCATGTATGTGGTGTAGGTTATGTAGAGAAATTTAAGAAATTTTTTGCGTTAACATATTGCCCCCTGATGTGTGATGGAATGATATCATTGTGTGGATGACTAACATCATTAGACCTTAGGGATAGTGGAAAGAACTGTGAAGCAGCAATGCTTCCTCATTCAAGACATGGTGGCTTTTGGTTTTGTATTAATGTTGGTTCCCATCAATGAGTGAGATACAAAGAATATGTGACATGTATATGGACGAGGCAGGCATACCCATGCTCTTAACATTGTCAAAAATAATAACATGATCAAGGATCCAAAATGCAAGATTCGATCATATAAAAATGTTGTTACATAATGGTGGCCTCAATGAGAGGCTGAATACAATACTGATATGAAGAACTGATACATCGGACCCATGGAATTGTCATGGAATGCAATATCTTCACAACTAATGACCTACTAGATCTGGAACTTTAAATAACTATAGGGACTCACTAACGGAGAGTCAGAGTCTCTATGGTACAATATGTCACATCAATCATGAATCTATATAGAAGCACTGCTCTAGGGACTTTTGTTCACTATTTCCAAAGAAACCTAGAAATCACAAGGGACATCAACCTGTCTAGGTCCCTGAATAGACTCACCAATGTGCTAGAGTAATGTGACAACCAAGTTCTTTGAACAAATAATGCATGGACCAATATAGTTTATGAATATCAATGATGCAATGATGTAGCTGAAGTCAAGCATGTGAGATCCAACCATCCCGAGACGCACTAAGGAATCCTCTCAAGTGGTCTAAGGAATTTATCAACGAGGTTAATGAAACCAAGATATAGGGACCTCTAGGTTTATCCTCTGGAATATATGTGTTGTCGTCAATAGAGGGAGACCTACAACTTATAAAGGAAATAAGGTTTTATTGACAAGAAGCATAAGGGGGGTAACTAAAGCTGCGGGACAATCTGAGGAATGACACACTTAGTGGGGGAACAGAAGCAAGGGCAGTGCAAGGGACTCAAACTTTCTTTGTTCAGAGTATGATGATAGGGATGACCTGGCAGCAAATGAAACTGAATCATGGGAGAGGGATCATAGTTGTAATACCTGGAATGTAATTGAATATGGGAAATATTTGGGGGGAGGTGGCTTAGAATTTTGATATCCAGGGGATCCAAGGAAGACTCACCACATAATACTTTGAACAAAGGTGACCCAATGGGGGAATGCTACCGAACTGTAATGTATGAGGCAGTGCCTAAAGACACCATTATGGCACAATCTCATGGATTTTTAATGAGCCTGAGAAAATAAATGCTCAATGGTGCTTTCATTTTTTAGAGATTATAAAAGCATGAAGAAGACTCGAGTGGGATCTCTTTTTCATTGGTATTCTCTTGTGTCTGAAAAGGGATAAAAGTGTACATAGGCTACCTCACTCATCCTTTTTAGGGGATGGGATAATTCTTTACCATTGGTAGTCCAATCAAGCCAGAAAAGGTTAAACATGTACTAGTTGGATTTTCATTCAAATATTTTTATGAGCATGAACAAAATGAAGTTTACTCAGTAATATTTAATTGATGGGAAGGATAGAGAAGAGATTAAAAACAACCCATGGTGATATTTTTCATAGAATTCGGTCCCAATTCCTAAGAAAGTATAAAAGGATGAAAAGGGATACCTTCCTGGCTTGAGTGTGAAAGGTAGTCCTTTTCTTATGGTAGTCTACATGGTCTACAAAAGTATATAAATGAGGCTTTGTAGATGCCCTTTATAGTACTTTAATGAGAGGGAAAGGAAGCAAGTGTGGTCAATGATCTTTTCATTTGTTTAAGAGTGAGAAAAGATATTAAAAAAAACTCCATAATGGTCAACCATGAAATCGGGCACTAATGGTGCCTCCTTATGGGACAATGCATGGTGGTCAAAGGTGATAAATTGTGCAGTATGGATGGAGAGGATGGCTCATGAACATGTAAATATATACAGAGGAAGAGTCACATTGAGGCATGCAAATTGAGGTGAATTTTGGGAAGTTGTACTAAAAATAATGGGTTAAAGATGATACCAGGGCCTCACAAAAAGAGAGATGATGAAAAAATGAAACCAATGGTGCAAACAACATCCCAAACGGACTTCGGATGGATCTGCAGTGCTCGAAAGAAAAATAGACCTAATGAGACCTATAAATAGTGGGGGACCACATGAAAAGTGTCATTGTTACTGTTTAGTGTAGAGTTAGAGTGGAGGACCCTAGAATTCTTTCAGTCATTTTGTCACATGCCCCAATTTTGCAAAAAAACAATTTTATATTATTTGATAATATTTGAGGACAATATGTTAAATTTTATACTAAGTTGTAATTGATGACTGAGTAGAGTCAAAGATATTTAATGTAGTTCTAAATATTTTATTTATTAATAATGAAAGGAGGAGACAACAGATTAGGAGAGCTGTTAAAAGAGTGTTACTGGTTAAATTGGTGTAGGAGACTCGGTGCAGAGCAAACTAACATGTGGCAGCATTCTCAAACCACTTCCAACTATTGCAGGTGGCAACCTACCTACATTTGGGGTCATGATTTCCCAAGAAAGTGGAATCAGATCAAGTGGCTCAATTAATGAAAACTGACCCAAAATACCTAGGCAATCTTTATAAAAATTCCCATTGAAAAGAGCTAAGGCTACTCATTCTAGAGAAGTGATCATTCAGGTGAATGAATGTACTTCAGATAAATTCAATGGAAGGGAAATGTGGAAAGTGTTTGAGGGGATAACTGCTGATTGATCTAGTTTCATATTTTAAGTTGAAGATCATATTGCTGAGAGTAGAGTGTTTTACTAAGATATTGGACTAGTCTACTGTTTGCATTCTCCACCAATTCTCAGCCAAGAAGACCACGAACAAGCTCGGGGGTCCTGAGGAAGAGTTTTTTGAGTGCTCTCCAGGAGATTGGTAGGGAGGAACAACCTCCTAGTGATGTTTTCATTTGTCCTAAATAGGTTCTACATTATTTTGTTTTACTGTGTTAGTTAAATAAATTTGAGTCTGATTGATATATGAATGTTAAATATTCAGTTTGTAAAGTGTTAGAATCTAGTAGTCTTTTTAAATGATTGAAGAAATGTATTTGATTTAGAAAAGTAATGTGTTAGAATGGAAATAATTTCTAGACTATGTTTTTCCACACCTAGAAAACTAGGCCATACTCCAGCACAGTTAGAATATCTTAAGTAGATGAAAGAAAATGATAAGAGATTGAATATAATAGACAAGGTTCTGCATTCTGTAGATAGCAGAGTAATTTAATTCAGTGTGTAAATTATTATTAAAGAGAATCGTGTTTTGGTTATTTATGTTTACTATTTTTATGAGTATATCTATGATGGAAAAGAGACAGTAGTGCTAAAATATAATTATAGTAAAGAAATATACTGTTACAATAAAAATTATAGGAGATACAGTTAAGTATCTAAACAAGGTATTAACCATACTTAAATCTTCATCTTAAATTATTATTAATATATATATATACTAGAATAGGATTATGTTTATAAACATTAATAAATAAGAAGTAATCAAGGTTACAGAGTTAATTTTTTAATCCTTACATAACTCTAAATCTTTACTAAGTGACAGAGCAGTAAACAAATGTAAACAGTAAATAGAATAAAGCTAAGAAATTACTTATTTAAGAAATAATTATTTACTACACAAGTTCTAAATCTATGTAGGTTTAACGTGAGGGTCAAACCCTATTTCTACTTTCATTCTTTTATAAAAGTAATCTTTAAAATAGAATAAACAAGTTAAAAACTAGAATACTAAAGTATGCACTAGACTGGGTACAGTCTTATATTAAGAACTTACAGTATTTGTATAAACTCTTTTATTTAAAAGAAAAGAAAATATTGTAACACGACAAACAATATCAATACTATTATAACAACAAAAAAATAGGTAAATAGAAAGCAACACAACTCATAAGTTTATGAATATATTTACCTACGGGTTCTTTTATAGTAACCTTAGGATTTTATCTGAATTGATAAGTATAAACATATAAATTTTATTTTAAGATTGAGCTTATAGTCTTCACTTTTACTTTATTAATTACAAGAGAAATCTTAAATAGTAATTATCATTACTAATAGCTTAAGAAGGAAAGACACAAAATACACGGAACCATAATTTACAGGTTTATAAAACTATTGCATAAATGAGTCAGAGCTCGAAGTTAAAAATATTTTTAAACCAAATCTATTACTTTGTGAGGCCGAAAGGATAAATATATAACCAAATTACTTCACCCAACTCAAGGCCGGTTTTACCCAGTATTGTGGCGAGTGTTTGAAAACAAAAATAACAATCAAATTATTAAAACTTTAGTTATTGAAATATCATTTATAAGGCAATGTATATTTTACCAAGGTATTCAAAACAGAGGACCATTAAAACCATGAAGACATGAGAACCTCAAATATTAAGAATAGAGTATGTCATTACTTAGCCATAAGGCTGTAAACCTGTTAATAAGTCAAGAAAAGTGAAATACAAATTCACGACATCGAAGTCACAGCCACCCTGCTATAGGCAAGGGTTTAATAATGAAAAACTAATTTTAAAAACTAAATACCAAACATCCAAAGACTGGAGGAACCGAGGTCATATTTTTCTTCTCCAACAGAAACCATTTTCCCCTAATCTTTACAAGTAGGGAGTTGCCACATCATAACCGGCGCTTACCCGTTGGTCTTGACGTCAATCCAAACATGAAGAGGATTCTTCCAAGTGAAAAGGTGAACTGTAACCTGCAAGCGAAGACCAAAAACCTTGATTAGAAATTGAGTTTTATATCTATAACTGTAACTAGAAATTTGTAACATTTGTAAGATAAGTTCTTTACCTAGAAGAGAAGGAATCTGAAACCAAGGAGGAAACAAACCAGCACAACGAACAACACAAACCCTTGTTCTCAACTCTGATAGAGGTGACGAGGTTTACCATACATAATACACCGACGTTGGAGCAGGATAAAAGTTTTTGCATAGGCCACGAAAGGATTCGACACTAAAAAAAACTACTAACAGAGAAACACTACCCTCATGACAGCGTAATGCATGTAGAAAGAAAACTCAATGCAATATGTGAATCTCGCAACCCACACACTAGAGTGGAAATTCTTCTTTACACACAAACAATGGAGCTATAGACAAGAACAAGTGAGCCCTCATGGCCACAGTAAAACCAGGAAGTACCATGACCAAACCCTCGACAAAGAATGAGAAGTTAGGGCTGCATTGTTAGATTTTAAATCATGAAGAAACTTGGAGGATAGGAATCACAACTTGACGATAATTGTGGAAATGATCATTTATAAATATAATAAAATAATAAGTTGATAAATTTCCTCTACTAAGCTTAATTAAAAGTAGAGTTGAGAGTTCTGTTGTAAGCTTGTATCTTGGAAAGTCTTAGATTTATGTCCATACTTATAATCAGTGTTGTAAATTTTAGATATAGAATAAGCAGTAAACTCTTGTTTCAATAAAAATTTGGTTATACTAAATCATGAGCTCTAGGTAGAACTTGTAAATAACTTAACTTATAGGTGGAATGAATATTTATCCAAAGAAGAAGTCATACTGATAAAAGTCATTTAGTATAGAAAAGTTATTGATTTCCACGACATGAATTTTAAAGTACTGTCACACTTGCAAAACAAGTAAAGAAAGGTTACTTTACCCTATAGTATCCTTGAATTATATTAAGCACAATTTTACTCTAGCAGTATATTTATTCTAAATAAGTATATCTGGATTAACGCTTTAATAAAATCCTACTAGTTCAAAATTTACCTGTTGAACCTGTAAGATCCAGAAATCCAGCTAAGTTAGGAATCGCTAAGTAAGCCCTAGTTAGAACATAACTTCTCACCTACTTGAAAAAATAAAATCATCAGTACAGGTAGAAAAAAAATGAATGCAGGTTATTTACATCACATATCAAAATTAAAATAGTATTAATTTATATGTGTTTAATTTAATCATTACTTTTGTCAACTGTTTCATTTATTCCGTTAACCGCTAGCAGTTAACAAACTGCGACTATAGACAATTTATGTTACATCAAAACTTTTTTATTTTTGTGAAAATTTGGGGTTATGACATGTGGTATCAGAGCACAAGGTTCAAACACTAGGCCTTGATGAAGCCCAACTTGCTTTTTATGAAAGAGTGAATTTAAATTATTTTGTTGATGTTATTTTCTTTTAATGTTATTAAAAAGAGAAATTGATTTTGAATTTTAACAACAGGTATGGAGAGGCTGGAGGAATATGCAGAAGAGGAATATCCATTCACTGAACAAGAAAACTTACGAAGAGACCCTATACAATAAGACCTAACCACTAATTCATCAGAACTCTTACAAATAGTAAAAGACTTAAAATATGAAATGGAATATGTTAAACGAGAGAATGAAATGATTTTGAGGGATTAGGAGGAGCTGAATCAGACCCTAACAGAAAGATTTCAAACTGAAGGAAGGGTTAAAAGGGCTGATTCAGAAGATACAAGTCATCAACATAAAAATAAAAAGATTAAACAGATTAAAAATGAAAGCAGCTCATCTTCAGAGGTATTTGGTGATCAACGTAATTTTCATTCCACTAGTTGTTGGAATTTCATCATTAAGCTAGCATTATATTAGGATATTTAACTGAGAGAATAACAACCACAACATTCAAACACAAGAGACAATGAACACAGTTTTTATCCTTGAGGAAACCATAAATGGTGAAAACCCTGCAACTTCCTCAGAGATAGAATCAACACCAAAAGTAGAACCCAAAATATTAAGTGATCTCCTGAAAACAGTAACCTTCTTTCTATCTAGCCCCAGTGTGTTCTCCTTCCTCAAATATGTGCTACACTTGAGTATGTATGAGTTGTGTGATAAATAGAGAGTCTAGCTCTCTATTCATACTAATCCCAACATGACTAAAACCCTACTAGGGCCGACTTCACTAGGAGAGTCTAATAACCCTAGTGCCCCGAAACTGTGGGAACTTTAACCCTTAGACAATAGGAGGGTTACCCACAATGACTTGAGATGACTTGTTTACATTAAATACCTTTCCAATATGAACATAAGGGCATGACATAACTTAAGTACATCTTTGAATAAACATTGGGTTGCAATATATAAGAAATAAAAGTGAAATAAATTCAGAATTTACATACACATCAACACTCCCTCTTAACTAGGAAGGTATTCTTTCGACACAATTTTCGGCACAAGTCTTCTTCTTTGTATCTTCTCGATCATCATCCAGTGGTCGTCATCTTCAAGTCTTCTTCATCTTCAAGTCATATTTATCTTCAAGTCATCTTCATCATCGGATCTGGATCATTACTTGATCTAGATCATCACTGGATTTGGATCATCACTTGATTTGGATCATCACTGGACATCATCACTAGCTCTAGATCATTACTCGATCTAGATCATCACTTCTAGATCATCATCATTGGATTTGTATCATCACTTGATTTGGATCATCACTGGGTCATCATCATGGGTGCTATCTCTTGATTCTTCTTGTCATAGGAACCTATAAAGAGCCAGTCCTTTTTCATGCTGGATGTATCATCACAGAGCTAGTTCTTTTTCAAACTAGATGAGGCATCATAGAGCTAGTCCTTTTTTATACTAGATGAGGCATCACAGAGCTGGTCTTTTTTCATACCAGATGAGGCATCATAGAGCTGTTCCTTTTTCATACCTGATGTGGAAGCTACTCAGAGCTAGTCCTTTTTCATACTAGATGAGTCTTCATACAGCTGGTCCTTTTTCATACCAGATGAGGCATCACAGAGCTGGTCCTTTTTCATACCAGATAAGGCAACACAGAGCTGGTCCTTTTTCATACAAGATGTGGTAGCTACTCAGAGCTAGTCCTTTTTCATACTAGATGAGTCTTCATAGAGCCAACCATTTTTCATGCTGGATGTGGTATCCACACCGAGCTAGTCCTTTTTCATGCTGGATGTGGTATCCACACATATCTAGTCCTTTTTCACACTAGATGTGTCTTCACAGAGGAAACCTTTTTTCATGCTGGATGTGGTATCCACACAGAGCTAGTATTTTTCATACTAGATGTGTCTTCATAGAGCCAGCCCTTTTTCATGTTGGATGTGGCATCATCACACATCTGACAATGGAAGGAACCAATCCACTCACCATGTCACATCTCTTAGATCTGACCATGGAAGGAACCAATCCTCTCACCATGTTGGAAGGGCACAGCACTTATATCTGACCATGGAAGGAACCAATCCTCTCACCATGTCAGAAGGGATCACCACAGACACATCACTTCCTCTTGGGAGAAATCTCGATCTGGAGAACACCAAGCTTCTCCCTGAAGTACTCAAACTTCACCCTAGCCAATGGATTAGTCAACTCATCAGCTATTTGTTCATCCATCGCAACATACTGGAGCTTCACTGCTCCTCTCTGCACCATATCCCTAATATAGTGATACTTGATCTCGATATTCTTCAACTTTTCATGGAATACTAGATTCTTTGACAACTTTACACAACTCTGGTTGTCACAGTATATAAAATTAGCATCTAACTGGAGATCAAATAAATCATACAGTAGATTCCTCAGCCATACTGCCTCACAACTAGCTGAACAGACTGCAACATACTCTGCTTCAGGTGTACTCAGTGCCAGATAGGATTGCTTTCTACTAAACCACAAGATCACTCCTGATCCCATACTGAAGTAACACCCTGAATTGCTCTTCCTATCGATGGAATTTCCTACCCAATCTGAATCAACATAAACCTCTAGGTTAATCCTTTGATCAGTCTTATACTTGAGCCCATAATCAACTGTACCTTTCAGGTGCCTCAGAATATGCTTTGCAACAGTCTAGTGAACATGTCTAAGATCTGTCAAGTATTGACTCAAGGTGTCCACATCAAAGCAAATATTTGGTCTCATGTTCATCAGGTACATCAAGGACCCAATCATCTAACGATACATCATGGCATCAATTGTCTCTTATGAAGCATCACTCAATAGCTTTAGGTTTGATGCCATAGGTGTGGTTAATTCCTTACAGTCCATCATCCCAAATCTCTTCAGGATCTCTACTGCATACTTCCCTTGTCCAAGGAAGATTCCATCTGTAGTCTGCCACACCTCCATACCTAGANTGAACTCGGCAGCAATATTTCTCTTCATATCCGCAATCAACCCATCCATTCCTGTCACAAATAGATCATCTACATATAGTAGAAGCATCACTGGGTTTCCATCTTCACCCTTGTAGTAAAGGTTGGAATCTGCTTTACTCTTGGTAAAGCCCAAACTGGATAGAATGCTGTCAATTCTACCATACCATGTCCTGGGTTCCTATTTCAAACCGTATAGGGATTTCTTCAATCTACACACATGAGACTCCCTGTCATGAGTCTCAAAACTGAGTGGCTGCTCCACATACACTTCCTCTTCTACTACACCATTTAAGAAAGCAATCTTGACATCCATTTGGTGTATCTTCCATTTCATCACTACAGCCAGAGCAAGTACCGATCTGATGGAAGTGTAGTTGGATATAGGTGCAAAGGTTTCTTCATAGTTTATTCCTTCTTTCTATGAGAAACCACGAGCAACAAATCTTTCTTTATATTTCTCTATGCTATCATTTGCAGCATGCTTTATCTTGTAGATCCATTTGGAAGTTACAATTGACTTCCCTTCTGGTCTTGGGACAGCATCCCAAACATCATTCTTCATGATCGATTGATACTCTTCGATCATCGCATCCTTCCATTATTTCTGTTCTATCGCTTGTTCATATTTGGAAGGTTCTTAATCAATAAAATCACATAGTAAAGCTACATAACTGGAACAGGATCTGGTTCTCTTTCTTTCTCTGAGATTCTCTTCTGAAACCCCATATCTTTCCGCACCTTAGATAATCTCTCGTACCCAAGCAGGTTTTCTCTTGTGAGGATTATTATCCTGTGGTGGATCTACAAGTCTTTGTGGTTCTTCAAATTCTCGATCTTCTTCTTGAGTTTCCTCGTTCATGATTGTATCATGAATTCTGGGAGCTTCTGCTTCTTTATGTTATTTAGTAGGTTTCTTTCTGGATTTGATGTAGGCTGAATCTTCGTCAAATGTTACATCCCTGCTGATGTCAATCTTCTTGAACCCTGGGAAGTATATTTTGTAAGCCTTAGAGCTTTCAGAGTATCCCACAAATATACCCTTCTTTCCTGAAGAATCTAATATTTTTCTCTTCTCTTTTGGAATGTGTATGTACATAGGATAGCCAAATATTCTATGATGGCTGAATTTTGGTTTCTTACCAAAGAATACTTCTTCAGGAGTCTTGTTCTCAAGTACTCTCTGTGGAGTATGGTTCTGTACATATACTGCTATTCGGGCTCCTTCTACCGAAAGATGCATAGGAAGATCTTGATCATGAAGCATAGCTCTTGTAGCTTCCATGATGGTTCTATTCTTCCTTTCTGCAATTTTGTTCTGTTGTGGACAACTCCTTCTTATTCCCTGAGCCTTTACATAGTTCTTTGAACTCATTTGAAGTGAATTATCTACCATTGTCTGATAAAAAAGTCTTGATCTTCTTTTCAGTGTGGTTCTCGATCAAGGCTTTGAATTCCTTGAACTTGCTAAACACTTCATCTTTATTCCTCATGAAGTAAATCCATGTCTTCATAGAAAAGTCATCAATAAAAGAAACATGTACACATACCCACTTAGTGAGCTTGATGACATTGGTCTGCATACATCAGAGTGGATGATTTCCAAGATTCCTTTTGCTTTTCTCTCGCTAGTTGGAAATGTCTTCTTTGTGTTATTTCATTTTGCACATCCTTTGCAGACCCCTTCATGTTTTGCTTGTATTTTTTGAAGACCTTCAACAACTTTTCTTGCAAGTGGTAGTGCTCTATAATGTACATGTGCAATCCTTCTATGCCAAAGTTCATTTGGTTCTACTATGTCATGAACCAAAGCTTGATCTGGTTGGCCCTTCAACTTGTATAGATCTCCTTCTTGTTCTCCAATCACTATTGCATCGTCAAAAGTCTTTCCCTTTAGCCACATAAGAACTTGGCCATCTACAAAAGAAACCCTCATTCCTTTTGCATACAATGAAGATATGGAGAGGAGGTTATTCTTTAGTCCTACAACAAATAATACATTCTTCATCTTTAAAGACTTTCCAGAATCTAGTTTATAGGAGGATTCACCACTACCTTTTATTGGATACTTGTAGTCATCCCCAAGTTTCACATTGTGAGGTGACTCATGTTCAAATAGATTCACAAATGACTCTTTGGATCTTGTCATGTGCTTGGAAGCACCATTGTCTATGAGCCAATCATTGCTTCCATGTGAAACAGTTCCCGTGAGAGCGAAGATCAGTACATATTCTTCCTCACTTGAAAAATCATCACTTTCTTGTCTGATTCTCTTTGTAGAAGGTTCATCATCCTCTGTGGCATGAGCATGATGTCTTCTCTTGTTTCCCTTCCTCTTTAGGTTTCTTCTATTAGGGAAGAATTTGGATATGTGGCCTTTCTCATCACATGTGTAACATCTAATAGTAGTCAAATCTTTTCTAGAGTGTGAGATCTTGCCTTTAGAGTGATGATGGCTCCTTCTAGTTTTCTTGGAGTGAACTATGAGAGCTTGATATTCACTTCCCATCATCTCTTCTCGATCTTCTATCCGAGATTCTTCTTGAGAGAATTCTTCCCACAATTTTTTGAAATTGACTAACTTCTTTCTGGCACAGATCCCTTGAATGAAAGAGTTCCATGATCTAGGGAGACCATTCAAGGTGGTCATCACAATATCTACATTTTCCACTTCTTCATCTACTACTTCCAACTGCTCCTTGATATGAGAAACCCCTGTAAAGTAAGACTGAATAGTCTTAACATTCTAGATCTTCACATTCTTCAATCTCAGATTCATCTTCCTGTTTATGTTCTTCCCTTCAAACAATTTGGTTAGAGAATCAAACATAGATTTAGGTGTCTTGAGGGAGGACACCTATGGTATGACATGATCCTTGATATAATTAGCAATGATTCTCTTTGCCATAACCAACTTCTTCTTATGCAAGGATTTATCCTCAGCTCCCTCTCGAACTGGAACCTCCTCATTGATATAGGAGTCCAACTCATTTTCTTCCAGGACTAGGGAGATCCGATACTTCCAGGCATAGAATTTATAAGCTCTCTCAAGATTTTCATCAAGCTTGTTATGATGAGACATCTTAAACTGAGAACCTCAAAAGGAAATACAAAATATTTAGATCTTACCAAGTCAAGATGTTGGATCTAGATTTGGAGCTAAAATCATGTAGTGCTGGTTCAGTAGCAGATTAGGGTTTTTATTTTATGGAGTTTTGTCCAACCAAATGCTTTGAATTTGATCCCTAACTTCAATTTTAAGGAGGATATCAATCCAGGCCTGGGCTCACTGAAAAATTCCTCTTCTGTTAAAAGCTTTAATTTTCGGCAGTAGTGTCAGGTCCAAAATTGAAAAACCTCAAAATTGGATTCTACTTCGACAGAAAAATGTGCCCTAAGGAGTAGAGTTATTCCACCTTAGTTTTTCTGAATATCTATGGAGGAAGGTCCACAAACTAGGAAGCCCTAGTTCCCATAGCTGCACAGTGTCTTCTTCTCAAGTTAGCTCTGATACCATGTTAGAATTTCATCATTAAGCTAGCATTATATTAGGATCTTTAACTGAGAGAATAAAAAGCACACCAATCAAACAAAAGAGATAATGAACATAGTTTTTATCCTCAGGTAAACCATAAATGGTGAAAACCCCACAACTTCCTCAGATATAGAATTAGCACCAAAAGTAGAACCCAAAACAATAAGTGATCTGCTGATAGCAGTAACCTTCTTTCTATCTAGCCCTAGTGTCTTCTCCTTCCTCAACTATGTGCTACACTTGAGTGTGTATGAGTTGTGTGATAAATAGAGAGTCTAGCTCTCTATTTATACTAATCTCGACATGACTAAAACCCTACTAGGGATGACCTCATTAGGAGAGTCTAATAACCCTAGTACCCTAGAACTGCAGGGACTTTAACCGTTAGACAATAGGATGGTTACCCACAATGACTTGACATGACTTGTTTACATTATAGAACTTCCCGATAGGAACATCGGGGCATGACATAACTCAAGTACATCCCAAAATAAATATCGGGTTACAATATATAAGAAATACAAGTGAAATACATTCTGAAGTTACATATGCATCAACACTAGTGATAGTAGTGATGAAAATCATTATACTAAAAAGAGAAAATATAAACCTTGTGAGGAAATTTTTGGGGAGTTTAAAAAGATTAAACCACCAACATTCAATGGAGAGACTGAGAATGGGGAGGAAGTGGAATCCTAGTTATCTAGGATGAAGAAGTACTTCCAGATTTATAACTATTCAAACCAATTAAAGGCTAGAATGACTATCTACAATATTTCAGGGAAGGATGATATTTGGTGGCAATATTTAAAGAGAGTAAAGGGAATAAAAGAGAAGAACGTAAATTGGAGTACCTTCAAGAGGTACTTCAAAAATAAATTTCTGTCTAACTAGTACTATGAAGAGAGAGAAAAAGAATTCTATGAACTTAAACTAGGTTCAATGACTATGAAAGATTTGAACAACAAGTTTTTAAGTCTGCTTAGGTATGTGCCATACCTTGTAGATGAAAACCAAAGGTACAATGATTCCTCAGCTATCTACCTTATCATATCAAAGATAGGATTGAGTGTGACAATCCAAAAACTCTGGAAGAAGCTACGAGGAAAGCTAATTTCTGTTATGAACAAAATCAGAAGAAGGAGAGTATGGCCAACTGAAAGGCCAAGAAGAATAATAACCATTATGATCAAAAGAAGAAATAATTTGTGCCCAACCAGAATTCTAAAAACAATAAGGGCATAAATTTTCCTAACAAGAATTTCCAAGGGAATAAGAATAATTCACCAAGAAATCAAAACTGTCCAAAGGGTAAAGAGTCTACTAATAATCATGGTAATTATACAAAGAAATTTGAATGCAAAGAACCTATAAAGTGCTGAGAGTGTAATGGCCCATATTATGCCTCAGTCTGTCCTAATTGAAAAAAGACTGCCAGTAATATTCATACCATACAGGAGGAAATGACTGTTGGAGATTTAGCGAGGACTATGCCCAGAATCAATGCAGCCTTGGAGAATCGACAAGCAGCATATCAAACTTCCATGGTGGAAGTAGAAGGTATGATAAATCAAACCCCTATATCTATTTTAATTGATCCAGGAGCTAGTCTCAATTATATTTCACCTAAAATGGTAGAAAAATGTAAGCTTCCTGTTGAAAATTTTGAAAATTCTTAGTTGGTTCAGTTAGCAAATAAATGTGCAGTAGTTATGGATCAATTTGAAACTATTGTAAAGCTTAATGTACTACCTCTTGGTTATTATGACTTACTAATCGGTATGGATTTCTTAGAACAACATAGGGTAATTTTAAATTGTTATGATAAAACCTTTACGTGTATAAATAATGATGGAAAATCAATAAATGTAAAGGGAATCCTTAGAAGAACCATGATAAGGTAGGTTTCTACTCTGCAGCTTAAGAGGGATGCTAGGAAGGGTTGTAAAGCTTATGTAGTAACAATAACTGATGAGGAAAATCTAATTAAGACATAGAAATTAAAATTGGAAGACATACCAGTTTTAAGAGAATATGTTGATGTATTTTCGGAAGAAATTTTGGGACTACTTCCCAAAAGGGAACTAGATTTTACCATTGAGCTGGTACCTGGTGTAGTACCCAGCTCAAATTCCCCTTATAGAATGAACATACTTGAAATTGATAAACTAAAATCACAATTAAAAGAACTTATTGACAAAAAGTATATTCGACCTAGTGTGTCTCCATGGGGGCCACCTGTCATCTTCGTTAAGAAAAAGGATGGAACCATGCGACTTTGCATAGATTACCATCAGTTGAATAAGATGACCATAAAAAATAGATACCCTTTGCCTCGCATAGATGATCTGTTTGATCAACTCGTGGAGCCACATTGTTCTCAAAAATCAATTTAAGGTCTAGATATCATTAAGTTAGGATTAAAGATGAAGACATCTTTAAAATAGCTTTTAGAACTTGATATGGCCATTACGAGTTTCTCATCATGCCATTCAGGATTACTAATGGCCCAGCTGTTTTTATGTGTTTAATGAACAACGTTATGCATAAGTATCTAGATAAGTTTGTGGTCATGTTTATTGACGACATATTAATCTATTCAAAAACTGAAAAAGAACATAAAGAACATTTAAAATTTGTTTTGCAAGAGCTACGAGATCATCAACTCTTTGTAAAGTTTAGTAAATGTGATTTATTTAAGGATAAAATTCAGTACTTAAGTCATGTGGTGACTAAGCAAGGGATTTTGGTGGATCTCGAAAAGATAAAGGCGATCGAAGATTGGTCAGTTTCTAAAGATGTAACTGATGTTCGATCCTTAATGGGAGTTACCGATTATTACCAGAGTTTCTTTGAAGGTTTTTTGAGAATCGCAAATATGATAACTTCTTTGCAGAAGAAAGGAAAGAAATTTGATTGGAACTAGAAATGCAACGATAGATTTAAAAAGTTAAAAAAATTTATTAACCAACGCACCTATTTTAAGAATATCTGATCCAAATAAAGAATTTTTAGTGTGTACTGACGCCTGCAATGATGGTTTAGGTGGTTTTCTGACTCAAGAAGGGCATGTTATTGCCTATGAGTCTAGAAAATAAAAAATTCATGAAAAGAATTATGCAACTTATGATTTGGAATTAGCTGTTGTTATACATGCTCTAAAGATGTGGTGTCATCATATAATTGGCAGAAAATTTATTCTAATGACTGATAATAAAGGACTAAAATATCTATTAGATTAGCCTAATCTAAATTCCAGAAAAACTAGCTGGCTAGCTTTTCTAAGTGAGTATGATTTTGAAATTCAGCACATTAAAGGTAAAGAAAATAAAGTTGTTGATGCATTAAGTAGGAATGCAAGGATGAACTTCACAATAGTTATCAGCACTTATACAATAGATATGGATGAACAGCTTAAAGCAGGGGTAGAACAAGATGAAATCTACCAAAAATTACAAGCTAAGACGAAAGAAAATCCAACAGAAAGCTTAAGCAAAGGGTACAATTTGAATGCAAAAGGATTTTTACTGTATTAAAGATATAATGTATGTACCCAATGCATGTAAAGTTAAGTTATTAATTTTAGATGAAATCCATAAAAATCCATACTCAGGTCATCCAGGCTATCAAAAGACTATAACTATGTTAAGAAAAGAATATTTTTGGCCAAACATGAAAACTGAACTGGAAAAATTTATTGCTAGGTGTTTTGAATGTCAGCATGTGAAAACTAAACATCAACACCCAGCTAGATTACTTCAGCCATTGCCCATTCCTATCTCGAAATGGGAGATAATTAGTCTTGATTTTTTTACTGGACTGCCTAAAAATCAGAATTTAAATGATTCTATCATGGTAGTGGTTGATAAATTAAGTAAAGAAGCCCACTTTATACCTGTTAAAACTACATATAAAGATGCAAACATAGCTGAAATCTTTCTAAAGAAAATTTTTTGACTGCATGGAATACCAAAAGTTATAATCTCAGATAGATATCCTAAATTTACAAGTAACTTTTGGAAATATTTGTTTAAAGGATTAAACACTACACTAAATTTTAGTACTTCGTTCCATCCTCAAACAGATGGATAGACTAAAAGAGTAAACCAAGTACTGGAAGATTTCTAAGAATGTATGTGAAAGACCAGCCAGGTAAATAAGAGGAATTTTTTCATCTGGTAGAATTTGCTTATAATAATAATTATCAAGCATTAGCCAAATTTAGTCCTTTTGAAAACTTGTATGGAAGGAAATGTAATACTCCTATCTCTTGGAGTAATCCAGTGGATAGATTAGTATTAGATCCTGAACTATTGAAGGAAATGGAAGAAATTGTAAAACATGTACAAGGTAATCTTAAAGTTGCGTAGGATCGATAGAAAAGTCAAGAAAACCTTATAAGAACTTCAAAGGAGTTTCAGGTAGGTGAACATGTCTTCATCAAGGTCAGGCCCAAAAAGAACTCTCTGAGATTGGGTAGTTGTGCAAAACTAGCACCTTGTTACTATGGTCCATTTGAAATATTGTCCAGGATTGGACAAGTAGCTTATCAATTAGCATTACCACCAAATTTAAGAGTACATAATGTTTTTCACATTTCAGTATTAAAGAAATATGTTCATGATNGTATAGTGAAATTAGAAGGAGATTTTCTGGTGGAACCGGACTGTATCCTCGGGCGAAGGGAGATCACACTATGGAACCACACCATTGGCCAGGTGAAGGTGCAATGGAAGCACCTTAGTCCAGAAGAATCCACTTGGGAATTGGAAAGTAATATGTGGGATGCATATCCAATTATATTCCAAGGGAATTCTAAGGATGAAGAATAAATAACATCGATGATGATGTTATGCTTTAAGGGGGTGTTTATGTCACATGCCCCAATTTTGCAAAAAAAATAATTTTATATTATTTGATACTATTTGAGGACAATATTTTAAATTTTCTACTAAGTTGTAATTGATGACTCAGTAGAGTCAAGGATATTTAATGTAGCTCTGAATATTTTATTTATTTATAAATAAAGGAGGAGACAACAGCTTAGCAGAGCTATTAAAAGAGTGTTACTGGTCAAATTGGTGGAGACTAGGTGGAAAGCAAACTAACATGTGGCAGCATCCTCAAAGCACTTCCAACTGTTGCAGGTGGAAACCTTCCTACATATGGGGTCATGATTCTCCAAGAAAGTGGAATCAGAGCAGGTGGCTCAATTAATGAAAACAGACCCAAAAGACCTAGGCAATCTTTATAAAAATTCCCATTTAAGAGAGTTTAGGCTGCTCATTCTAGAGAAGTGATCATTCAGGTGAATGAATGTACTTCATAGAAATTCAATGGAAGGGAAATATGGAAAGTGCTTAAGGGGATAACTGCTCATTGATCTAGTTGTATATTTTAAGCTGAAGATCATACTACTGATAGTAGAGTGTTTTACTAACATATTGGACTAGTCTACTATTTGCATTCTCCACTAGTTCTCAGCCAAGAAGATCGGGAACAGGCTCGGGGGTCCTAAGGAAGCGTTGTTTGAGTTCTCTCTAGGAGATTGGAAGGGAGGAACAACCTCCTAAGGCTGTTGTCATATGTCCTAAACATGTTCTACATTATTTTGTTTTACTGTGTTAGTTAAATAAATTTGTGTCTGATTGATATATGAATGTTAATGATTCAGTTTGTAAATTGTTAAAATATAGTAGTCTTTGTAAATGATTGAAGAAATGTATTTGATTTAGAAAAGTAATGTGTTAGAATGGAAATAATTTCTAGACTGTGTTTTCCACACCTAGAAAACCAGGCCGGACTCTAGCACAGTTAGAATATCTTAAGTAGATGAAATAAAATGATAAGAGGCTGAATATAATAGATAGGGTTTTGCATTCTGTAGATAATAGAGTAATTTAATTCAGTGTGTAAATTATTATTAAAGAGAACCGTATTCTGGCTATTTATGTTAACTATTTTTATGAGTATATATATGATGGAAAAGAAACAGTAGTGCTAAAATATAATTATAGTAAAGAAATATACTGTTACAATAAAAATTATAGGAGATACAGTTAAGTATCCAAACAAGGTATTGACCATACTTAAATCTTCATATTAAACTATTATTAATATATATATACTAGAATAGGATTATGTTTACAAACATTATTAAATAAGAAGTAATCAAGGTTACAGAGTTAATGTTTTAATCCTTACATAACTCTGAATCTTTACTAAGTGACAGAGCAGTAAACAAATGTAAACAGTAAATAGAATAAAGCTAAGAAATTACTTATTTAAGAAATAATTATTTACTAGACAAGCTCTAAATCTATGTAGGTTTAACATGAGGATCAAACCCTAGTTCTACTTTCATTCTTTTATAAAAGTATTCTTTAAAATAGAATAAACAAATTAAAAACTAGAATACTAAAGTATGCACTAGACTGGGTAGAGTTTTATATTAAGAACTTACAGTATTTGTATAAACTCTTTTATTTAAAAGAAAAATAAATATTGTAACAGGATAAACAATATCAATACTATTGTAACAACAAAAAAATAGGTAAATAGAAACCAACACAACTAATAAGTTTGAGAATATATTTATCAAAGGGTTCTTTTATAGTAACCCTAGGATTTTATCCAAATTGATAATTATAAACATATAAATTTTATCTTAAGACTGAGCTTACAGTCTTCACTTTTACTTTATTAATTACAAGAGAAAGCTTAAACAATAATTATTATTACTAACAGTCAAAGAAGGAAATACTCAAAATACACAAAACCATAATTTATAGGTTTATAAGACTATTGCATAAACGAGTTAGAGCTCGAATTTAAAAATATTTTTAAACCAAATGTATTACTTCATCAGGTCAAAAGGCTAAAGATATAACCAAATTACTTCACCTAGCTCAAGTCCAGTTTTACCTAGCATTGTGGCGAGGGTTTGTAAACAAAACTAACAATCGAATTATTAAAACTTC
Source organism: Pseudotsuga menziesii (assembly GCA_001517045.1). NCBI lineage: Eukaryota > Viridiplantae > Streptophyta > Pinopsida > Pinales > Pinaceae > Pseudotsuga > Pseudotsuga menziesii. Next base: position 25,583 of record LPNX010498478.1, read on the forward strand.
AGTTATTGAAATATCCTTTATAAGGCAATGTATATTTTACCAGGGTATTTGAAACAGAGGACCATTAAAACCATGAAGACAGGAGAACCTCAAATATTAAGAATATATTATGTCATTACTTAGCCATAAGGCTGTAAAACTGTTAATAAGTCAAGAAAAATGAAATACAAAGTCACGGCATTGAAGCCAGAGCCACCCTACTATAGGCAAGGGTTTAATATTGAAAAACTAATTTTAAAAACTAAAGACCAAACATCCAAAGACTGGAGGAACCGAGGTTGTATTTTTCTTCTCCAACTGAAACCCTTTTCCCCTAATATTTACAAGCAGGGAGTTGCCACATCATAACCGGGGCTTACCCATTGGTATTGATGTCAATCCAAACATGAAGAGGATTCTTCTAAGCAAAAATCCGAACTGTAACCTGCAAGTGAAGATCAAAAACCCTGATTAGAAACTGATTTTTATAACTGTAACTATAACTAGAAATTTGTAACATTTGTAAGATAAATTATTTACTTGGAAGTGAAGGAATATGGAACCAAGGAGGAAATGAACCAGCACAATGAACAGCACAAACCCTCATGCTCACCTGTGACAGAGGTGATGGGGTTCACCATACATAATATACTGACGTTAGAGCAGGGTAAAAGTTTTGGCAGTGGCCATGAAAGGATTCAACACTAAAAAAAATACTGACAGAGTAACACTACCCTCACGGTAGCCTAATGCATGTAGAAAGAAAACCCAATGCCAGCTGTGAATCTCACAACCCACACACTATAGTGGCAACACTTATTTACACACAAACAATGGAGCTGGAGACGAGAACAAGCGAGCCCTCATGGCCGCTGTAAAACCAAGCAGTGCCATGACCAAACCCTCGATGAAGAATGAGAAGTTAGGGTTGCGTTGTGAGCTTTTAAATCATGCATTGCATGGTGGTGAATGTTCCACGTGCCCACCAAATTATTCAGTCCATAGTGGGTCGATTGGTATAGTTTCCATTGCAACGTTGCGAACCAAATTATTGTCAATAATTTAAATAATAACTACAATGATAATACAATTTACAAAGTCAAAACATATCATTTCAATGATAAACCATGAATTCAAGCTATGTCAAAGAACGAGATTTATATTGTATCGTTAAACCTTATATTATATAAACCTTGGAATCTTCATTGGTAAGATAACTATGGAAATATCAATAGTAGAATATTGTCCTTGATTTTAAGTAATAGTTCTAGTAATAATCATTTTTACAATCATTATAATGCAAGATTATGATGTTAGAATTAGTGTTATGCAAGCACTAATGGGTAAGAAACTAGTTTATAAATCATAAATGTGTAAGTAAAAATAAACAGTATTTACACCCTAGAATAACTCTTACTTTGTATCTAGTCTATAGTACTATAGAGTAAGATAAAAATTTTGGAAGTTTGTAATCATCTGGTCTCCATAAGGAAACAAAGCTCTAAATGAATCAAACCAAGGCTAGATTGGACTTGGCATTAGAGGAAATTTGGGGTCTAAAATGGGCCTTATAAGAAAATGTGCCAAAAATAATTTTTATGAGTTGAAATTCAAGAACCAATAGAATTTCAATAAAATGAGTCAACCATAATGGTTGAATTGACATATTTGTCATAAAATAAAACTACTTTCTTTTGTTCATAATTTCGACATATCGCGCTATGTTTTTACTCAAATTTCAAGTGGGAGAGCTCATTGGATGTGGAATTTAATTCTGCATCCAATGAGTACCCATAGTGCATACTTTTGATGGACTCCACTACCCCAAAAACAAGAAATACCTAAAAAAACATGATGATGACATCATCATCATGTTTTTTCAGGTATTTCTTTTTTTTTGGGTAGTGGGGTCCATAAAAAGTATGTAGTGTGGGTACTCGTTGGATGTGAAATTAAATTATGCATCCAACGAGCTCTCTCGCTCATAATTTGAGTAAAAACACAGGGAGATATGTCGAAAATACGAATACAAAAAGTAGTTTTTTTCATTCTTCCTCCAAAATTAATAACTATTATTTTATTATTTTAACTATTTTTTATTTTTTTATCTATTATTTTATTATTTTCCTTAGGAGGCCCATTTTGAACCTCAAATTTCCTCTAATGTAGTAAAAGATAGTAAAACTATCCAAAAATAATTATAGTATCATTTTTTTATTATAAATAAACAATATGGTAATGTAGTTTTGCCACATTACTTATGTCATGAAGAAACTTGGAGGATAGGAATCACAACTTGATGATAATTGTGCAAATGATCATTTATAAATATAATACAATAATAAGCTGATAAATTTGCTCTACTAAGATTAATTAAAAGTACAGCTGAGGGTTCTATTGTAAGCTTGTATCTTGGAAAGTCTTAGATTTATTTCCATAGTTATAATTAGTGTTGTAAATTTTAGATATAGCAACAACAGTAAACTCCTATTTCAGTAAAAATGTTGTTATACTAAATCATGAGCTCTTGGTAGAACTTGTAAATAACTTAACTTATAAGTGGAAAGTAGATTTATCCAAAGAAGAAGTCATACTGATAAAAGCCATTTAGTATAGAAAAGTTTTTGATATGCACGACATTAATTTTAAAGTACTATCACAATTGCAAAACAAGTAAAGAAACGTTACTTTACCTCGTAGTATCCTTGAATTCTATTAAGCACAATTTTACTCTAGCGGTATATTTATGCTAAAGAAGTATATCTGTATTAACGCTTTAATAAACTCCTACTGGTTCAAAATTTACCTGTCGAACCTATAAGATCCAGAAATTCACCTAAGTTATCAATCGCTAAGTAAGCCCCAGTTAGAACATAACTTATCACCTACCTAACAAAATCAAATCATCAGTACAGCTAGAAACAACTGAATGCAAGTTATTTACAACACATATAAAAATTAAAATAGTATTAATTTATATGTGTTTAAGTTAATCATTACTTTTTTCAACTCTTTCATTTATTTCGTTAACTGCTAGCAGTTAACAAACTGTGACTATAGACAATTTATGTTACATCAAAATTTTTAATTTTTGTGAAAATTATGGGTTATGACACATTTCTTCCATTTTGATCAGTGATTTTCTTATTTGCGACTTGTAGGTAAGAGTACATGCAAAAAATGTCTTTTTAGTGGTTTGGCTTTTTTTTTTGTCACTGAGGGGCCTAAGCTTCCCTAAAAGGGATTCTCCAAGCTAACTCCCACATTTCGAGGCCAAACATGCAACTAGTTTTCTCTTTTTGGTCGTACAGAAGTGACCTAGTCGCTTCTATCAGGGAGAAAGGCACTACTTGAAGTCACATTTGTTTCTCTTGAAGGTGCGACTCAGTCACCCTTATTTGGCCAAAAGGAGTGACTTAGTCGTTGGTTCTGACCAATAAGGAGAGAATTTTCCCTTGGATGGGTTTTTTCTTATAGTTTTGGATAATAGGGGTTAGGTGACTATGAAGGATGGCTCAACCTAAGTGGCATGATCAGGACTACAAATATTTGCGGGTGGAGGCTCTACAAAATGTAGGTTTGTGGGATGCACTATCCCATTGTGGATTTCTCAAGTTCATGCAGATTTTGATGATGAAGACCTTACATATACTACTTGAGACCTTGGTTAGTTTCTGGGATGTTGGGGAAAGTGTTTCATCATACAGGGGAAGTGCATGGATATTACACTGCATGATGTGTACTTCTTGATTGGATACCTGATGCTGGGAAAGATTGGCAATATGGTGCCAAAGCTCTCTCACAGGGAGACTCTAGATGAGCTCTACGAGAGGCATTTCTATGGCTCTCCATATGTGCATGGGTCTTACATATTGCTCTATGATATTGAGAGTCTTTCAACTTGGTTCATTGCAGTGATGGTGCTGCGTATCTTGTGTTTATCTGGGAACCACAAGATATCCGACGGGTAGCTGCAGATGGTGGAGAGTGCAATGGGGGGAACATATTTTTGATGGTCCCAAATGTAATTGTTTGCAGTTTACCATGCACTAAACCATGCTAGGATGTCTGGAACGGAATTCTGGTTCACTTCCTTCCTGTGCTCTTTATTTTTTGAGAGATTTATGACCCTTCAACCACACCTAGCAGTGAGGGATGGTGGGCCTCGATAGATGTAGATGCATAGATGGTACGAGATGGTGGTGCATGAGGGGAGAGGTAGGGTGATCCTCTTCTTCACTTAGGATGTGCTAGCGCAGTGGTGATAGCTCCTAGTAGTCATTAAGGACTACCCTTATGTTTGGATGGATTACGAGGGGGATGTAGAGATGCCTCGACCTCCAAGCCAGGCCTGGGGAATATATGGTAGGTATACACAATGTTTTGTGTGTTTATGTTCATATATAGACTACTTATCTACTTGATGTTTAGGGACTAGTGACATACTTGTGTGCATGTGCAGATTGTTAGCGGCGGGGTTGAGCCTATAGGTTGGGAGGAAAGGGGTTCTCTCCCAAGTAACAGTAGAACCACTTTAGACTGTGCCTCTATACCTACACAGTTAGAGAGAGATCTCTCACTTGTTTTCAGGTTTACTTCACGTAAGATATTCGATCAAGAATGGTCAGGAGGCCAGAATCCTGAATGGAGCAAGTGCGTTAATGTAAGATGTAGGTGGGACTATTAGAGTAAGGGACCATTGGAAATGGAGTTGAACTTCCAGGTAGGGAACATTTTACAGGAGGTAAATAATGGCATGAATTTAAAAAAAGAGGAAAGATAGTCATCGATCTTGCAATTAGGAGATTTTTAGCTGGTGATTAGTAGATGAGAGGGAATAGTCCATCATGCAGAGCACCAACAAGATGAATTTTACATAACCTTAGAAGAAAACTTAAATGAATATCTGAAACAATATATAGAGCATAGCATGTATGAATTCCAAACTGTTACACACTCATTTCAGACATGAAAGAAATTAACAAACTGGAATGAAAATGAGATGAACATTTCATGTAAAGAGATTACATATTGAAAGAAGAAATGACTATAATGTCCCTCTGATATGCCCCTAAGAGTTTTGCAATTGTAAATATTATTGTATGAGGGCTTCTAGGTGAGGAGCTCAAGTGCCAAGGCCACACCCGAAAAAAAACTGAAAGTTAGGTGAAAGTCTAATAACACAAAAGGCCGACGAACACAGGTGCGACAAGAACTAGGGCTAAGGGATTAGAAAAAGGGTTTGACAAAATACATTATGATATAAATCATATCATCAGGACAAAGAAAAATTAAAAGACAAGTATTATTAAATTGAATATCTATCTATGATATATATAAGTCTTGTGATATAAAGTATATCATAAGGATGAAGGAAAATGACAAATTAAGCCTTCATAAAAGACAAAGTAATTTTTAATTGAAATCTATAAATAAAAATACATATGCTCTAATGATAAATTGAGCAAACATGGAGTATGATGATATAAATTATATCATGAGAACAAAGGAAAACATAATATTAAATCCTTTTTATAAAAGCAAGACCTAATTATTAATTAATAAGGTCTATAGAATGGATTTATTTCTTTTTAGCTCTAAGGACTCATTGAGTCTTTTTCGGCAAATATTACTCCCTCCCTGTTACATTCGTAACATTTATATTTTATTATAAGAGAGGATTTAATTTCCGTCAACCATTCGTGCCTTGACCTCGGCATAATTTAAGGAAAGGTCTGGCTTAAAGAAAGGAATTGATTACCACTAAACCTTGACAGTTGTTCACCTACTCCAGGACAGAGGGGACCCTGCGCACTTAGCATGCATAGAATTGCATGCGTTTCTCCTTGGTCTACACTCCTTTTAAAGGAAAATCGGGTTGTGGTTGGAAGGGGAGGGAAAGAATCCATGAATAGTATAATGTGGCCATACCATTTAAGGTATGGAGGAAGTGGTTTATAATGATATAATTTTTTATGATTGTTTGATTTCCTGGTAAGTATGACAGTGCCTTTCCTTCATTCAATTTTGTCCTAGCACCTATCTAGGCTCGGAAAATAGTTATCGCTTTGCTTAAAGTCACTTTACCACATTTGAATGTTATAATTCCTTACCATTGGTGAAGTAGGATCGCCCTGGACCTTAGGAGAGAACCAAATCCCTATGCTCATAGGTCAAAGGAAAAGAGAGATTCATTTCTGCCTGAACTGTTAAGAAATCCTGAACGTGCATGATAGATCTAGACTGATGCTAGCTTCTAATGGATATCCCAAGCCTGTCTGCTTTGGGTATTGATATCACAAAAAAAGATAATCTACTTAGATGTATGAATGGCACATGAGTGTTCAGCTATTCTTTATTTATCCTTCTTTCTTTATTTTAAAATCGCAGATACTTGGATGTTGTAAGGTTTGGGGGTTTATGTTTCTTTCATGAAAACCTGTATAGTAGACCCTCTGCATTTGTTTTAGTATTCATGCCTCCTGTGTTGGACATGTATCTGCTTGAGGATCCAGAAGACCTTGTTGCATTGAAAAATATGATATGCACTTTCTATACACTCCGCGTTGGGTAAAACTTTGCATTAGTTCTTAGCTATTTTTCTACTGTTTTATTGTTTTCCTATAAAAATCATTCAATTATAACCCAACTATGTTTTCTACTAGGTTAATTGCAGCTAACTTGGCACAGGCATCCCTGTCAGTTTTATGGATGCTGTCATTGCAATGGTTCCGCGTTGGGTGATTTTTCCCTTCTTTTGTTTGTTTGCACGTGTCTTAGAGAGACATAATATCTCATAGATTTCCATAGCAAGGGTACTAAAAATTACAGAGTGGAACACTCAGGTTGTAGGTTTGACATGATTTATCACTTTTGTTGTGTTAGGCATTCTATCTTTGTTCTATTTTATATCCAAGATATGTATCATGGATGAGCCATGGATGCGTTGTAAGGTAAGGTAAACCAGCCATGGAGGAGCCGTGACTTTGTAAGTACTCTATTTTTATAAAGAAATAAAAAGAATAAACAAATTGGTGGACGTAGCCTCATGGATGAGGTGAACCATGTGAATTTGGTTGTCTCATCTGTAGTATTATGTTGTGTATGTTTATTTCCTTTCCTCATAATGATGATGTTATATAAAGGCTTATTGGTGGAAAAGGGTTAATAATCATGTTTTTGCAGACACCTAATTCGCAATTACATCACTTAATCCATTAAGATACAAGAGGTATTTTACAACGACATAGGAATCTCTGTCTTGAAAGAAAATCCTTCCTCTGCAAATTTATTCATAACACGAAAATTAGAGACTATTTACAATGGAGAGCCTCAACCCTTGAAATTTTCCCAACCAACCCCTATCTCCCTCTATCGGGAGTGTATTTATACTATTTCAGCACTAAGACTATTCTCTAAAACCAACCTAAAAATTGTTTCCAGTCGCAATCAAACATTAATAGTATAGAGAGTGGAACTATCACCACAATTTACGAAAGTGAATAAACATCATGGAGATAGTGGGGGCACTCATCTTGAGCGACAACTCGACATACATGGCTACTATTGTGGATTTTGAGTATGACGCTCATTACTTCTACCACCAAATTCTCTTCTCTTGATACAATGAGTAGCTTTAGATCGTAGCATGTTCATACCCATTTATTTGGATTGACCTTCCCATGCAACCATTGATCAGAATGGGTCCTACCACCTCTTCATGAATCGGGGTCCTTGTTATATTTTTATCATTCAAGCTACCATTATGATCTTAGGATCTTTAACTGAGAGAATAACATGCACAGCAATAAAACACAAAAGACAAGAGACAGAAAGAATTTTCCTCAGGGAAACCATAAAGGAGAAAACTCCGCAACTTCCTCAGAGATAGAATCAACACCAAAAGTAAAACCCAAAAACATAAAGATGATCTCTCGATAGCAGTAGTCTCTCTCTTTTCCCAGCAACTTCTCCTCTGAATCATGCACCTCAATGAGTGAGTGTTTTTGTTATAAATAGAGAGACTCACTCTCTATTTATATTCTTTTGTTCACTTGAAACCCACTCCAACATGTCAGCCTCACTTAATAATTACTTACTATAGCTGACATCTCTAAGAGTGTCTAATAACCCTAGTTCCCCACAACTTGTGGGGACATTGCCTCCTTCGACCAACAAGGAGGTTTATCCTTAACACAATGGTGCGGACTATTTCTCTGACTTACAATGACTCACCTAGGGCCAAATTCTCTAGGATAGTCTAATAACCCTAGGGCCCCACAACTGTGGGGACTTTAACCCTTGACCAATAGGATGGTTACCCATAATGACTTGACATGACTTGTTTATATTATAGAACCTCCTGATAGGAACATCAGGGCATGACATAACTCAAATACATTACAGACACATCACGGTATAAACATCGGGGTACAATACATAAGATATAAGGATGAATACATTCCAAAGTTATAAATACATCAACACTCCCTCTTAACTAGGAAGGTATTCTCTCGACACAATTTTCATCACTGGTCTTCTTCTCTGGATCTTCTTGTCATCTGCATATTTAAGTCATCTTCATCTTCAAGTCATCTTCATCTTTAAGTCATATTTTTCTTCGGATATGGATCATCACTCGATCTGGATCATCGTCAATGAATCTGGATCATCACTGGATCTGGATCATCATCGGTCATCATCACTAGATCTGGATCATCATCATCATATGCACTATCTCATGATTCTTCTCATCACACAAAGTTCTACAGAGCTAGCCCTTTTTCATGCTAGTTGTAGGCCTAACCACCATGTAGGTCTTCTTCAGCGCTTATATCTAACCTACTCATCATAATGGCCCACCTAGCACTTACATCTGATCATGTAGGAGCCTACAATCACATCAAAAAGGCCCAATACACACATTCACCAGCATGATAGGACACAATTACTATCATCTGTGAAAAGGCTCAACACTTAATTCTGACCTACTTGTCAGAAAGGCATGTACTCATATCTGATATTGTAGGAACCAAATCCTATAGTCACATCAGAATGGACCTTAGACCTAGACTAAGATACCTGGTAACTGACTAGGTGCCTCCATTCTCCCGAAGAATGGTAATTTCCCTTACATCTAACCTGCTCATCAAAATGGCTCTCTGAGTCCCAGACTGAGTGTTCCTAGTAACTGACTAAGGACCTCCATTTCAAGAATGGAATTTATCACTCATATCTGACATGGAAGGAACCAAATCCTCTCACCATGATAGAATGGGTTAGCCCTTACATCTGACCTGCTTGTCAGAATTTCTTTCAGACTCATCACTTCCCCTTGGAAGAGACATCGATCTAGAGAACACCAAGCTTCTCCCTGAAGTACTCAAACTTTAGTCTGGCTAATGGCTTTGTCAACACATCAGCTATCTAATCATCCGTCGCAACATACTGGAGCTTCACTGCTCCTTTCTGTACCATACCCCTGATATAGTGATACTTGATTTTGATATGCTTTGACTTGTCATGGAACACTAATTTCTTTGACAACTTCACACAACTCTGTTTGTCACAATGTATACAAGTAGCATCCATCTGGAGATCAAATAAATCAGATAGTAGCTTCCTCAGCCATACTGCCTCACAACTAGTTGAACAAGCTGTGACATACTCTACTTCAGCTATACTCAATGCCACACAGGATTGCTTCCTACTAAACTAATTGATCACACCTGATCCCATATTGAAGCAACATCCTAAAGTGCTCTTCCTGTCGATGGCACTTCCTGCCCAATCTGAATCAACATAACCCTCCAAGTTAATCTTTTGATTCACCTCATACTTGAGCCCATAATCAACTGAACCCTTCAGGTACCTTACTGCATGCTTTGCAACCATCAAATGAACATGTCTAAATGTGGTCACAGCAAAGAAAATATCTGGTCTCATATTCGTTCAGGTCTTCATCAAGCTCATCATGTATGTGTTATCCCATGGGTGTCTTCTAAACTTGTACAAGGCCTTCTTTTATTTGCACACATGATTCTGGTTTTCATGTGTCTCAAATCCCACTAGCTGCAAATGTCTCTTCGTAATCTATGCCTTCTTTTCACGAGAAGCCTCGTGCTATGAATCTTTCCTTGTATCCCATGATGTTTCCATCTACTGCATGATGGAACTATGAACTTTCCTTCATGTATCCATACTTCATTCTAAACATCATTCTTCTTGAACCGGTCTTCCCTTTCTTCTTCGAAGGTTCTGCATCAAGGATGTCACTACATTCGTCATATTATTTTTTAGTTTGAAATGCCGTCACTTGTTCTTAGGAACAAGTCTCATCCTTCTTTGCTTTTAGGCGATTATGTATGCGATCTTTCCTACAAGTCAAATTCATTTGCATGGTTAGAGACATTTCATAAGGAATATTCATAATGGAAAATTCTTATGCATAAATATATGATCATGCAACTACTTTAGCCAATTCAACATTCATCCATATCTCATGGACTTTTCTAGATTCCTTCCATCTCTACCAGGACAAAATTGAGATTGTGCAGTAATCCAATATGTCAGCAAAAAGGTTTCATTCTAGATAAGTAGCAATGGAGAGTTTTATAGCACCATGAGCTACTTACCCATCACATGCATATTAGCAGTATACTATCATTAATGCAAACATTCTATCATGCATAATACATTAACTGAATGTAAACAAATGCATAACAATATCATAAAATTACAATTGAATACTTATCTTTATTTGTTTCGTGGGTAGACTCCTTCTTGAGCCTTCAGTTTCATCATCTTCTTCATTCATAATAGCATCATTTCTTATCCAAATTCCAAGATGGATAAGAGTTTCTTCAAGAGTTGAGTTCTTCATATTCCTCATTGCTTGAGGGATCTTCTTTGGATAGTGAGAGCTTGATCTTCAATTGCTCCCATCTTCTTTTCTCTTATTATTAGTTGAGCTTCTTCTTATTCCCATAGTCTATTGAAAGTAATCACTTCCTTATAGCACACATTCCTTGACTGATTTAATCCCATGATCCTAGGAGGCCATTCAAGGTGGCTATCACCACTCCTACATTCTTCACTTCTTCTTCTACTGCTTCAAGTTGTTCTCTGATTTGAGATACCCTTGTAAAGTACGACTGTATGGTCTCTGCATTCTGGATCTTTACATTCTTCAACTAGTTTATCTTCTGAGTCTAAAACTTAGACCATAGAAAGTATAGTCTGTTCCCTTTTTGTAACATCTTTATAAATCCCATTTGGACCTGTGTAGCCCAAGATATAGCAATTCTCCCTAGGTGTCCTATTTAGGGATGAATTCTGGAAGAGGCTGGAACCCTAACTTGGAGGGATCATATATCCCAGAATATAGTGAATATGAGGCTGAATTTGGGATAAAATGTAAATCAGGATATTGTCTTCTTATTTTGAAATTTTTGGCTTCTGATCCTTTGCCAATCTTGGTATATAGCGAATGTACCAAAACTTAGCAGTTTTAGTATTTAGGGTTTTTCTAGATCGGGGACAAACTAGGCTTTGAATTTCTTGGAGTTTCACCCAACCAAAAATATTGATCCAGGTCTCTAAAATTCTATTTTTATGAGGATATCAATCCTATGCTGGGGTCACTCAAAAATTCCTCTTCTATAGAAAGCCCTAATTTCCCACACCAAAACTGAAAATGCTAGGAATCGAATTTCACTTCGACAGAAAGATGCACCCTTCAATGCAGAGTCATCCTAGCATAATTTTTCTGATGGATTGTGGAGAGAGACCCAAAAATTAAGAATCCCTATCTATTTTAGCTGTACAGTGTCTTCTTCTCAGGTTAGCTCTGATTCCATGTTATATTTTTATCATTCAAGCTACCATTATGATCTTAGGATCCTTAACTAAGAGAATAATGTGCACATCAATAAAACGCAAGAAACAAGAGACACAAAGAGTTTTCCTCGGGGAAATCATAAGGAGAAAACCCTGCAACTTCCTCAAAGATATAATCAACACCAAAAGTAAAACCCAAAAACATAAGGATGATCTCCCGATAGCAGTAGTCTCTCTCTTGTCCCAGCAGCTTCTCCTCTAACTCATGTGCCTCAATGAGTGAGTGTGTGTGTTATAAATAGGGAGACTCACTCCCTATTTATATTATTTTGTTCACTTGAAACCCATTCCAAAATGTCAGCATCACTTAATAATTACTTACTAGAGCCAACATCTCTAGGAGTGTCTAATAACCCTAGTGCCCCACAACTTGTGGGGACTTTACCTCCTCCTACCAACAAGGAGGTTTATCCTTAACACAATGGTGGGGACTATTGCCCCAACTTACAATGACTCACCTAGGGTTGAATTCTCTAGGATAGTCTAATAACCCTAGGGCCCCAGAATTGTGGGGACTTTAACCCTTGACCAATAGGAGGGTTACCCATAATGACTTGATATGACTTGTTTATATTATAGAACCTCCCTATAGGAACATCGGGGCATGACATAACTAAAATACATTACAGACACATCCCAAAATAAACATCGGAGTATAATACATAACATATATGGAGGAATACATTCTGAAATTACAAATACATCATTAATCCTGACGTTGTCCGCGCTAGTTCAGATCATGAAAAGAGCGATAGCCATAGATCTATCTCCACTCTTGTCGTGACCATTGATTCTTTGTAGCCGGTACCACTTTTCATGATTTGGAATTGTGACTTGCTTCACACAAGTTTGGCTTGCAAAATCAGTTGGTGTTGTAGATCTACTTCTCCTTTCATCCATGCCATCAGATACTTCTTCTCTTTAACTGATTTCATGATTGGGTAAAGTTCCTTTTATCAAGCATGTTTTCTTAGCGAAACCGTTTCGGGCCGTCAATTGGGCTTTGCCTTGATCTTGGCCCTTCATTGTTTTCTAGTTTTAACAAACTCTACAAATGCCAAAATTTGACCATTCTCTCATGTCTTTTAGCCAAAAGCAAGCTCTATCATCACTCTTCTTCCTTGTTCTCATGGATCATTGGTCTATGACACCTTTCTCTATCATTGTTACGGCTACAAGTCTTCACCTTCGGAGGAATCTACCACCATAGATTGAGCTCTTCTTCATTATTTGGAAGTCTCAGAACATGGAAAATGTGCCTCTGATAATCTGAAGGGCGCTCACATAATTTCAAATGAATAGGACCCTTTTTGGGCTCTATCATGCCCATAAATCGACTATTGCGAACATAGTGCTAATAGATGGCTCCACGAGGGATGCTATCCTCCCAACGCAGTAGCAAAGAACCCCCGTACACCAAGTTCCAAATCCATTGGGTCATCCCCAATATCTTATTCGAAGACTCCATTTTGCTCTGAGCTACTACTTTAGTGAATTTATGTCACTCTGCAAACCATGCTCTTGGACATATTCTAAAACTGAGAACAATCATGACTGCAAACCTGTACTTACAACTAAAAATCAAAACAAACTAAAATAGCAATGAAGAAAATGCTCGATTATTGCCGAGCTTATTTGTTCCTACCTAGTCTACCTAACTTAGTGTGCAAGTCCGATTAAGTGAAACAAAACTTCCAATGAAGTGAATCAAGCAACTTTCCTAACAGTTTTGTCCTCTTTTCATGCTTAATTGATAGGAATGAAATACAAAATGGAAGAAGGAGATAACAAATAAACTGATCTTTACAGTAGAGATGTGACTAGCCATTACCATTACCCAACCTTTCCATGTATTCTGCTATGGGTCATAGAAAACACAACAACCTCAAGTATACTCAGTCATCTATTCATGAGAAAGCTATCCCAAAGTCTCTTCCTCTGGTTAGATGTCAGCCATTATGCTGCAGAGTGGTTGATTTTATTTTCAAAAGAAGCAAGGACAACTCAAGGGGAAAGGTGTCTGCATAATAGATTTGAGTAGCATTCTCAATAGGTTGGAACTCCTTGGCGATGTTATAATAAAAGCTTCCAAATCTTCTGTTAAAACTAGATATGGCCTCACCCTCATGCCTCTTCAAGGAATAAAATTCTAAAAGTATTTGATCTAGTGGCCTTCTCCTACCCCAAAACTTTAAAAAGGTGCAAGAAAACTCTTCCCAAGTATTGATGGACTTAGGCTGCAAGTGTTTGAACCATTCTTTTGCATCTCCTTGCAAAGACTAGGTAAAATTCCTCATGCAAACATCATCATGTTCTATCTCTAAAAGGTCGAAGAAATGTTCAAAGGCTTGTAAATGTTTCTCAGCAATGAATTCTTTGGATTCTCCATCAAATTTGGGGAGGTACTTGTAATGTTTCACAGGAAAATCATGGAGGATAGAAGGAAATTGTAATGGTTTGTACCGGCTTGGAATATTGGGAGGGACTAGCTTAGGTGCAATAGATATGCTATTAACCAAGGTTTCATGAGGTTCACAGGGGTAACCTTTAACGTCGGGAGCTTTGGGAGAAAAATCTTGGTCAAAATCAAATGTACAAGACAATGCAACACTTTTGGTTCATAAAGAAGGATAAACATGAATATATTCATAGCTTGGTTCCAACTGAATTGAACCAAAGAAGGTTGTTTTGATAAATTTAGGAAAGGATAGGAACAAACTTACAAGACAAGACAAGGAATCTTGGTAGGAATGTAAACTCGAGTATCTTAACCTTTCACCATGCATTTTGGGACTTGCAAGGAGTCCATTCTCCCTGGCAAAGCCTGTCATTTTTTTTGACAATTTGATTTCTGGGTCATACCACCAGCGGAGTCACTGAAGTCTAAATCCTTCAAGAGTGGAGTCACCAGGTGAAAAGTGCTCAACCTTCTTGATGTCTGGTTATTGTTCACCATCAACAACTAGATCTAAAACTATGTCATTCTTCCCAGGGATGATCTTAAATCTCGTCCTCGACAACGGCACCAGTTTTTTAGCGCCGGGATTGAGCCCATAGTTTGGGCGGAAAAGGGTTCTCTCCCAAGCAACAGTGGAACTGCTTTAGACTTTGCCTCTGGCCCTATGCAATCAGAGAGGGATCTCTCGCTTTTTTTCAAGTTTAATTCATGTAGGATATTAGATCAAGAATGATCAAGAGGTCAGACTCTTGAATGGAGTGGGTGCGTTAATGTAAGATACAAGTGGGACTCTCTGAGTAAGGGACCATTGGCAATGGATTTGAAGGTCTGGGTAGGGAACATTTTGTAGGAGGTAAAGAATGGCATGAATTTACAAATAGAGGAAAGATAGCCATCGATATTGTAATAAGGAGACTTTTAGCAGGTGATTAGTAGATGAGAGGGAATATTCCATCATGCGGAGCACCAACAAGATGAATTCTATGTAACTTTAGAAGAAAACTTAAATGAATTCCTGAAATAATAGACGGAGCATAGCATGTGTGAATTCCAAACTGTTATACACTCATTTCAGACATGAAAGAAATTAACAAACTAGAATGAAAATGAGATGAACATTTCATGTAAAGAGATTACATATTGAAAGAAGAAATGACACAGGAATATCTGTCTTGAAAAACAATCCTTCATCTACAAATTTATTGATAACACAAAAATAAGATACTATTTACAATGGAGAGCCTCATCCCTTGAAAGTTTCCCAACCAACCGCTATCTCCTTCTATCGGGAGTGTATTTATACTATTTCAGCACTATGACTATTATCCGAAACAAACCTAAAAATTGTTTCGAGTTGCAATCAAACATTAATAGTCTAGAGAGTGGAACTATTTCCATGATTTACAAATGTAAATAAACATCATGGAGCTAGTGGGTGCACTCATCCTGAGTGACATCTTGACGTGCTCGACTACTGTTGTGGATTCTGAGTATGACACCTTTCCGTTTGCTGCAGAAAATATTTTTGGATGCCACCTTGTATAGTTGATCCATGATGCAAAACACATGAAGTGGATTCTCCCACACTTCCTTGCTCTTGTGATGTAGGAAACAGAATGGTATCCCCCTTCGTGCTAGCCTTACCCCATCTAAATAGCGGATTCACCAGTTATTTTCCTTACTCCCGTAGGCCAACTCACACAGAAGCCGCTTGTCTTTAGGCAATATGGCTCTTCCATAGGGATGATTTCACCTGCACACACACTATAAATTGCATTGGGGGAATCTGTTAATCAAGTAGGAGGTAGATTAGATATATGAATGTCCCCTCCATTATCATCTTCACACCAGATGAGACACTTACAGCCACAAGGATTCCTCAGTCCTCCAATTTGGGGAACCGTTCACATACATCGTCCATGTTTCATTGATTTTACCACCAAATTCTCTTCCCTTGATACAACGAGCAGCTCTATATCATGACGTGTTCTTACCCGTTGATTTGGATTGACCTTCCCATGCAACCATCAATCAGAGTGGGTCCTACCACCTCTTCATGAATCGAGATCCTGACATTGTTTGTGCTAGTTCAAATCGTGAAAAGAGCCACAGCCATAGATATGTCTCCACTCTTGTCATGACCATTGATTCTTTGTATATGGTACCACTTTTCATGATTTGGAATCATGACTTCCTCTGCACAAGTTTGGCTTGCAAAATCAGCTGGGGCTGTAGATCTGCTTCTACTTTCATCCCTGCTGTCAGATACTTCTGCCCTTTAACCTGTTTTGCGATTTGGAATTTTTTTTTATCAAGCATGTTTTCTCAACCAAATTATTTTGGGTCATCGATCGGGCTTCACCTTGATCTTGGCCCTTCATTGTTTTCCATTTTTAACAGAATCTACGAATGCCAAAATTTGACCATTCTCTCGCATCTTTTGGCCAAAATCATGCTCTATTGTTGCTCTTCTTCCTTGTGCTCCTGGATCATTGGTCTACAACGCCTTTCTCTATCATTGTCGCAGCTACAAGCCTTCACCTTCGGAGGAATCTACCAGCGTAGATTGAGCTCTTATTCATTATATGACGGTCTCATAACATGGAAAATGTGCCTATGATAATATGAAGGGTGATCACATAATTTTCAAATGAATAGGACCCTATTTGGGCTCTTCAATCCCATAAATTAACTGTTGCGAATGGAGTGCTAACATTGATGTTGGTCCTCTCTCTTTAGGGGGTACCAACATCGGATGGGCATAGTTGCGGGACTAGATCCACCTGCACGAGGCTGCTAGAAGGGGAAAAATACCATGGATGAGCTTCAAGAACATGTGGAGCACTTAATAGAGGAGGTCACAGATGATGGTTGGAAACATCTAGATTATGAACTCATTGTTGCATGTTACCACACTCCCTACAAGTGGATTCCTCTGATAAAGAGGATTGATGTTTCTACTGAGTATGTTCGAGCAGTGGTGCAAGGATACATGCCTATGGATGATGATGATGGATCTGAGGAGGAGGAGGAGGAGGAGGTTGAGGATGACTCAGAAGAGGAGACAAAGTTAGAGGAGCAAGATGATGAGTCTGCCTCTGATTAGAAGCTAGTGGAGCTATCCCTAGAGAATTGGTGCACTTAGTATTTTTTTACTGCTATGTATATTCAGCTAATAAATCTTTTGTAGCTTCTCATTTTGTACTGGACATATTATGAGATGCAATATATATATATATATATATATATATATNCATGTCGATGCACTTTTATGTTTTTTATGTGAGTAGTTTTATGATGAAAATTCCTAGATGATGTATTCTTTATATGTATGCATGATTATGTGGTGATGCATGATGCAGTCTTTACATGTCTCCTATATGCGATGATGAGTATGACATTCTAGAATATCATTATCCATTTGATATGCCACACTATTGAGGTTTTTGGGAACATGTGTGAATGTAATGGATTCAAATGTTCTAACCAACTATTTAGTGCGTAAGAAATTTATAAAAAGGCAGGTATCGCATACCCGATAGTGGTTATTCAATTGAGAGACAAGAAGCTGGGTGTCTAAGAAGACATCGAGGTGACCAACACCTAATTGGGTGGCAGTGACAAAGAGTCTCGTGGCACCATCATACCCATCTTGGTTGTTGGTTGTGATTCCCACACACATTCCGTGAATGTTTTTCAACTCACGTGATGGGGAATAGATAACCCATGCAACCGAGGTGAGATTTGGAGACCATCTTCTTGCTCCATTAAAAAATCCAGTGTAGCAACACAAGATAGGATCCATCTAGAGAAATCAAGGAAGAAAAATTTAAGACTCACTTCAAGAAATATATTTAACTATGCTACAACTGATTTGTTGTGGTGATGTTAGGCATAAAATCTCTTGATGTAGAGCCCATTGAGAGGGTTCTGCAAGTGTTTCCCATCAAATTCAAAAAGAATGTATGCCCCCTTACCAAGGCAGTGGTGAAAAATGTATGGGTCGTACCACATGGATTCAAACTTCCCTTTTCCCAACTTGTCATTGGCTTGGTCATAAACAAGGACAATATTTCCTTCGATAAAGGTACACGGGTGGACATGGGAGTCAAAATGTGACTTCGATGGGGTTTTGGCTACTTCAATGGCTTGGAGAGAAGCATGACGGTCATCATTGGTTTTCTCAAGAAGGAGAAGGTGTTCTTATAAAGTAAAAGTGTTGCAAAGGAGTTCCACGATGAGACAAAGTGATGGGATCCGGCACTCTATGTGGAGTACGAATTTAACATCGTGTACCAAATGGAATGAAGTGAAGCTGGTGGTGGTCTTCATGGATGTGTTGTAGGGCCATAGGGAGGGTAATAGTATGTGGTACCAATTTTTTTTGTGGTTCCCTACCATCCACTGGTGCATAGTTTTGATGATTTTATTGACCACTTCAACTTGGCCATTGCCCTGAGGGTAGTAGGAAGACCAATATTGGTGTTTAAACTTCAACATGGTTGAAAGTTCTATCCAAACAATGTCTTCAAAATTTTTAGCATGGTCAGAGACTATATATTGGGGAACACCAAAATGTGAAATTATGTGGTTTAAGAAAAATCGTGCTACTATTTCTATTAGGATTATTAATCCTCCCTTTTCCAATTTGGTCATACGTCTAAATCAGGAGTCATGTCTAAATCGGGAGTCCATCCAATGTATTTTTAGTCACTAGCACCATTGGGTCAACTTGGCCTAATTGGGGCACATGTTTCAGTTACTAAAGTGTGGGGAACAATGATTGAGGCCTACTACAATTGATTGCACTTGTATGCATCGGTTTAGGATCCTCCTAGACTAGCCCCTACAATTTTAGAGCCATTGGGAATGTCAATACCAACCAAGGTCAATTACATTTAGTTCTAGTCCTCTACATTCAGTTAGTGCTAGGTTTGCATGGCTACATGCTGGAGAGGCACATTTTTCACCTACCTCAATCATTTAGCCTCAATCAACACTGAATTAGACACTTGATTTGTGTTTTATAACTTCGATGAACTCTAGTAATGATTTAGACAAGGTCAGTTAACCATTGAGTCCTTCGATAATGATTTAGACAAGGTCTTATTTACCTATAGTCAAGTAGAGTCTAATCAGTTCCAATTTCCTCATGTGGATTCAAATTGCTTGTGGCTATTTATCCATTGTACTTCATTGTAATTATTATCTAATTACATTTTTTTATTAATGAAAGCATTGACAATTGCAGCCATTTTTTCACTGTTTCATTCTTCAATTGCTAAGTAAATTGTGTGATATATCTTGTGAATTGTGTGTTTGTCCACAGATCTATGTGCTCAATTTAATATGGTATTAGATCCTCGATGGATAGGGCACAACTCCTCCTCATATCTCTAACTAGATCATTTTTTTTTAGAAAAATTGTTCCTTCTAGTACTGCACCATAAGCAGATAATTTACCACTTAATATCCCAAGTTAGGAAATTGTTGATCAATATTTCCTGATCAACTATGCTGGGTGTGAATAAAATTCCAAAAGTGCAGACTATTGACCTTATTTTTTATGTTTGATTGTATGACAGGTTATTGACTCTTCTCAAAACATTCGCTACAAGCATCCCTTTCTTCTCACTGCATTCGCTATAATAGCTCAATACTCCTTATTGCATTCAAAATGTCCCATCCAATAGAGACTCTTACTCCCTTCAACTATCACCAGTGGAAGGAAGACATGGAGGTACTTCTCCACACCAAGAAGCTCTTCAGACTCATAGAAGAAATAGAGGTAGTGCCAATTCTAAATCATGACAACGAAAAGCACTTGAATAGGATTTATGAAGCTCATGGATACTAATTATCCTCAGTCTCCCAAGATCTTTGATTCCACATCCAAGGATTGAAGAATCCCAAGGATATTTGGGACAAGTTTTCCTCCTTATTTGATAAGCAGGATGAGATGAGGGTCCATCAGCAAGAAAATGAGCTGATCTCTCTTAATCCATACAACTTCGAATTACTAAATGAATTCTTCACAAAATTCAAGAACCTAATATACCAGTTGAAGCAATGCAAAGTGGTGAAGGATGAAGATCAGCTCATCCTTTCCATTATCACAAAGCTCAATGCAAACTACTCAGTCTTTGTATCAAGCTTCCAAAAAATAAGGCTCACCACTCCAAATTGGAAGATGCCCACTCTTGATTCCTTCATCCAATGTCTCACTTCTGAGAATGATAAGTTGATTTAAATGGGAATCATTCGATCTGCCAAAGGTCAATCTCTTTATGCAAGAGGAGGTAAGGTAGTGAATGACAAAGGGAAGAAAAGAGATGAGTCCCATATGAAGAAAGAGCAGTCAAACAAGACTTCAGGTACGAAGTGAAGAAATAAGAATGGCAAAGGCAAGGTCCTTTGATCTTACTGTGGAAGGGGATTCCATTCAAAAATCTCCTGTATGAGAAGACAACTTGATGAAATGGCTCTTATTTTGAAGAAACATAACATTTTTTCACCTACTAGTGCAAGTAAGGATGAATCTGAAGAAGAAGATGAAGAATACCAAAGGAAAGACCATGCACTAAAGTCTAGCTCCTCATCAACACATCTCTTCCTCATTGATTCTGGAGCTTCCAATCATATGGATGCATCTAGAGAATCATTATCTTATTTTAAGTCCTTTGATGGTCCCAGTATTCAGATGGGAAATAATAGTAAAGTCCAAAACAAAGTGAAGGGCTCTATCAACCTTCAACATGGAAGATTCAAAGATGTGCTATTTGTTCCCTCCCTAGCTTCAAACCTGTTGTTTGTCTACCAGATGACCCATATTGTCTCTCCAAAGAAAGTGATCTTTGGTCCTGACTCAGTGGAGATCATAGATATATCTACTGGGAACATCATAGCAAAGGGTATTGCAAATCATTCCTCAAAATCATATGAGTTCTCACATTTCATGCCTCCTTCCGAACGAGTGCATTCTCAGCAGCAACTTGCAAGGGAAGGAAAAATAATTTCATCTACTTCTTTTGCAAATTCTACTAGTATTGTAGATCCATATTTATCAGTTTATGAGATTGAGATTCAGGGTTTTATATCTCAAAATGACACATCTCTACCTATGACCACTTTCCCATGATTTCGTCGCATGTTGACACTTCCATGACGACACTTCATGAAAGTCACTGAATGTCATTGAAAAAACACCTAACTTTGAGGACCCATATATTGAGTTATATAACTCCATTTGACCTCATATCTACACCATTAGAAAGGTATTTAGTTAGATAAACCTTTCTAGAATACATCAAAGTTTGAAAATGCCCAAAAATACCCTAAAATGATATTTTTTTCTGTACGCGACTTTCCTTAAGGAAAACCCACATACGTACATGAGTTGCTATATATAATAGTCACATATGCCTTAAATATGTGACTTTCTGTATTGAAACGCACATGTACTCCTCATGTACATGACTATTTTTTCTGTAACCCGTGTACGCCTCTTAAAAATGTTGAAAAAATACGAATTTTGAAACTTGGGTAGTTTGGGTAGTTTGGGTAGTTATACAACTGACTCCTTCAGTTTTAAATACTTTGCCTTCACCCCTAACTCTTCCTTAAGCATATAAATAGAGGTAGGGAGGTCCATGAGAGGAGACTTGAATCTTTACATTGTTATGCTGGAGGATTTGGAGCTCTCTTTGCCCACAACTTTTCCCTAGCGTTCATCCACTTGTGTTACAGAGCTTGGAGGATGAGTTCCTTGGAGAAGAGAAGTAGCAAAAACAGATCAAGGTTTCATGAGGTGCCAAACTTGAATAGAAGGTATACATGTACTTGTTTTCAGGATTAATAAATATGTGATGTCCTTCTTCTTCCCAAATCATTGTTCAATGTTTGATTGAATATTTGTTTATGATCAGATGTTGATGTTAATCAGATTATTATTTGATTATCATTTGTTTATATGTGGTCATATTGGTTTGAGGAAGGTATAACTTGTTTTTCAGGTCTCTCAGGGAAGAGGAGCAGGAGAAGGGCTATAGAAATCTTGGACCAGCCTTTAGTTAATCAGGTGTGGCTCTTTCTTATCTCTAAATCTTGCTTATATATACTTGTAGAACTATATGCATCCACCTTTCAACCCCAGTATGTTGATGGCCTCTTAAACCCTAGCCATAGGATACTTTCCTTTACAATAGAATTGGCAACTCCACTGGGGAGAGCCTTGTCTGTTTGGGGTTTCTTTGTCTTTATTTCAGTCTTTTGCATTATTTCAGGTCCTTCTTTCAACTTAGGAACACTTTATAAGTCTGATAGCATACTTCCCCTGCCTTCCTAAGGCAATTTTTGACCTTTTTGGGGATTTTTTTTCCACCCATACATGAGTTACAGACTGAACAATTGCATGTCAGGTTTGGTACACATGACTTTTTATACTATCAACCCACGTATGATACATGAATTTTCAGTGGTACAACTAACATGTGCTTGTACATGCAACTTGTTGTATTGTCAACCCACATATGACACGCGACCTGTCAGTAGTACAACTCGTGTGTGCCCCTAAAACAATGTTTTTCCTCATTTTTGTGGTTCTCTATACTGTTATGGGTTGTTTGGTAGGTATTTTAGTGTCCTCTACAAGTGCATGACTCCAAGGAGTTAGTGTCATCCCTTTTAGTTGTTCTTTATCTATGTGGTAAGCCTTTTTTTATAGCATTAGGGTTTTCTCTTTGCTCTTTCCTCCCACCGCCTTTGCTTGGCATGATTTTTGGCTCTTGTTTCTGGTCAGCCTCTGTTAGTGATATTTTTCTGAGTTCAGAAGCTTGCTGGTGTTTCTTTCCTTCTTCTTTTGTTGGTTAAATTCACCATGCCAAAGTAGTTGACTTGTCTCTTATGTAAGCCTTCCTTCCAAGTAGGGTTTATATTGACTTTAGTTCATTCTAGAGTTTGTTTGATGGTTGTATAGCAGATTTCCTTTTGCTCGGTTCTTGTTATCTATATACTTTTATTTCTAGGTAGTTTTTATTTTTCATTTATAAAAGAAAAAATAAAAAGAACGTATACTTGTTTTTGCTGCTTTCCCCCCCACCTCCTTCTTTGTCTTGACCTTGTTGGACAAGGTACTAAGAAACCTCTATTTGTATGTTTAGATTGATACTTGGGACTTCTTGACCTTTGTTTATGTCAGTCTTATTTCTCAATCTCTTCATTCCAAAGTTGTTGGCTTGTTTACCTTTGTAAGCCTTCCTTTCAAGAGAGGTTGATATACAACTTTAGGGGAACCTAGGGCTTGTTTGTGCGGTGTAGAGTAGTTGTCTATTTTCTTTTCTTACATTACTTGCTTGCATTAGTTGATAGGTTGTTTTTCTTTTGCATTTATAAAATAAAAATAAAAAACACATGTTTTCTTTATATGCATGTAGATTATTTTTTTAGTCTACATTGCATGGCATATCACTATTTCTGAAAAAAATAAAAATATTTTGTTCTTTTGTGGCTTTCAAGTTTCTATTTGAAAAATAAAAAGAGAATATTTTTTTCTTTTTGCATTTCATTTCTCTTTGTTTAGTCATTTTGTTTCAACTTTGAGTCAAAACACCACATAAGTTTCACGCCATTTACCCTCTGACTAAAAACCACCCTCAAAATAAATGATATAATTTAAAAATTATTAGTAAGTTTTATTTTATAGGGTCATACACCAACTAGCTCAGGCTAGACTTATGGATTAGGGAGTTTTAACTCTCCACAAGTATAACAATTCAGACGTAGTTGGCCAATCACTAGGTAAACCCTTTTTCTACATTGATTGTATCTAGGAAGCTCCTCTCAAACAGGAGTTAAGCATGAGGCCGCATGGAGTCTTGGACAGAGGAGATAACCCTCTGATTCGTTGTCAAAGCATAGACCAAAGTTTTTGCACATCTGGGGATTCTGTCTTAGACAGGGTTTTGGGATTTTCTACTCTACCCATGTGTACGAACCAGGCTTGCGACTGTCCCCCCAGACTGTCAATATAGTTAAGGTAGCTTTTAGTCTCTTTGAAATCTAGGGTTCATATATAGGTACACCAGAAGGCTATTTTTGGTTGACCTTGGATGGGCTTGGAAGGTAACCCTAGTATAAGGTGTGGGAGGCCGATGGGTGATTCCTTAGCTTTTGCCTAAGAACATATACAAGGATGCTAAGTAACTTTCTATCAACTTTCTTCTAGAAATAATATCTTATACGTGTTTGTCTATTTGGATTTAGAAATTTTTAGTGAGTGCTTTGTGGTTTGTTTGTGCTTAGTGTGCCTTTAGGTGTGTGCTTTGTAATTTTGGTTGCTTGTCAACCTCATACTTTGTCTCCTAGTTTGAAAATATGTCTAACACCCCTTTGAACACCAACCAATAGATCCCCATGCTGGGAACTCCTTGTACTATTCCTCTCATGGGGAATGTTGGTGTTCCCTTGATGGGAACCCTGAATCTACCTGGATTCACCCTAGGGCTACTGGTGTGGCTGTTTTCCACTCCAACCATCCTGAATGCTCCTGATGCTTCACAAGTAAGTTCCTTATATCAAGGGAATCAAAACACTACTTCCCCTTCACTTGTAACTGATTCTCCTCCTCCTTCTACCTCATGCGGTGAAAGTACTGATACTAGTAACCGACAGTCAAAAAGGAGTAAAAGAAGGAGGAATAGGAAGAAGGCACATAAGAGAGGGGGTACCCATTCAACCTCTATAGGCCAAGTTGAACTTCACCACCCAGCCTCTGAATTTCATGCTGGGGGCACCTATCCAACCTTTGTAGGTCATGTTGGATCTCAACACTCCACCTCTGCAAGTCAAGTTGATCTTCACCATCTAGGCTTTGGTGTTCATGCTGGTGGGATCCTTCGAACCTTTCGAGGTCATGTCGGATCTAGTCTCTTAGCTTCTATAGTTCATGTTGAGGGAACCCATTCAACCTCTGATATTCAAGTTTAACCTCCCCATCCAACCTCTAAAATTCATGTTGGATCCATCCACCCAGCCTTTGTTGTTCATGCTTGGGGCACACACTCAACTGTTGCAAAGAAGATTGATCCTAACCATTCAGCTTCTATTGTTCATGATGGTGGTGCCCTTCCAACTTCTGCAGGTCATGTTGGACCCAGTCTCTTAGCTTCTGCAATTCATGCTGAGGGTAGTCTCTCAGCCTCTGTGGTTCATGCTAAAGACAATCTGTCAACCACTGTGAGTCATGTTGACACTGTTGAAAAGACTACCCATTCAAAACATAAGCCCAAGTTTCCTTGTAATATTTGTGAGGGAGACCACCTTGCTTATAAATGCCCTTCTATCGCGGAGGTGCGAAGAGTTTGGTTTCATGGTCATCCCATTTTTGAACATCCTGAAGTCTCTCAACAACCAGCCTCTCTTATTCAGGTCGGACCCAATCACCCAGCCACTGTAGTTCATGCTGGGGGAAAACTCTCACCCTCTGTAGATCATGTTGAGAGAAAACAGTCAGCCACTGCTAGTCATGTTGACACTGTTGAGAAAACTGGTCGTTCAAAGTGCAAACTTAAGTTCCCTTGTAAGTTATGTGAGGGAGATGATCTTACTCACTAGTGCCCTGCTATCATGGAGGTGTGAAGAGTGTGGTCCAAGACTCAATAATTTCCTTCTCCTGAACAACTTATAGTTTCTCAACAACCTACTCAACCTTTACTTGATCAAGTGGTCAAACAAATATCAGGTTTGGTCAATCCCACACTTATTTTGGAGAGTGATCCTAATGTGATTGAACCAATGTTATCTTTGGTCAATCCCACTCTCCCTTTGGAGAGTGACTTTCACAAAGCGGCTGAATTGATTCCATTGTTGATAAATCCCACTCTTCCTTTGGAGAGTGAAGTGTCTGCTAGTCACATTTTATTCACTGTTAATTTAGAACTTACTGGATAAGGGGGCACTGAGCTCACTTTGGATCAAGCCCCACCAAGCTTTCGAATTGCTTCTTTTGATTGGGATAGCCTAGTTGAGCCACACCTTCCTTCTGATGCACCTTTCCAGATAAAGGTCAAATTTGAATCATACGTGATTGCTCATTGTATTGTTGATGAAGGAGCCTCAGTTAGTATTTTGTATGCTCGTGCTTGGAAAGGCATGGGATCTCCCAGCCTTTTGTCGACTGCTAGTCAGTTACTAGCATTTGATAGAAGAACTTGTATAGCCTTGAGAATTCTTTCTCAAAAACATGCTACCTTGGGTGGGAAGACCGTCTTAGTTGAATTCATGGTACTAGAAGACCCCTTGGACTTTAATATGCTCCTTGGACATGATTATGTCTATGCCATGCAAGATGTGGTGTCAACATTATTTCATGTGATGTACTTCAATCATCATGAAGAAATTGTCACTATCGATGAGTTGGATTTTCTTGATCTGTCTCCTTACCCAACTAGAGACCAAGTCTTTCCTTTATTGATTCCCAGTGTTTCTATAGACACTACCCCACCACAGGTGAGTTATGTGGCCTCATTTCCTTTACGTTCAATTGCTACTGAGAAGCAGCCTCTGTTTTCACGCTTACCTTCTTAGGACTTGGTCCCAGTAGTTTACTAGGAGAGTCATTTTATACAGACTATAAAGATCGTTGTCCACTCTATCGATCCATTTGAAAGTTTATACATGTGTCCTATCTCAGATGATCGCCTTCCTTCGAATGAAGTCTTCCTATATTATTTGATATAGTCTGATATTCTTTTGAATGTTGGTTCAATTGTGACTAATTCTAACCCTAATTTTCCTAGTAATCCTTACCTTTCTTGTTATGTTGGTCTTATTGAGTCTTTTGACTCTTCCTTTGAACAACAAGTCAGTGATCCTGATGAGTTTGATTTTTCTTATGAATTTTTCAACTCCTGTGATATTGATTTTGTTCCTGCAGACTCTATATCCCTTGTTGATTTTTTCTCTCCTTCTATGGTTGATCTTACTGATTATAAATCCTCGATCCTTGGTTCTATAGAATCTTCTTTGGTTGATTCTACCTTGACTTTACCTTTTGTAGAATATAGCAAAGTCACATGCGTTTCTGCCAAAGTGACCTGCATCAGATCTTTTCTTCTGAATATGATTCTGATGTTGTTGTTTCTTGGAGATAGGATTTTTAGTTGGATTCACAACTGTTTACTAGCCTTGTCTTTTTTTTCAAGCTGTAACTGCATTTGCATGTATCTTGCTCGCACTTTTGATCCTGATGCTGGCTTCCACCCTTTTAGCTCGTTGTATAATCCCTCATCTTTGTTCTCATCGTCGCTAAGCCTTGTATCATTTTTCCTTTGCAACTTGACACCCTTTACCTTGAGGAGACATTCTCAGAGTGTCTTTATCCTGCTCATGTTCCTTGCATTATGCATAGGTTTGTTCCTTGCACTTGGAACTAGTTTCGCATGCTCCTGACACTCGTCTCCTCGTTCGAGCTCGTTAAAAATAGTAAGGAGGCCACGAGTTGACCTTTGCATACTCGTTAAAATTTCATGTGAAATATATTGAGTTTATTTAGGCCTAGGTATGAATCCTCAAAATAGACTTGACTACAGAGTAAACTTGTCTGTTCAGGCTCGTTAAGAATATGTGAATGGGAATCCACATTGGTGGTAGGTTATCTCTTTCTTGAACCATGTGGAATAATATGAGAAAGGAACACTCTCTTTTCTTCAGAATTCATAAGAGTACTCTCAGGCATAGGTTTATCGCTTTTCTAGACCTGAGGGACTAAACTTATGGAAAAGGAGCGCCTGGTATGAGCTTAGTTTTCTCTTTTTCGTGCTCTAGAGCAAAACATGAAAAATATTTTGAGTATACTTTATGTCTTTGTCATGCTTGTTAAACCCTAAAGAAAAAAGCATCGAGTTTATTGTTGTAAGCCCCATTTCTCGTAATCAAATGGATCTTTCCGAGTGATCTTTCCTTCCTTCACACTCGTAAAACTCAGGCTATATGCTTCTTTTGAAGGAGCGTTGGGTAGGTGGTAATTTAACCTTTTTCGGACCTTCCAGACTAAATATGAAAAAGGTGCACCTTACTTCTTCAGAAGCTAAGAGAGTTCTTATGTGGTTTGTTTTATACTTTTTTGGCCTACGGAGACTAAATTGGATGAAAAAAGGACCCCCTGGAGTCTTCTTTGGAGTTTTCAGACTCTCTAAACTATGAAAACACGGTCGATCATGTATAGTATGGGCTTGTAAAATCCATGAATCAGTGCTTTATCAAGCATTATTCTATCTATTCTTTGATCTTGCCAAAAATGAAAATGGTCCCGAGTTTGCTTTCTTGGACTCATTAAACCTTTACAAGAAAGAGGGGAAGGGAAGTTCATTCACACATTTTTTACATCATGGCAGCAAGTCTTGTTTCCTTGAACAAAGCACCGGTTTTGAGTCTATCAATAGTTGGGTCCTAGTGTTTTGACTTTAACCCAATTCAAATTTTTTACTCCTCCCGTTGGTTTCTTTTCCAATTATATGGGAATCTGTCAATGTCTCCTACATTGTAGATTTGTTTTGTTGGTCCTTTCATGTCAAAATATTCCTAAGTCACTTTTTGTGTCATTCTCACTATTCAAGGATTAAACCTTTGTCGACCATTTTGTAGTTTCCTTGACCTTTTGTGTCAGCCATTCCTTGGTATCAGTTCATTACATCATGTTTTCAGCGTTTCTTGTCGTGAAATTCAGTACCAATTTCAGATCCAATTAGTCTTTTACTTACCTCATGTTGTATGATGAAGGATGCCTTAATTCCTTCCTTCCAACAGATCTCTTCCTATCAACTGCAGCACATCTTTCTCTGGGAATGAGATTTAGAGTTTTACGACAGTACCTTGGGGATTGTTGTCATCAATGGCAATTTCCCTTGCTATTGGGTAGTGGGAATACCTTAATGTCTCATACTCAATGGATTCTTCAAGTGTTCGACTTCATGTCCATTTTCATTAATGGTGGTTTCTCTCATGTTTGTTAATGGTTCTCATTATTGACTAGTAATCAAATGGCTTCCTCCATGTTCGACTTTAAATCCTTTATTCGCATGGTTAGGATTCATACCTTTTTTGGGCGGTTTGGATTGAAGACCTTGGGACAACAATAGCATCGTCATTTTTATATTTCCCAAGTTGTGTAAGACCTTGTTATATTTCATATCACATTTTGCTGAGACATAGATCCACCTTGTATTTTTGTGGCTATGATCGATTGTTGAGAATGGATCCACCTTGTTCATTTGTGGCCATGGCTCCTTTAGATTTGATATGGTGCCTTTTTGAATATTGAGAGACCATGATAGTTTAATTAGTTATACATAGGTTGGATCCTCCTGTATATTTATGGTTATTATTTGTATATGGACTTGTATGTCTCAAATATCTTTTTTTTTCTGACATTTATCTCTCTTTCAGGTACCTTTGTTCTAGCCTTTCGATCTTGGATTCTCTACTCTCTCCATACTCAGTTGTTTCCTTTATAATGTATTTCAAATATCATCTTCCCCTATAACCTCATACATTAGGGGGCATCTATTATAGCTCAAAATGACACATCTCTACCTGTGACCACTTTCCCATGATTTCGTCGCATGTCGACACTTCCATGACGACACTTCATGAAAGTCACTGAAAAAACACCTAACTTGGAGGACCCACATATTGAGTTATGTAACTTTTTTTGAACTCACCTATACACCATTAGAAAGGTATTTTAGTTAGCTAAACCTTTCTAGAAGACACCAAAGTCTGAAAATGCCCATAAAATCCCTAAAAATGAGTTTTTTGTGTGTACGTGACTTTCCTTAAGGCAAACCTTGGTATGTATGCGAGTTGCTATATATAATAGTTGTGTACAACTTGAATATGTGACTTTATAGATTGAAACTCATGTGTACTCCTTGTGTACATGACTTTTGTTTTTGCAACCCATGTATGCCTCTTAAAAATGTCAAAAAACTAAAAATTTTGAAACTTGGGTAGTTTGGGTAGTTATGCAACTGACTCCTTCAATTGTAACTACTTTGTCTTCACCCCTAACTCTTCCTTAAGCATATAAATATAGGTAGGGAGGTCCATGAGAGGAGACTTGAATCTTTACATTGTTATGCGGGAGGATTTGGAGCTCTCTTTTCCGACACCTTTGCCCTAGCGATCATCCACTTGTGTTGCAAAGCTTGGAGGATGAGTTCCTTGGACAAGAGAAGCAACAAAACTAGATCAAGGTTTTGTGAGGTTCCAAATTTCAAGAGAAGGTATACTTGTACTTGTTTTCAATATTAATAAAGATGTGATGTCCTTCTTCTTCCCAAAAATGTGTGGATCTTTATTATCTCTAAATCTTGCTTATATATACTTGCAGAACTATATGCATCCACCTTTCAACCCCAGTATGTTGATTGCCTCTTAAACCCTATCCATAGGATACTTTCATTTACAACACAGGGTGTTTCAGATCTATATTTAGTCCCTACTTCCAAATTGGAAGCTAGGAAGATGATTGGAAACCCACATAACACTTAGAAAGGAAATACCCTTGTGCTATGCGATGCAATATTACCTCCTTCAGAGAGATGAAATAGACTCCCTGTAAGATGCTACATGGAAAGGGCTGAGTCTCACTACATTCAGAAGAATAGATATGATCATACACCTCTTCATCCAGCAAGATACAAAGGTTAAATTCCTCCTTCCTTCCATCATCATTTTTGGAGAAGAAGGAGAAGTCTACATGCCAGGCCCTAGAATACCTTTGCACAGCACACCATGGATGTTTCTTTGCTACCTCACAGAGATGAAGATTGCAGCAACATATTTTCAATTTTTTCAAACATGAATCCTGATTCGACCTGCTTAGATAGAGGGGGGATTTTTTCCCATGTGGTTTTTTCCCCAACTCCTTGTATTAAGTAGTTACTTTATTTTACTTGATGTACTGGGTGACCTATGGTCTTAGTTACCAAGGCCCACATATTGTCCAAGTTAGCATTCAAGGGGGGTTTTAGGATTATTAATCCTCCATTGTCGAATTTGGTCATATGTCTAAATCAGGAGTCATGTCTAAATCAAGAGTCCATCCATTTTATTTTTAGTCACTAGCACCATTGGATCCACTTGGCCTAATTGGGGCACATATTTCAGTTACTAAAGTGTGGGGAACAATAATTGAGGCCTACTACCACTTATTGCACTTGCATTCATTAGTTTAGGAGCCTCCTAGACCAATCCCTACAATTTAGTAGCCACAACCAAGGTCAGTTGAATTGAGTTGGTGACTAGTCAAGCTAAGTTAGGATTCAGTTACATTCAATTCTAGTCCTCTACATTCAGTTAGCTCTAGGTTTGCATGGCTGCATGCAGGAGAGGTGCATTTCTCACCCAACTCAGTTAGTTAGCCTCAGTCAACACTGAATTAGACACTTGAGTTGTGTTTTATAAATTCAATGAACTCTGGTGATGATTTAGACCAGGCCAGTTAACCATTGAGTCCTTCGATAATGATTTAGACAAGGTATTAGATACCTACTATCAAGTAGAGTATAATCAATTCGAATTTCCTCATGTGGATTTGAATTGTTTGTGGTGATTTAGCCATTGTACTTCATTGTAATTATTATCTAATTACCTTTTTTTATTAATGAAAGCATTCACAATTGCAGCCATTTTTGCACTATTTCATTATTCAATTATTGAGTAAATTGTGTGATCTATCTTGTGAGTTATGTATTTGTCCAGAGATCTATGTGCTCAATTTAATAGTTTCAACTTTGCAATCGAATGTGGGCATGGAATTGGCACACTTGGTGAATTAATTGACACCCACAATAATGTATTTATGTCCTTCATTCGAGGTAGGATTAATGGTCATGAATTCGGTTGCCAACTTGCAGAAGGGACCAACTATGACCACATGTTGTAGTGGTAGAGGGGAAGGCCTTACTTTTGGGGAAAAGAGTTGATAGCTTTGATAGTGTTGGATTGCCTCGATGAAATTAGTGAAAATGGAAGGCCAAAAACAATCAGCATGTAGAATATTTTGAGCGGCCTCCAAACCAGAGAGGTGGCCACCACAGGATCCACTATGACAGTCATCGAGGACCTATTCATCCTTTTCATGGGTGAGGCAATGGTGTAATATGGTGTCGATGCCCTCATGGTACATAAAATCCCCAATAAGGATATGATGAGTGACTTGGTGTTAGATGCCCCACTTGTCTTCATGGCTTAAGTAAGCCTTGAAATTTTGGGTGTGCAAGTAAAGGAGGATGTCCCCATACCAAGGATCTTTCATGGAGATGATGAATAAGGAATTGTCAGGAAGGTTGACCATGAGTGGTGGTGGTGCAGAAAATGGGGCAGGTCTACCATTAGCACATCTAGTGACAATGCCTTGGTGATTTTCATCGAAACAAATTCCAAGTCAAACTCCTGGAGGATGACTACCCATTTATCCACACGACCTTGTAAGAGTAGGCACCTCAAGATGTAGCGCATAGGGTTGGAATCGGCCACTACTCAAGTATGGTTTGTGATAACGTAATGGCACAATTTTTAGACCAAGAATACAACAATGAGGGCCATCTTATCCTCAATAGAATATCATAAGGGGGCACCAATCAGCTTTTGGCTAATATAGTAAATCACATGCTCTTGACGAGCATCGTCTTACTGGACCAAAACTCCAGCGATGGAATTTTTTGAGGCCGACACATAGAGGATGAAGTCTCGGGTGAAGTTAGGTGTAGATAGTAATGGTGTGGAATCTATAGATTGTTTTAGTGTGTCAAATGCTTGTTGCACCTACTGATCCCAAATAAATGGAATGTTGGTACAAATAAGACACAAGAAAACATGGTCTTTCGTCGCGTATTCTGGTATGAAGTGGTGAAGGAATTTGGCCTTTCCTTGGAGACTCTACAATTGGTG
Organism: Pseudotsuga menziesii; assembly: GCA_001517045.1. NCBI lineage: Eukaryota > Viridiplantae > Streptophyta > Pinopsida > Pinales > Pinaceae > Pseudotsuga > Pseudotsuga menziesii. The sequence continues at coordinate 58,869 of LPNX010498478.1, forward strand.
TAGAGTTTGTGGTGAGGGGAGGTTAATAATGGCTTGAACCATAAGAGGTTCAATTGTCATCCCTTTGTGGGATACGATGAACCTAAGAAGATGGCCCGCTTGTACNAGAGGGTTCAAGCGAATTTTTTACTTACGACATCTCAAGAAGACCTATCGCAATTCATCCAAGTGTTGTGCTTGCTTCCATAATCGAACGTTAAAGTTGTATAGATAAAAAAATATGATGTGAACAAGGTCATGGAAGCAATATTTCATGACATGCTAGAAAGTGGCTCCAACATTTTTCATTCCAAAGGGCATCACCCGATATGGAAATTTTCCCCAAGGGGTTGTAAATGTAGTCTTGTATCGATCTTCCCTCTGGATCTGAATTTGGTTGTATCTAGAAAAACCATCCATGAAGAAAAATACCTTATGTCCGACACATGCGTCAATGATTTGTTCAATAAAAGGAGTTTGGAAGTTGTCCTTGGGACATTCTAAATTCAAGTCAAGGAATTCTATACAGATGCAGATGGTAACCTGTTTTTGTTTATGGGAATAGGATTTGAAACCCAAGTGGTGTATGCAATGGGGTAGAGGAAACATGTTGTCCATAGTTTCTTGATTTCCACTTTGAGCGCGACATCTTTGAAAAGATGGATGGGTCTCTGCTTTTGATGGATAGGTGCCATGTAAGGCTAGGTATCGATATGATGTTAAACAATGGAGGGATTCAAACCCAGAATCTCAGTGTAGGACCAAGGAAATATGTCAGGAAACTCTTGAAAAAGTTCTCTGTAGGAAGCAAATTCTTCAAAGGAGCAGAATGCCCCCATCGTGATCTCTTTAATGATATCAGGTTTGGTTGAGATGTTGAACTTTATGGTAGGTGAGATATTGGCCATGTTCCCCTATTCAAAGGCGTTAGGTGTTAGAATGGGGTTTTTGACCCAATCAACCTTCCCATGCATGAAATCCTTGGTTTTTACTGAAAACAGTTTCGACGATGAAAGAGGTTCTTTGAGGATGAAGAATGAGCGGTGGTGCATATCATCCCATGGGTATTTAGGAGCGGTCAAGGCCTCAAGTATCTCTTTGATGTTTCTGAAGAATCGTCGATGGTTGCAGAGATAGGAGGGTTGGTGGAACTAGACACCATGTAAATGGTTGTGGTGGTCGAGGAAGAAACCGGATGGTGGATCTCCTCAATGACAGTGATTTCAAATTCAAGGGAATGTTTCCAAAGTTGGCTAAGGGTGGATCGATACTCTACCAAGTCCTGGAAATGGTTACAATAATCTCCATACAATCTGCAAAGTGCACATGCATGGTTCATTCTCAACAATTTTTTTTTTTTACTATTGGTTGATTTGGGATGATGACTACCAAAATATTCTCCGTTGTATCCATGGCATCTAGATGTGTGCAAAGGATGGGTATTTTTGGACAATTCTAGGTTGCGTCACCCTGTATGTCACACACGATGCAAGGTGGAGTTGGCCAAGGTTTGATGGCTACTTTAGTGGTTCTTTCGTGGGTCATTTTTGGAGGAGGCGGGGCTGATGCAGTCACGGGATGTGTTTTTGGTGGGAAAGGTTGGGGTCGTAACGTCGTCCCAATGGGTTGGACAAGGGTCAGCACAACTTGGGGCATAGGGTGCTGGGTGGGTGGTTTAAGCTACCAAATTGGAATCCCCAGCATAAAGTTTGGTAAATTTAAAGTAGCCATAATAGGATTACTTACGATGCCAAATGGTGGGAAAATGAAGGGAATCGTATGGACTAGGAAATAACCTTGGTAATTCCCTGATGATTGCATTTAAGGCTGCGGTTTTGGTTGGGGTTGCAGATATGGTTTGGGTTTGGATGCAACGATGTCAGATGAGAGCATGCACAAATATGTAGTGTCACTTGATTCTAGTGGAGGAGGTAAATATGGGAAACAAGCCATCAAGGAAGTGTCGAAAAACAATCCGGGACCTACTTCCATCATGGAAGGGATGGAGGCACTATAGATGGAGGTGTTGACAGTAAGGATGACATTGGATGGTGCAGTCGGCCCCTGTAGATCATGGTAAGTTAGTTGGTCCAATGTCACAATATTCTCATCATGAGGGAACATCATAAGGTGGAAAACAGTGGATGCCATGACTCTCATAACATACATGCAACTTCATTTGAGGAGAAGGTTATAATCTAGATAAGCATTGAAAACCTCTATGTTAATCAAAACCTTCTTACCATCTAATGATATGGGGGCATGTGGAAGAGTGCCTTGGGATTTGGTGGGGTAACCATCATAGGCGCATAGTGTAGTGGTATATGGTTGGAGGGTAGGGGACCCAAGTTTCTGCCATACCAACATCAACATGACATAAGTGGATTCCCCTTCATCAACAATACATTGATGCATGACTAAGTTCCATAGTTCCTGGTGGTGTTGGGTTATGTTGTGCCTATGCTACTGCTCTAAGCTTCATCATGTAGATCCCTTTTGGTGCATTCCATGTAAGGGAATTCATGAGTTTAGTGCCCATAGACGTTGCATAGTTTACACAGATGGTTGGTCCGTAATGGAGCATTTCGTCCAGGTGGATTGGGGTGTTGGGGGTTTTGGGCTGGTGGGCTAGTGTTGGTGTTTTTGGGAGGATTCAGCTGTTGGTCACCCCCTTGTGGTTTGTTTTTACCTCGGTTCCTAGCTCAAGTTTTCTTAACCTTACCTTGTTGATTATTGGGGGTAGGTTGGTTGGGACTATTCTGTGGAGCAAAAACTTGTCCCATGGGCATCGTAGGAGCTAGAGTAGGGGCTGAAGTGGCTTGCATGGGTGGCGCATAATAAGTCAGAGTAGTTGGAGGGGTTTATTGAGTTGGTGTGTGCTGCACATAAGAGGTTTTGGCTCCAGAATGAGCCATCATCCTAGAATAGTTGGGTACTTGGCTTGGTTGCATAACACTAGGGGTGTTTCTTGGGTGCAGTGGCATCATAGTAGGTCCCACGTAGTACTGTGGGTGTTGCGAGACAGAACCTATGATGCCATCCATAGCATGGGATGCCCCCGATGCATCTCGGTGGGAGGTGTCAACATGGGGAGCATCTGGTATGATGGTGTAGAGGTATCTAGACTAGACATAAATCAAATCAAATTGTTGGGACTTCAATATGGCCTCTTCCTCAGATTGGGGATGCTTAGATGCAATGTACATGGCTATAGGTGGTAGCAAGGATTTTAAGAACCAATCAAGAAAAATCCTGTCATCAAGATGAATCTTGCACAGGATACAACATTGTTGCCACTCGTGGATGTGCTCGGTTATGTGAGTCACAGTGTTTTGGAGGAAAGATAGCAGGACCTCTACACCCTATTCATAGGGAACAATAAGATGGAAATATTGTAGGAACATGAAGGTTAATGAATTGAATTCCAGGTAGGAGGCTTGAGGTGGCTTAATGTACCATTTGGTTGTGGCATTTGTGAGGGTGTGCTGGAATAACAAAAGTCTAATCGAATTGTCTACAATGATGTTTGAAGAGCACCATAGATAAAACGACATGCTTTGGTTTTGGGGGCACTCACATGCCTTCCCTTAAAAATTTGGAATGTTTGACAGGAGCTTGGTTTGCATAGGAGGCCAATGGGGTTGATGGACATTTGGGTCATTGGTTAACCTAGAAAAATCAAGCAATTTGAGGCAAACCATGAATGGAAGGTTGGACCCATGGTTGGTGTGGGAGGGACCGATGATTCTACTATAGTTTGTAGGAGCATGGTGTCCATGCATGACTGGGGGCACCTAAATTTGACTTCCTACAATAGGGATAGTCAAGACAGTCATGGCAAGGCCACTACCCTTGGGTATGAAAGGTGGTATGAAAGGAATTCTAGGAGTTGGTTTAGGACCGTCACTAATTGTTAACAAACTAACCACCGTATGCGCAACAGTATTGGGACCACTAATTGGGATATTGGTGATTATGTGAGATATGGACATTGGTCCGCTGCCAATCACCCCTATGGAGAAGGGATCAGGATTTGCATGAGCCATGAGGCTAGATGGTGTAGTGTGCAGGTTTGGATCATATTGATAGGAATATGAGTCATAATAAGAGGTTGTGTGGCCTTCTAATGATAAGGAGGGTTGTTGAGAATGGTCTGGATGGTGATGTTGTAGAGATCCAAACTAAGGGAGATCCCCCCTTAGGAATGAGGAAAAGCATGGTGGAGCAATGGTTGTTTTCAAGTAGTAACCAGTAATGAATATTGGACCCCCATTTAATGACTTCCTATTGTTTCATAGGTGGTCACTTGGTCACCAAGATTTCCAGTAGATAGCACTTTACGTTTTACTCACAAAGGTGTTTCTAGTCAATTGGAAGGGGTTGTTGCCCGTTTTGCTTAGAAATTACTCTCGTTGTCCAGCTACTTTGGGGTTCATGTGGTACTCCTCATGATTACTTTTAGGAAATATCCCAAGCACTTCCCATAATTAAGGTGGTTAATACTTATGTTGTCAAACTGAAATATTTTGATTAAGTAAATTAGTTACTTTTATGGTTTGCTCGAGGTCATGAACCAATTTTGGCTCAATTATATCGTGTGAATGTGTGCTCTTTGTGTGTAATGTCCCCAATTTTGACCTCATTTGCATGATGTATATATTGTAATTAATCATGGTGAGGAGCTAAAGGCAAAAGCCCCACCATCGATTTGGTTGTGTATGTTTCGGCAATAGGGATGGTTGCCGAGGGTATATCATGCTATTTGGCACATTATAATTCGGCATCATGTAAACACGCACATCAAATAAAACTAAAACCACAACCAGCTACGGTAGTGCAACATTGAATGAAAAGGGCATGGTTCCAAAGGATAAGGGGTGGGGGATTTCAAACCTTGGTTATGAGGGAAAAACCCATGTGTTTCACCACCTTGTTGATTTGCCACCTTTTGTCTCATCCAACCATGTCAACCTTTTTAATGTTTGTTGGGTAGCTGAGGAGTAATGCATGATTGATAGTGGTACGTTGAGATTACAATTCTTAAAATGTATCCCCCAAATTATGCTCTTTAACAACCCCCTTTTCTTTCTTACTACCCCTACCCCTAAACCCTCTCTCTCTCTCTTACTTCCTCTAACCCTCTCTCTTTTCTACTACCCTACCCATGACCCCTTCTCCCCATATCTCCCAATCTATCTTTCCCTCCTACATCTCTCTCTCTCTCTCTCTCCCCCCCCCCTCTCTCTCTCTC